>OY718807.1:1865000-2465000 GCA_963070105.1 Litomosoides sigmodontis | reverse complement strand
CACAGCATTATCAATTACATCACGTGGAACGCCTGATGAAAAGTTAGACTGTATGTTTCAATTTTTTTCAACGCTATTGCTAATTTGCTAAAGTATTTTTTGTCAGAGTTAGCAAAATTTTAATGAAATTAATTTCATTGAATTAATTATTTAGGGGCTTTTTTATTGTATGATGTGGACAAAGATGGCTGTATAACGATGAAAGAAATGGAGGATATTGTTGAAGCAGTGCATTCAATGATCGGTGATGTGCTTGAGCTACCAACGGATGAGGATACACCGAGCAAACGAGTAGCTAAAATCTTCTCCACCATGGATCATGTTTGTTCTATTTAAATTTTGTCTCTCTATGAATTTTCTGCAATGAAAAAAGTAGCACCTGCTTACTCGAGAAGAGATATTTAAGTTGTAAAATTTCAACTGATTTTTTTTCCTCGTTGAAATTTGAAATAGTTTTATTTGATTTTCACTTAACAAAAGCATTCAAAAACAACTGACCAATTATCCTGTGGAAAATTGAAATTCTTACTTGTCACTCCTAATAACGGTAAAATATTTGCAGAATGTTGATGGTAAATTAACGCTTGAAGAATTCAAACAGAGTTCAAAGAATGATCCGTACATTGTACAAGCACTTACAATGGATATTCATCCGCAATGAAATTCATATTTATATGAAAATTTTGTTATTAATTATTTTTTTTTGTTTGTATAATTAAAAATATAAGAATTACTAGCAGCTAAGGTGTGAATGAATGGATGAAATGGAAGGAGTAAAAATTTTTCTAATTTTAAATAGTTTAACTGAAATTACTCCCAATAGTATGCAAGTGAATAAATTATTTTCAATTTCTCATCATTTGTTCGTCTAAAAAAAATCTTATTAATTCTATATGCGATGGATCGATTAGCTATTAATCTCAAAAGCACTGATAGCAAGAATGCTATGATTTATGTTTTTCTGTGAAGCAGAAAAATAAATATAAAAAAGAATTCAGGAAGGTAAACATTAAGCTATAAAAAAAATGATAAAATTCATTTTCGATTCTAAATATCTTACCCTCTTTCTTCTATCAATGAAATAATTTTTAATGTAAATTTTGTGAAAATGAAATATGAGATTTATTGTAGAGAAAATTGAAAACATTAATGCTATGCGAAGGATATGCTAGCCGCAAAAGACATGCAAACAGTGATTGTACTGATAGAAAAAATCATGCTACACGTAATAGATGAGTAAGGCACAATTGCAAAAACTAATATTTGTGCTTGTGAGAAAATTCCTTCGACTACATAAAATTCAAATTTCTATTTCTGAAATTTTCATGAAATTTGAATTTCTTACAGATTTCCGAGCAACACTTTAGACATTCGATCTTATCACAAATAGCTAAATCTGCTTAGCACTTGCAAACATTACAGCTTATCAGCTTATGGTCGATAAACATACATCCTTCTATTACTGTTCAAATCTATCGCCCAAATACAAAATTCAAAAAGGAACAAATACCAGTGGGATGATAATTTTCATTTAGCGACACTGTTTAACAAAGCAAGTATGAAATAAGCGGAATTAGTTTAGTTCGCGAAGAAATTCATGAGGTAGGGTTTGGTGGAGGTGGGAGGGGGGGGGGGGGGAGAGAGTGGAGGGTGTTCTTGATGGAGTTGTTCGAGACTGTCAGCTTTTACGTTCATTTTGTGCGTTATCATGATATTCCTTGTGTCGCATACGGTTGATGACGAAAAGAATGATGTCAGTTATTCATTTAATGGATGTGATATGAGCTTCAGATCTCGCTTGTTTCAATAACAAGTTTTCGCAGCATTTCGATGCACGCATTTTTTGCGAAATAAATGAACAGTGGGATTAATTTTCGAGCTAAAGACGACGCCTCATTATTAGGCCCATACCGTGATCAACGATTCAAGGTTAGTTCTTGTCTTCATGATTTCTTTGTCACTTAGTGCGTCTGGTTAATTTTGGCGACATTGTTGATATCACTTCTCTAAATGCATATTTTACTGGATAGTAATCAAAAGAGTTCCTGTAAAGCAAATGGTCATCTTTTTGTTTCCAGAAGTTACATTTGTACATCATGCATCAAGTAAGTATGTAATAATTACAAAAAGCGAAATTTATCCGAAGGGTCGGAATTTTAACTAATCATCTAGAGAAGTTCAGGAATTCTGTCACAACAATTTTATAAATGTTCATAAAGTTCAACTGTTAAACCTGCATTACAGGGTTCACTGCGCGAGCAGGAGAAGCTTCTACTTGCTTCGAAAACACTTTATGTTGGTAACCTATCATATTATACAACAGAGGAGCAGGTTTGTATGATAAGCTTATGGTTTTCATCCACATTTATGGTTCGTACAGTCGGCAATTTCCTTATTTTCTGTTGTTTTCCAGACTTATGAACTGTTTAGTCGAGCTGGTGATATTAAGCGGATAATTATGGGTATTGATCGATTTAAGAAGACGCCATGCGGATTCTGTTTTGTTGAGTGAGTTGAAAATTGGCTTTTTTTAGCATGCAAAAACGTATTTCTTTTCACTTTAATGTGATATTGAAAACTTGACGTATTTTAATTCAAGTTGAAATCTCCAGTAAAGTTTCTTTAGTTCCGATAGAAGAGTTTAGCACTGTAAGTCAAAATTTGACATTAATTACTGAAAGCATGAGAACATTATCTTTTCGGAACTAAAAATAGTCCGGCGTGAAAAAGAACCAGCCAAAGTTATTTTGTGTAATCTACGCTAAGAATCACTAGCTTATGTAGGTATTACCTTCGAGAGGATGCGGAAGACGCAATGCGTTGCATAAATGGAACCCGATTAGATGATCGAATAATTCGTACAGATTGGGATGCTGGATTTGTAGAAGGTCGGCAGTACGGACGTGGTAAACACGGTGGGCAGGTACTGACATTTCGGTTCTTCTGTTTTGACTTTACCTGTTCTGTTTTAACTAAGTTTAGTATAATTTCCTAAGTTCAGACTCACCTCGTAACACCTAATGAAAGCAGTAATATTCTGAACGTATCACTGTTGTTTTTTGTTGTATTTCCTTTTTTTGTGCAATCAAGAAGTCCATTTTAAAAACATGCACTAAATATATAGTACGCAAAATTCATTATAGGTTCGGGATGAATACCGCAAAGATTATGATCCAGGACGAGGGGGTTGGAATAGAGTCATTGCGACAAGAAGTGAATTCTTTATTATTTCAGGATTGTTTAAAGGGTGTTTTTATGAAAATTTTCTGAAAAATTTATGACTTTCGGATTTCTTTAAAACTTCTTAAAGATCATTTACAGCTATTTCTATACATTATTGTTTTCAATTCTTCCATTGCAGATGTTGGACCAGACTAACTACCAGCAAAGGAAGTATCTTCTTCGTGATTTTTAGAAAGGCATTATTGTGTCTTATGTTTTGTACTTTATACGGTTATATATCTTATGACTGATTCATTATCAGCCATTTCTTTTTACACCTCAGTTTGCGCTATTAGCTTGCTGACAGACGAGAATTGTAAGTGAAAATTTAGAGCCTGAACAAGTTTCACATGTTTCGAAGACCCGAAATGTGTTAGAAAAGAATTTGTTCCATTGATTACAGTAGCATCACTATTCATTTAATTTTGCGGAAAATGTTTCAAAACAACATTCTTTATAACGATTTTTAGTAATTTTTATTCACATCTTGATTCCCCATATTGCTGATTCATATTTGCAGTCGATACAAAAACATCGTGTTTTTAACACTTCAAAACTGTCTTTTTGGGTCAGAAAATGTCTTTTACATCTTTCTTCATCAATGGTATTTTTTTCTGAAAGAGTCAGTGGCATTCAGTGGAACTAATTTCACTTTCACTTACATTAATCACGTTCATAAATCATACGAAGTTTTTATTAATGTTTAATCTTTTTGTTTGTGAATTTCTGACGACAGTTTTTTCTTTGTGATTCGTGTTTCAATAAAAATTTCATACTGCAGTCTTAGCATCACTGTAAAATTGAGTAACATTTTTCCACCTGGAAGTAGTTTTAAATTGTTTTCCTCAAAATCTGAATTAAAGGGCAGAGTCAAAACTTATTTTTTATTTTCGTTTTCATATTGTCATATGCGTTTACGCTTGGCTAAACATGAATGTTTGTTTCCACTTCCTCACATTTTACCTTTCTCCTCTTTGCGGGAAATATGTAGATTATTTTGTGAACAAATATAATTGATATTAGTTTTTGATGAAATGAAACCATTTTAATGTACTAGAACTATATCGTGAATTTTCCTCATAAACGATTGCAAGATATAGTTCATATGCATGGTGATGCAACTAAAGTGCTACTTATGTAGTGACGAACTTATATTTTAAACAGAAAATTACATTTTCACCTGTTATTTATTGTTTGTGGTTGCTATCCCATTACAGATCGTTGCGGAAGTAAAGATAACCAAGGGCAAATTTAGATTTCTTTTCATAAACGTGTAAATGCAACGGATGACATAAGTACACTAAGCTGCAAGTACTGCAAGTGCTGGATAAAATGTGAAATGCAGAAAGTAGTTTTATCAAATTCCACCATGTGTGCGTATTTTTCAACAATTACCACATATGAGCACATTTTAGACATTTCCTAAAGATTAGGAATAAAATGAGTAACGCGTAAAAAGTTGAATTTACCTCTTGCTGTGCTGAACAATTTCACTGTGAAATCCGGTTTCATTCAAAAATTTTTCTTGAAAAAAAAAACAAAGAGAAAGAAAAAGCAGATGTGTTGAGGCAAATGTGCGTTTATTTAATGAGACATTCTCATTTAGCTTAATTTAATTTATAACTTCCATCAATTCATTCAACTAATTTTTTTTTTTTGAAATTTCTCCAAGAAATTATTTTAGGTGGCTGCAAACATTAAGAAAATATGTCTTATTTTTTTTTTAAAAACACAAAATTTTTGCTAATTTAATTGATTTTCTTCTCTAGTTTAATTTATATTTTTTGAATGATGAGTGAAATTGTGAGACTTTTTTTCATCATATGAAACAATTTATCTGTAATTTTGATATTAGTTTCACTCACTCATATTAGACTTAATTTTATTTAAATTTTGTAATAAGAACGAACTTATATATAATTAATTGTAAATGACACATTATTGACAGGATGAATTACGCAGACCCATTTTTAGCAATAAATGTTCATTTGCTTTTATAAAAAAAAAATGTTCGTTAAATGTTCACAAATGTTTATTTGCTTTTGATAGGATTGAAATTTTGAAATTTCTGCTAATGCTTAGACTAAGAAATAATTCCATCCAAAGAAGCAAACATTCATCATGAAATATTCACTCCTATGAATGAATATTCGTCTAATATTAATTAAGATGTTAAGAAGCATGCGAAAACTTCCTCGAGTACTTCCGGTTGCATATCGCCTCGGGAATTGCTATAAGTGAAATTTTAAACAATTTCAATTCAAATCACTTTCAGCTAGTTGATATGAAGAAGTAATGTATAGTTACTATCTATCATTTAAATATAATTTTAATGAATAATGAATGCTACCGGTGAGCAAGTTATGTACGATGCATTCTTCATGAAATTTCAAAATTTCAATCCTATCAAAGTTGAATAAATACATTAAGTTGAGCTAATTGAAGTTCCTTCTCTCTCTCTCTCTTCTTTTTCTGCTTCAAATTTCCCCCAAACACTCACTATTTTACTCTCTTAATTTCGGAAAAAAAATTACGATAAACGACTAGCGATTTGGACAAAATTGAAAATCAATTAAATCGTACCATCAAAACAATTATCCAATTAAAACGCTAATGATCCATCACTTTTTCGAATATGTCGTCAATTCATGTGCGTACGTGTGCGTCTCTGCGTGTGTGTGTGTGTACGTTGATTTCAAAAGAGTAATTCATTGACGAACATGAGGAAGATGATAAGTTTAATTGAAGAAAATTAATTTTGCTCTCAAAGGTTAAAATGATTTGATCCAAAATATAACTTTAGTACTTCAACGTTTTAAAAATTATTCGAAGGAAAACAGCAAGGAAAAGGCGGAAACTTTTCTCTTACAAACAAAATGCTTCAATTCTTTCCCCTCCTTTTTTTTTTTCATTCTCCTGAAATTTCCTCAACTAAATCGCACTAACATTTTAGCAAACCAAACAGCTGCTATTTTCCAAAAAAAAAAAAAGAAAAAAAACGAAGAGAAGTTCTGCCCTTTTCTTTATCAATCCTTTCTTATCGTCTTATTTTATGCTGTTGAAATTTTGTTGTATTTAAAGTGTAACTTTCGTTACACCTAAAATTGCTCCGCTAAATGTAGCCTTTCAGCTAACTAACTCTATAAGATAATTTATTATTGTTGTTTTAAAAGATTCAAAAAAATTTTTTAATTAAATTTAACTCGTTCATTCTCATTCGCTCGTTTCCTTAACGAGTGATCAATGAATTTGACAAATAATTAATATAGATGTGAAGTAAAGTTTATAATGAAGCATTTCAGTGGTAGAAAAAGTGATCTAGCATACTAATATTTTTTTAGCGATAAATTTTTTTTTAATTAGAATTACATGTATTCCATTCAGGTAACTTTTCAATATAAATTTAAGAATTTGAACAACTTTAAATGAATTCAGAAATGTGAAATTTTCAAAATATACACTAATGTTCATAGTTTTTAAGAAAGTTCCAACTTTAAAATTTTATTTACAATAAAAATTTAATATTTTTCATTTTGAAAAAACTTTATGGTTTTTCACATTTTACTAAGCATACTAAGCAGTGAAGTTACAAGCATTTCCTGCCAAATAACTCTTCCCTTTTTTTTTGAATAAACGAAATATATATATATATATATTTCATCTTTCAATTGTAAAATTACTTACATCTGAACAACGATCTATTTCGTAGAGAGAAAGAAAGTCTTTCGAAATGAAAAAGACATAACTGTAATCGATTGAAACGATTGCCACCTTTTTGCTTCAGTCGAAATGGTTGGTATTGAAATTAATGTGAAATATGAAATATCATTACCTAATAGATAAGAATGTATATTCAAGGAGATATCAGCAAAATTTATGTTATTTTAGTATTTGCTTGCTTTACCTATCAAAAGTGTGCTGTAAACAAATTGAATTTTTTTCATTTCTTCCATTTTGTTTACTTAATGCATTTTACCATAGCTTTTTTGCAACCATTAACTTTCCTCTTTTGTGTGCCAGAAATTAGTGAATGTGCAAATATTCCATCAAATGTTATTTCAATACATATAAGTATGAAATTTAAATGTTTAATTGCTTAAAATTAAATTTATCCATTTTTAGTCCAAAACTTTTAATTACACTAAATAAAAAGTGTTATTTTCCAAAACTTATTTTTCAGTTAACCTAGACAACATTCTAGGTTAACTGAAAATAATTCTAATTTATCAATTTAGCAAAGCGCACAAATTGATAGAATGTATGCTTTAGAAAGTGAAATTTGAAGTTCTTGTAAAAGTTTGGAAGATGAGGAAATGAAATGAAATGGGATGGGATGAAGTGTGATGATGATGTTTGAGAAGAAGGAGAGATCTCTCGTACTAACATTTTTGCAAACAAAATGTAATTTGTGTTGCTGAAGTGCGCCTAAGCAATATTTGCGCCATTTATTGATGTGCAATTACTGCGCAATTAATCGTGCACAATCAACCTGTCGCAGTTGCCTACCTTTATTGTAAAATTTCAATTTTACCAAATTTTCTTCTAAAGAATTTCGAACTCATCGTTATTTTTGATATCAGTGATAAAATCAGTGGTAAGATCACTGATATGATCAACGGATTGTAGAAATGAACAGGTGAACAAGAATTGCTTTTATGATATTAATGAAAATATTTTTATTACTTATGCAGCAAGAGGCGTATATCGGTTACTTTCTTTGATTTTCTAAATTAAAATTTAAAGAAACAGCAGCATTAGATGGAAATTAAAATTGCTTAATTTATCAAATAAATATTCCACTAAGGATTATAACTGTTAATTAGAAATGTATACTGAATACAGTCAATTATAGATCGTTCGTTAATAGCGAATGAATTATAGCGTTTAATCGTTTAAATTATCTTTCCCATAATTGTAACCTCATTTTCAACTATTAAAAAGTTTTTTCATTGAAAATATTTTATGGACACTTTTATAGTCCTTGTAACTCACTTATTTTCACTACTTTTTAAAACAGTTACTTCATTTTTGCGATTTTTAGTGAATGTTACTGTAATTACTGTAATACTACTGCTTGCTACTGTAATGTTTGCCTGCAGTAAAATGTAAATTTTTGTGAAAAACAAAATTTTGATGTAAATTTTTTAAAAATCTAATTTTTTACGATTTATTTGAGTTTTAATTTTACATATTTGCAAAAATGAGCTATGAGCTATAAATTAATTGCCCTAATGATTATTTCATACCTAATATTAACTAACACCGCAGTGGTTCATTAATTGCATATAACAATATCTTCGACTCCTTCCTTTTTTCGTAAATTAATTACTCCAGAAGCTTCTACAGAGAGAAAGAGAAGAATACAGAAGCGGAGAAAGACAGAGTGAGAGAGATAGAGAGAGAAAGGATAATTCAGAAATTAAAATCTACTGAATAAGTCGCCGAGTTAAAAAATTAAATCAATAGTACATCGGAATGTGTGTGCACTCAATTAATGGCATTCCTCTTTCATATTATTCTCCTTTTTTTTTTATTTTTAGTATTTTAAATAAAGCATTATTCCACGAAATTCACTAATAATGCAATGTCGTATAGCAAAATTTAGTCCCTTGACCTTTGATCAGTTATTTTAATTATAGTAAAAGCTACTGACGACATTGTAATACTTTTTCCACTCTTAATGTGTTTCACATTTTTTTTACTAAAACCTAAAATATTACAACAGACAAGTTTCCCATTTTACAGGCAGTACGAAATTATTTAAATTTTAATAATTATAAGCGAATAGCCGATATGACTTCTCTCATATCATTATTAGTGATAATGGATGTTTAGGCAAAAGAATTAAAAGTTAATAACTAATTAACACAATTTTCAAAGTACAGAAAATTTACATTAGTTAATTTTCTAGCATCAGTGAATTTAATTTTTCATTCATTACACATCAGTTAAATTTAATTTTTAAAATATAATATTTCACAATAAATAAGCAAATAAAACTCTCATGAAATAATTAATAACAACATATTATTGAAATAATTAAGTTAAAACAAACATCGATATATGTATGCTAAAATAAATGACTTAAAATGGAATTATTTACCGTAATTTTTGCAAATTGAATTCCATGAATTCCTTTCAAATCAGTCAAAAATGTTTCATTTAATCATAAATTGAATAATATTATTTCATTTAAAATATTTCTCAAAATTTTTTCCACTTTTAATCAAATCCTTCGATTCACTATCCGTTCATCCGTTCATCCGTTTAGCCGTTTCATTCGCTCACGCATCTGTCGCTCATTCATCAATCTCCTCTCACACACACTCTTACGAGAGCCGTCCGTCACATCAGCCAGCCAAGTTCAGTGGAGTGAGTAGTTCACAAAACCTACAGCTAAGCTAATCTACCCTTCATGTGTGGTAGCTGAACTAACCAGCCATATCTATCCATTTATCTACCTAACCACCTACCTATCTACCTATCTACCTACTTACCTACCTATCCATCTATACATCGATCTATTCATCCATTCATTCACTTCAGTTCCAACTACCAACCGATCGATTCCATTCTCACGTTTGCAAACAGAGAGCTACAAACTACCACAACAACGGATAGAGGTCAATATCAACCCACCTCTACCTCTTCCTCCCCTCCTCTTTCACTCCCACTCTCTCTCGTCGTCTTCCGCTCTCTCGCCTTTTATTCAAATTTCATCAATTCCTCCTGTTCTGTTCTCATTCAATACCTAATGCTGCCTCCTATTATTTGCATCATTTGTCCTCTCCCACTCCTTTTTCCATACGTTCTCCTCCGGTTTTTTTTTCTCCCCTCTTTTTCATTAATTGGTTTATTCATTCCACGCTCTTTTTCTTTACACTATTAATGCGAAATATGTTTGAAACAAATGCATTCTTTTTCTCTTTTGCTATTTTCAACTTAAATATCACCTTAAATAACTACAATCTCTCTCCTTTCCTTTCTTTCCCTTCCCTGTCTCTTTCTCTCTTTACATATTATTTTTTGATCTTAGCACGAATTTATCGATTTTGCTGATATCTTTATAAGGTATCAATCAATCAATCAGTCAATCAATCAGTCAATCAATCAATCAATCAATCAATCAGTCAATCAATCAATCAATCAATCAATATCATATCATAATAGATTTACGTCATAAATTGTCAGCAAATCTTAATTCGTTTGTAAACATATCAGTCGTAGCAGTTGTGGTAGTCGCATCAGCAGCAGTGGCAACAGCAGCGGCAGTAGTATTAGCAGCAGCAGCAGCAGTAGTAGTAGTAGTAGCTGTTGATGGACTGATGTGATATGATAGACGATGTGATCCTACCTTACTCCTAAATCTGAACTTAATAATAATTTTCAAATGGATTTGAAATAACCCGCACATAATTTAAATAAAATATGATACTTTTCGATCAATTATGATAAATTATGGAACACGATGATTAATTAATTTTCATTTCTCTTTTTTTTTCTCTTAATCAATGATAGAGCTATGATGAGCACAGCATTCATGCACTTCATGTTACACTGTACGAGAAATTAATTGCTAAACAGTGGCTGGAAATGTTCGTAATAAATTTCACTGCTAGCCATGAATCATTCATTCGTTCTTAAAGCATTTCAAAAATTCCATTACTTATTTTACGAGACGATTTTAATTTTAAAATTCTTTTTTGCTAATTTTCCACAGCAGTCTTATATGTTTTCTTAAAGAAATTTTTTTTTTTTGAAATTAAATCTTTAACTAATTGGTTCAATTATTAGTATGGTAAAATGTTTTAGTAAAATTTACGCACACAAAGCGTGCAATTTAATTAATTTCTAAATAACTTTTTGAATTTTCAATATTACAAAGATATGAATTTTGTTGGAAAACGCAGTGAATGAAATTCTAAGGCATTCACCACGACAGCTATCAAATCAGCAAAACTTTCCCCTCTCTCCCTCTATCCCCCTCTCTCTCTCTCTCTCTCTCTCTCTATCTCCTTCCATAACGGGGAAAAAATGAGAAGAGAAGAGAGGACCGGTCGGTTGGAATCAAATGATATCGCTCATCTCTCTTTATGGCATCTTTTGCATTTCATCAAATACATATCTGTTTGTTTTTTCGGCTTTTTCTTTTTCTTCGCTAAAATTAGCAAAATTAAAAAAAAATGCTAAAATGCTGTAAAAGCGATGAAATGAAATTGTTGTGGTAGCAGTGATCGGTACCACAAGTCTTCCCATACATTTCTTTGCTATTATTGTTGTCATTGTTGTGAAAAGTTGTAGAAAATGCAGTAAAAGATTTAAACTATGAATTGATCGCTCTATACTTACCATTTCTTCATTCTTGTAAATTTCAAATAAATTTACAATTTTTATTCAAAAATTCTCAATTTTATAGAACTTTAAGAAATTATTTTTCTTAAAGATTTTAAATATTAATTATTTTTTTCTTTGATATTAATTATTTTAAAAATATCGTTTGTTGCAAAAGCAAGAGAAAGAGAGAGAAGTGATAATTAAAACGAAATAAAAAAAGTATTGAATGCTTAGCAGTGCTTTCTTTTCATTCCTCCTAGATTAGCACGAATAGTCTCGATAGGTGTAAATTTTGAAAATGAAATGAAAAAAAAAATCTCTGAGAAAGATTAATGCAACGGAAGCTGTAGCCTAGCCAGAGATGGGATGAACTGCGTAAGAGATAAGGAATTTTCATTTTTCACAATATTACTTATCAGCTTTAGGGAAAGTGTACATCACATTCACAAGCATAGAATTATTAAACAGCGCACGTGTAAGCATTTCGATCGTTAGAAAAATTAGCATAATGTTAAATATCATTGTCTTATCATGCTAATTAATTATAAATACCAACTATTCAATTCAAACATTATTGTTATTGTTTTTTGTTTTCCATTTTTTTAGGAAGTTAAAACGAATGAATGTGTGTGCGTACGCATTGAAATACGAAAGTGAATTTCCGATAGTATTGAAAAGCACAAATAAAATTGCCTGAAGGGATCGCAAAATTTACCATTTGATAAATATTTTTATGTTTATTCACAAATGCTAAAAAGTAAAGAACATTTTTTAGGTTGCTATTTTTGTCTTCCTCTCAGATCACGTAGTTGTTGAATGTGAATTATGCTATAGGTATATTACACTCATTGAACGGTTTTTTGGAAAAATTTAAATAAATTAAAGTTCTTTATTATCCTAAAAAGAAACTTATTTACAGTTGATCTTAGTTGATACAGCTCCAATACTGTAAATTAAGAAAGAATAATTATAATAATGATAATAATAATGGCAGTGCTACTGATAATAGATAATAATAACAATGATAATGATGATAATGGTAATAATAATTTTAGTTGATGAAGATTGGAAAAGGAGTAAATAAAGCATAGCTGCTCTCACTGCATTTCGATGAATGGCCTAATTAAGTTTGATAATAATTAAGAATCTCGCCCATAACGAGCTGCTTATTTCCAATCGTTGAGTGTTATGGAAAATGCCTAGCTTAAAATCTTTCACAATTTCATTTCTCTTATCAATCCCTCTGTTTTCTTGGCGTATTTATAACTATAATTTTGTGATCAATTACTTATCACACGGCCAATTTACCGATGCAAATATCATTTGTGAAGAAATTTTTACAATAAATATTTTATCAAAAATAGTATGTTATAAATAATGCAATAAAATATGTTGAAATTTATATATTTTGAAGTTGAAATGAAAATCAACTAATTAGGTTTTTTTTTTTTCTTTTAAAAAACATCGTGTATTTCTCTAAGTGGCAATTTTATCGGTAAATGTTATAATCTTTCCCCATCCTTCCTTCCTTTCTTCTTTAATCACGCTTAAAATAAAGTCGTTGAAATTTATTTTCAAATTATTGCTATCAAATAATTGCCAATTTGAAATACGCAAACTCTTATTTTCCATATAAATCAGATACGTGTAAATTTTTGCTTGAAGTAAAATTTTCTCATACAAAGTTCAGTTTAACTTCCGATAAAATAAGCGAAGAAATTTTTAGCTTACCTTTTCTTTCTCCTCATCCAGCATTCCTTTTCTTACTTTTTTTTTTTCGCAGCTTCAACCATTTCAAATACTTCTTCATCTCAAAGCAATTATTTGTTCAATTAACCTCATTGTTATCATTAATTCTATCAGTTATACTTATATCACTTCCAATGATTGGTACTTCAGTAATTTAAACAATCTGCAAAACAGAGACTAAATGAATGAATTAATTAATTTGATTGTAATTAGCATGGTGTATCAATGTTTCACACAGTTTCTCATATTTTCAAATTCATATTTGTTCTCACATGTATTAAAAGATACCTTACTGTTAATATTTTCAATTAAATTACAATAATTTAATTTAACCTACAACATCTCTAATAGAAAATTAGTTTTTTGCGCTTCTATGCTGGTAATATTAGGTGAATAATGCGATATGATCACGTTGAGCATACGTTTAGCAATATAATTCAATTACACATTTGTACATCCATATCCTTCAAAATTCAATTAACATAATACTTCCATAAAATTTAATTAATTGCAATATTTCGCAAAAATTCAAATTAATATTAACGAGCATTTTTGATTACATTTATTTTGTTTTTTTTCCATTCCTTGAATACTTTGTTGATTTTCTGCAATACCCCAAAAAAACAATGTTGTTATGTGCAAAATAGAACAGAAAAGGAAAAAAAACGAACGTTTAAAAAATTTTTTTCGTTTGCAAACAAAAAAAAATACTTCAAAGGAAACGGGTATTTTAGAGAATAATATATATTGCGAGAGTTACTGAGAAATATTACCAACGGTAATATATCTTAGTTTAGAGAAAAAGGGAGAACGAAAGAAGGAAAGTTTTAAAAACAGTCAAAATATTCATTTCTTCACAAATTCGATTTGACAAAAAAAATTTTTTTTTCATTTTTTGCTTTCTTTTATAAATTTACATGGATGAATTTATAGCAAAAATGCCATTAATTTTTACTTTACAAGGTTATTAAAAAATTGTGTATAATTTTGCTTGTTAGTTATATGAAAATTGCTGTTAATTGAAATTTCACTGAAAAGTTCACTTTTAATATTTTTACCAATTAATTCATTGCTTTACTCTTTTCATTTGTTTGTGTATTACTGGATGAAAAAATGAAAGGATGAAAAAAAAGGAAAAAGAGAAAGAAAAGTTAAACTTTATGGTTTAGTTTAGAAACTAGAAATATCATTGGATCGATTTTAATCAAATCATTTTTATAAATTGAAATTCTATCAAATTAAAACTTCAGATCTAGTATAATTCGTTGTAATTGCTAAACTTTTACAAAAATTAAATTATTAAATGTTCGATTAAATTAAAACATTTTATGGTATAGGAAAGGGAGAAAATTCAAATAATTATATTGCAAATCTTTCGCTTTTTCAAAATTTTATTAAATGCCAAGAGCCACAGAAAAGTAAATGTAATTAGAGTTGATGAAAACTATTCGTTATAGTCTTTCACGTACACAAGAAATGAACGATTAGCCATTTCTTCTTGATGTTAATCCTTTGAACTCTCGAAAATAGTCCTTTCAAAAATGCGTTATTGCACCCAAATTTGCATCTCTCAAATCATTCTAATAGATTTAGAGTTAAAATATTGCCCAGAAATTTCATTAATGGAATAATTAAGACGGGAAAGTAATTGGATTCATTAATTATTTGTGGTAATTGAATTCACTTCAGATCAGTAACTAACGACCATCGACGTTCATACTAAAGAAATTAAAAATTAAATGATACATTTTTTTTTCTCTTTTTTCTTTTTATTTTAAAGGACGAATCAAGTGGAACGAAATACTATTGTAGTACGAAAGACGATATTCTAAAATTAAAAGAAGAAGAGGAAGAAGCGAAAAAAAAACTGAAGAAAGGATGTATTTAATGTTGAGAAGAGTAAGCGTTAGATGATGATGATGAGCTGGCAATATCAGTGAACTACAAAAACTATTTCTGTCAATACTGTCGTGTACTGAAATTATTACTCAATCATTACTCAAATTATTACTCATGTACTCAAATTATTACTTCATCTATATTAATTACCAGTAATTAATCAACTGTTTATTCGCTATATTCCTATTCCTCTGTCATTCTGGTTTATTCTCACTTCCTCTTAACGACGGCTATTTTAATTAGGAAATTTAACAGATAGAGAGGAAAAAGAAGAAGAGGAAAAAAGAAAACATTTTTGCGCTATTGCAAAACATTCCTTCATTTTTTCGTTTCTTTCCTGTTTTCTTTCCTTCTTATCATCTTATATATACTTCATTATTATTATTTTTTTTCGCTTTCACAAATTCGATTTGATTATTCATTATTAAGCTAAAATTTGAAGTTATTTTTTGTCAAATTTTAAATTACACTTTGTTAAATTGAAGTGTTGAAAAAGTTGGCGCTGGTAAGTTAATCCCTTTTTTTTGCTCGTATTTTCGATGATGATTTTTCTCTCTTTCTCTCTCTCTCTCCCTCCCTCTTTTTATTTTCTTTCGCTAATCAACAGTGAATGATATAGGAAGCGTTGAATTTACAAAAAAAAGAATGCTTTTTGCAAATTTTTTGAAGTAATAAATGCTAACCGTGAAGTTGTGATGTAGGTGGTAATATTTTTGTGAATTTTACAAAAAGCAATTTTATGAAGGATTTCAATTTCATTTGTTTCTATATAAATTGCTGGTTGATCAGTACTTATATTTTCAGGATTGAAAAAGAAAGGACTTCATCCTTTTTCATAAATAACAATGCCAAGTGCTGATGATGTGTTTCGACAGTTCGAAATTGAGTTAGATGCAGGTCGTGAACCGATTTTTCACGGTGATGAATTAATAACTGGTAAATTACGAATTGAGCTGAAGAGAGCGATGACCATACAAGCGATTAGATTACAGTTTAAAGGTCGTGCTGCATGTGTAAAAAGGGATTCATCAAAAGGAGCCGAAGTTGAAAAGGTTTCAAACACACGTTCTACTATCATCCATTTTCTTATTAATTCAAGTATTCAATTTCGAAATTTTTACAAACTTTACATTTTTGCTTCCAAAATATTTTCCTCACATTATTTGCAGGTATATTTTGATAGAGATTTTACATTTCTGGAACGACCACCTGGAAGGCCAGAACCAGGACATTTCCCATGGATTGCTAATTTCGTGTACTGTTTGCCATTTGAATGTCCGCTACCGTTAGGTTGTCCAACTTCATACGAAAATCCTCATGGATTTATTCGATATTTCATTCGAGCTACGCTTATCGAAGAAGCTGGAACTGATTCGGTAAATTTAAACTTAACTAATTACTAATTTATTTTAGAAATTAAAACAGATTTCAGGATGTAATTTGAAGAAAAAAAAACGTTCCAGTGGATTGATGTTATTATTTCTTCAATAAATGCATATATTTACATTAGTGTATAAAATTTAATCTTAAAATTTGACAAAAAAAAATTTAGCGTGAATATATTGCGAAGAAGCCGATCTCAGTGGTTGCACCTGTGGAATCGTTTATGGAATTAGGCGCACAGCCGATCGCTGTCTCGGAAACGGTATCGTTTGGTAGTTGTTGTTGTCGTGGAAAATTAATCGCTGAAGTACGTTTACCAAAATCTGCATATGCACCTGGTGAAACAGTTATTGGTTCTATCAAAATTGATAATCGACATCCAAGGCATATCGTTGATCAGGTTTGAACATTTTCAAACATTGAGCATTTAATTTTGCAAAACTAACGCAATATTTTTAATGAAGCAATTTTGAAAGCTATCTTTGGAATATAAATGGGAAAAAATTAGCATGATATCATTATAAAGATGCATTAGTGATAGAATAGATAGTTATAAATTTTGTTATTAAGAAAATAATATTAAACTTATAAAATTTTTGAAATGTTTACAAAACTTATAATTACTAATAGGTAAGTTATAAAAAATAAAACCAAAAAAAAGGAATAAAATCATTTTTTTTTTTTTAAGATGGAGCTTCGTTTAGTGGATCGTGTGCAATGTGTTGATTCCAAGAACAATAATACGTTACCAAATCGGACGCTGATTATACGTCGACTTGAGAAACACGATGCTGTTAAGTCAAAAAGTCTATTGCAAAAAGATGAAGTGTTTTTCTTACAAATTCCGGCTTTACCACCAACTATAGGTGTGTTTTTTTTTCTGCAATTATTTGTTATTAAGTTAATCATATTCCATCATGAAAGAAGTACTGCAAAATTCTAACGAAACAATTAATTTAAACGTTTTTTATTTTGCTAAAATAATAACTTATAGCAGTACAGCACAGGAAACAAGTATACGGTAACGTTTCAGGCATGAGAAAATTCCCTGACAGTGTTAAGGTTCAGTGGAATACATTATTGTATTTGCATAGGATAGTGTATACTTGACTGATGAATTTTATCAATTCAGGGCCAAAATTACGTAAGTCAAGTGTTACGAACAATACTGCAACAAATGATATTGAATTTACAATGGCATCAGATCAGCCAGTACCAAATTCTGCTGCTCTCTTAGTCAAATTTCAAGAATCTCCAAGCAGTGCAACTTTGAGGTTTCGGAAGAAGCCCTTTTTGAGGGTTGAATACGCCATACAAGTATATGTTTATCAACTCTAGACAAATTCTTGTAGACAAACTAAAAAATCAGTAGTAAAGTTTATGGGAATGGACAACGTATCACAAACCGCTATGATATTTCTAATTATGAAATGAAGTGAAATTTCTTACACTTTACTCTTACTCTGCAAAGCTTTACATTCATTAATCCTAGCACCTCATTAATCTTTGTCGTAAATTTTGATTTTAAATTGCATTTAAATTACAGCTATCGCTTGGCGACTACCTTCTGTTGGAATTACCGATAACAATTTTGCCGTTGCCATGTCGAGGTAGCAGTGTTTGCTATCAGCCGTTTGTGGGTGGCGCACAACCAATACCGGAAAGTGATGAATCAGGAAAATTTATCTATGGTGATGGTTTCATGTTTACTCCGCAATACGTTGTGTTGAATCCATCTTCTAGTACTACTTATTCATCAAAAGATGGTATTGTTGCAAATTCGGGAACAGCAATCGCAATCGGAAATGCATCACGTACAACTGGCAATACCGAAAATGGTACCAAGAGATGATGATGATAATGGTTTATGAAAAAACTCTTTAAATACTCCGTAATGTTGTTGGATGGTGAAAATAATGCTCTTCGTTAATTCGTAAGTAATCAGTGTTTGCTGACGATAATCAATTCGATCATCTTCACTTCCATAATTTATCACTTTCTTGTTAATAAACGTTCATAACTGCAATTGTTGCATAACACTGAACATACCCAATGGGATTATTTGCTTCAGTGTGAAAGTTTAAATTAGAAACTTGAAATTCCAATTATTCATTTCATCCTAATTTTACACTTCTCCAGCTCCTTTCTCCTCGCTATTTTTTCATTGCTATGCACATATCAAATAAAATATTCGGTCTATCCGTTAAAAGGAAGCATTCTTACGAACTGCAATATTATTGAGAGGATCGTGCTATTGGTTAACTATTTTCAAGCAGTCAATGATTATATGTAATGAATGAGGATCAATTTTTAGGACGAACATCAAAAACTTAACCAAATGTGAAAGATACCGGTGACAAAACAGTTTAATAACAAGTTTTTAGCAGTAGATATATAGTAGTTTATCCGTTCTGATTAATGCAGTAGTAGCAGTCTATAAAGATTTCGATGACAAGCGCCGAAAATTATTGTACACGAACATTGGCCTTAAATACAGGACCATAGTGCTACAGGAAACTTGATGCCCCCTCCCCCCAAAATACCAGATGACTGTGACGACTTGTTCATGAGTCAAATTCGAATACATCCTTTGCCATAAAATAATATATTTAAAGCGTATAATGTATCATAAAATGTGTTGGTATGTTAATTATTGACCTACTTTACTTTGGAAAGCAAAAAATCGCTGCAACTTATTCAAACAAAAACGCATATGTGAAATCAAAATGCTTAGCAAAAGCAATAATTCATTGCAGTGGAGAAATTTCAACATTTCACTTGCGAATGCAGTTTACACTCTTACGCGAAAACTTTTCCGGAAAATAGGCGCAGTCCCACAACTACGCAATTATTATGATATGAAATACCTAAATGACAAATATAGCTTATCTTCCTTTTTATTTAGATACCATGTGGAACATAAACAACATGTCTGTCATGTAAATTTCTTCGAATTCCACCAAAAGAATTTGTTTTTCAATTCAAGATAACTGTTCCTGAGAAATATTACACAAGAAGTTCATCAACAAGTATCTGACATACAAAAGCAAATACATAATTGATCCAGGTCACCCGTATTGAGAAATTCTATTTCATGCGACTTGATATCTTCAGTAAGCTCAATCTCACAAACACTGGAAAAGTATTTCAAATTAAAACCTATAAACAAATATTACTAATAAGCATACACTGTTTGAGAATAAAATTGTAAACTACAAAGAATTTAAATTAGTAGAATTTGATGATGACGGTGCTAAAAAATGATGCAAAATTCTCCGTATTAATTCATCGGGATCAATAAAATGTGTTATAACCATTAGAGATAACCAGGATATGATCACAAACCCAGCGCGAGTCCTGAAAATCTAGCAAATATACAACAACAGTAACGAAAAAGAAATTTATCAAATTGAAATAAACAAAGCAATCATCAGAACTTTTACTGGGAGAACGACAAACCTTGTGCCGGTGAAAGGTTTAACAAAATCAAGAGCAAAAGACACGATAAGCAATACAAGCTTGATAAATTCCACTAGAATATTTGTCCCAGAAAGCATTACTGAATTAAATGTTGTCTGTGGTCGAGATTCCGTCCACTCCTTCATATTTACTTCCATTCGTATTATCTGGAAAATGAATTATCAAGACTGTGCTCGGAGCATCGTAGGATAAAAAATGACAGAATATTCTACGCTATCAATCACAGTTCTTTTAAATTATTGAGAAATCCATTTCACAGAAAGGATTTGCACTTCGTAACAAGTTTGTTGAAACTAATTATTATGTGCACAATATATTTAGAAAAGTCTGACATCTACCACCCCATGAAAAAAATTTTACCTTATTTTGAGTACTTTCAATGTTCTCTTCAATAGAGCGAAAACGATCACTGTATTGATAATCCATACGTGTAGCAATTGTGTTGAGATCAGATTTAAGTGCAATTATTTCAGCTTGATGCAATTCAATCGTCTCATTCAACATTTCCTCAAGCCTCTAAAAAAAGAAAATTACGAATTAGTTTACCTCATAAACAGGGTCAGAAAGATATGAAGATCATATGTGCAAAAATAGAATTTCAATTGAAAGCTCTTACCGCTTGATCTTTTCCTGAAACTAACAACATGTCAATCATGCATAAAATCTATCAACACGATCATCTCAAAACACTTTAAATGTTCACTCAAACATACCTGTGTTTTGATCCTTTCTTCATGAAGAGCATTGTTGAAGTAATTGAATTCGGACTTATTTTGCGTCTAAATTTTTTAATACAAGTAACAAATATTTTAGCAATAACAAACCGTAATAACTATTATGACTATAGATAAGGAAAGAGTTTGCTCAGAAGTTATTCAAATTTGCCATAGAAAGTATACAAATGCACTTTAGGGTTGGACAACAACACCATTCGTTTCAACAAATTCAAAAGTCACAATAGAAGTGTACAGGAGCTATTAGAAAGGCTTACAGTAGTTACTACTAAACAATTAATCAACGCCCAAGTTAGCAGCTTCTTGAATTACTTGTTGCCTAAGATTTATTTTTCGGCAAGGTTTTACAACACCTCGTAGCTCCACAGTAACCTAGTCGTAGACGCCCGCATCAGTCTCAACTCGGATTTTCTAAGAATATTATTAAGAGAGGAAGAAAAAAACGATAGCTTTAATGTACCTGTAACTTATTAAGTTGGTCAAGAAGCGTCTGATTCTGTGTTTTCAAATTTTCTATGTCATCATGCAATTCGACCACAGTATTTGCAGCAGTAAATCCGACTTCTGGCTCATTATGCGATAACATTTCTAATCGAGACGAGGTCACCAAGTTATCGAGATCGAATGTCATTGAAGGGAGTGTTTCATTACGTTTATGTCCGCGTCTGACTGATGATGATCCCACATCACAATTATCCAAATCCATCTTACGTGTCCTAAAAGAAAATACTTTCGATTCGTACAGACAGAAATAA
Organism: Litomosoides sigmodontis; assembly: GCA_963070105.1. NCBI lineage: Eukaryota > Metazoa > Nematoda > Chromadorea > Rhabditida > Onchocercidae > Litomosoides > Litomosoides sigmodontis. The sequence continues at coordinate 2,443,444 of OY718807.1, read as the reverse complement.
AAGCAAAAGACTCAAAAAACAGACCTATCATCATTTTGTGTATCTGAATAAAAAGTGGAATGGCCCACATTAGATACATCACTTGCAACACTCTCTGATATATTATCTGCTGATCCAAAAGTACTTTTGATTATGTGCGCTATACCACGCGGTGCAGATATCACTTCTCGAAGCAGTGGACCCGTTTTCCTAAAATTATAACCTCATACTTTCCAGGCACTAAATGACAGGAACTACATAAACTGTATATCGGGGCAGATTTTGAGTAGAGAAGTACTCATCTAAAAGAACCATCTATTATATTTGATTCTAATTGTGATGTCTGTGTAACTTCCAGACCAACAACGACAAGAAAGGCATACACGCAGATCTTACTGATAAAAGCAAAAATTCGTATGAGTGACCCGACAAACCGGTGATACCGATTTCGTCAAAAAAGAAATCAGATGAAAATGATTTGTAAACGAAAACATGAGCCATGGAAGAATAAAACAGCAGTATTAGCAAATAATCTTATTTTCATTTTGCAAATATAAATTACTACACATAACTTAATGTCTGGGTGTTTAGCAATCTATCCATCCGACAGTGATGCCATTAATAATAATACGCATGGATCTCTAGCATGAAAAAATTCTTTAAGAGCCACGAACCGAATATTATTGAGAACAGCATTTTTAGGCGAAAATTCAGTAACAATTCCCATATTCAAATCCATCAATTTTGACTGCAATTGTTCCAGTTTCTTCTAAAACAGCACTTTATACTTTCTTTGTAGAACATTCAAGTATACCATGACAGTAACTATCTTTAATGCTCCTTACGTGCACCATTAGTTTCAACTACTAACGTCTGTTATCACACTCTTTGCGATGAGCCATACCTGTCATAGTAAGTATAAAGAAAAAACTGTAGTTGAATGAATACAATAACAGAAATAAATTTCACAACAATGCACTGAAATGTGAGATAAGGCAAGGCACTTAAATCACGTGATTCGTCATCAATACTTTGTCTTTCAAACTACCATTAAACTAACTTTCAAGTGTTCAATTTCCTGGGCACTTTTCTTGTTTTTTTTCTCGAAATGTTGTCGAACTCGTGCCAATTGTGGATTTTCGCTTCCACCTTCCATATTGCTAGTCATAGACAAAAAATCATCAACATTTGCTGAAATAATATCAAAAATAACTCCTCAAATTAAGACCAAAAAAAATAAAAATTGAATAGAAGCCAAAAAGTCTTATATATAAAAATAACTTGATGACAAATTCTTATTAAAAAAAGAACAACAAATTATAGATACCCTCTCTGGCAAGAGAAATGCGAGATAATCTTTCTTTGACTTGTTCTATTTTGCGCTCAAGACGTGCCCGGTCATCCAAGCCAATATCATCCACACCTCCAAAATGCGATGTTCCTCCATCTGATGAGCGCAAACTGCTGCCTAGCCATGAGCCCTCCGACTGAAATTAACTATTTCAATTTTCTTGCAAAACAAGCTGATTAAAGTAATATAATACCAATTTAATTTAATGGAATTCTCTACTTAACGCAACATTAATAAGCAAAATGACTTCTTGACGTTATCATGGGTCGGTTAATAAGAACAACTAATACTATAAAAAAAAACACACGACTACTTGCAAACGTCAGAGTTTTCTTCCTTCTACTAGCGTCCTAAATTCAACGGTGTCATGTCACAAGTCATTTTCGAATTTTTATTCGATAACGTATCATGCACACAATTGATGGTGACTTCAGGTGTATAATAAGCAATATTAAATATATCTTTTCTGAGAAAAATGACAAAAAATTAAACAAAAAAAAACCTCGTGATGTGAGTCGTGCTTTATCACTGGTGCTAACATTTGAAAGTTAAAAAAAAACAATAACACCGGAAGAGTTAAGTGTCACTTCTTCAGATGATGCCTTAGGCAAATTATGACAGTTGTTGCTTACATTCCACTTTACCTGCAAAAACAATGCTATACAGAACTGAACAGCAATTACACTGAAATGCCTCTCGTGAACGTTCAAGAGTGTTTTTCTGATAAAAAACTAGAGCAAAGCAACGATCCGTAATTGTGTACAATAAGTGCGTTCATGTCAGCGATTTCTCCTCTTATCACTGAGAAACTCATTCAAAAATTTTGTAAAAAACATCAGTGTTTCAGTGTAAAAGATTTAAAACACGTAAAGCATAATCTTTTAAAGAGTGGTCAACATGAAACAGAATAAAAAGTTATAGAAATGATGGAAGAAGAGAAGCGGATTAAATAAAAGTTCAAGCAATTAGTTAATAATGAATGTAAGTAACATGGAGAATCATCTCATACTTCCGGAGAGAAGAATTTCTTTGATCGAATAATTCCACTTTTTCTACGTACTACAATTTACGCATCACGTAAACTCAATTTTCACATAATCCACAACTCAAACCTCCTCCACTCCTAACAAACTCCACGCACTGGGATTGCAGTTTTTCGTGATGAACTGCTAGCGCTGTGTTATAATCGGTGGTTATAAGAGGTCGCCGGTTGAAGAGGGGTGTCGCTTAGTGTGGTACCTGTAAGGGGGATACGAGGTGCGTGGGTGGGTGGAGTGGGATGCGAGATGTGGGGGATGGTTTCTGCATTGCTTCCAGTTAGACTGAAATTATTTGAGGGACTTGATAATCTCTGACGGTGCAGTAGCGATGATTCTCGCATACATCGATATCTCGTATAGATGATGTTATGGATCGTTCAGTTTGACTTCACCTGCAATTAGCATAAATTTAAATTTCGTAATATCCAATTTCATTGATTAATAATTTCAGTGGTTGTTATAGCTGTAGGTTTTACAAGTGCATAAAAGAATATGACAGTTTAAGCTAATGATGCTCATGTGTGACAGCAAAATGAATGATGATGATGTATGCAATTTAGTTTTGATGGAACAAATTGAGTGAAATTGTCGTGATGAAGAGTGGCACATAGAGGATTGAATTAGTGTAAGTGATAAAAGAAAAAAAGAGAACGATGATATTAAAATGAGTCAAAATGAGTGTTATTGAGGTCATTGATTTGATAATAATGAACTTCACAGGATATACCGATATGTGGGAAGACGGCCAGCAAACACTGAAGCACCACCGATCAAATGTTCCACTCTTAACTGCTCTTTTTATCGATGCGACAAAAATATATGCTGTCGGCTCCTCATTTCATCACCACCTTAGTCTATCATTTTCTCATCAACTTTTGTTTTCAGCGTTAAACATACACTCACTTTTAATAATAACACACACACACACACACACACACATGTATGCTGATTTCATAACAATTACTGGTTTCTCAGTATTTATTCGTAATTGAGAAGTTTGATAATTGAGGTTTAGAAAAGTTTTTCTCGAATAGTTTGATTTCAAAATTAATGCATATATTGCCTAAAAACATAATTTATGAAACTAATTCGTCTAATTTATCATTTATCATGAAAACACGTATGCAAACGCGTAATGTGAAAAAATACATGAAATCTCTGATTTTACCATATATATATATATATATATATATATATATGTGTGTGTGTTAAGTACAAACAGTTTGAAACATGACAGGAAAGATCATTGAAACGAAAATTTCAAAGGATTAATTAGACGAGTTAGTTTTACAGTTTACAACTATCATTTTGAGAGTTTTTTTCGGCCAGAATGAAAAGTACTGCTTACACTACATGGAATATATAATGCACAATATAATTCATAAAGTATTCGCATGCATGTTAGTATTAGATAGTAATTGAATTTGGGGATAACTTTTTTTTTTTTTTAAAGCAATAACGTTCCTAGCAGGCGAAAAAAGCGAGACGAAATAATAGAAGTAAATTAGTTCACTTATTTTTTTCAAAACTAAGGATTTTTAACATAATTAATTCTTGAAGTAATTTCATTTCTTTGGGTACGTAGAAAAATAATGGGATATCACGTTGAAGACACGAACCATAGGATTTCTGGTGATAGCAAATTTTGTTCAGAATTGACTATATCTATTGAAAATTTAGAATGCATAAATCTGTTATGAATGTAGCGCACACGTTACTTGATAATCACATGCTACTTGATTTTATTAAGTGATTTATTGCTTAAAAAAAAGTTTTTCAGTAATTTTGTTCAGTCATTTACATTACATTCCTTATTCATTGAATTTTTCATTTACTGAAAAGCGACGTTAAAATTTTTGGTTTTACAGCCAGTGAATGGACTGGGAAAACTTCTTTCCAATCCCATCTATATTGGAAAAGAAGAGGTGAAATTAATTATACTAATTCAAAATAATTGTAGGGAAAATTTTTTTTGATCAGTCTTAACATTGAATCTTAGTAGATTAGGCAATCGTAGTAGAATTACGCAGTTCAAAATATATAATTTGAAGTTGGATGTAACAAGTAAGAGTTTCTAACTGATTGAAATGTGTATTTCAAAGTCGCTTCAAATTTTATATGTTTCCATTAAAATTTTGAAAAAAAATAAAAACGAGTTAATCACTTATTTTTGCATGAACTTTTGTTTCTAATAACAAGTTTTAGCAGAACAATTCAACATCTCCAGAATATAGTAGTCATATGTAATTTTTAAGTAATAGCACATAACTACTATATTCTGGCGATGACTAAAGACGAATTCGTGATAGTGAACAATTAAACCTGTCGAATTTTTCATTTATGAATTTAACATTCTTAAAAAAAAGGTGTATTTCATCGGGGAAGCGAAGCACACGTAAATTATGATCGGTAATGATGCACTGTGAATGTTAGTAGCGGATGGGCAACATTTATATGCCTATTAAAGTGATGATAAACATGGATTTGTTTTGAAATGAGAACAAGCATTATGTTAGGTTCCATATGAATTTATTGTTTTCATAGTATAAAGTTTCTTGATGAAGGAATTTTCCAGTTTCCAATTTTATCCATTTTCATGTGAATGCAAGTTTTTGCAGATCAATTCGTGTTGATTTATGCGAGAAAACAAGTTTTTGCTAATCATTGCAGCGGCGATCGACATTGAATTGAATTGAATTGAATTGAATTAAATTGAAGAAATCAGCGGCAGTAATGATGGTGAAGAAAGAGTGGAGAGTGGGACGTTGAAATGGAACATGGAAATTAGCTGATGGCGGCGTGGTGGAGGAGATTTTTTGCTGTTCAACAAATGGTAGCAAATGCTGCATGTGATATAACTCATTTTTCATTGGCATTCCTTGCTTATTGCTTTAGCAAAATGCTTCCTGCTAAAAAGGTATCCAGGTTGACGGAGCTTGATCCAATAAGTCAATTGTCTACAAATGTTTGCCGAATTTTGGGTCAAAATCCCGGACCATTTACGCTGCAAGGAACCAATACATATTTGGTTGGAGCTACCGAACAGTGAACATTTTACACTTTTTTCTTTTCCTTATGCTTTTTTTAAAAAAAAAAATTAGCTATCAAACACTTTCAGGTTGAGGAGTTTTAATATTTTGGAAATTTATTACTGTAGTGGTTTAAGTGTAGGATCATTCATAAAGTTACTTGTTGAATAGTAGATGAAGTCAACCACTATGCAGTTAAGTGTGAATTTACTAAAATGAACTAGTTACCTATGCGAATTGATCCGATACATAATACGTGCAAAAATTCTTTCCTCTTCCAACGCTCAGACTTGCATTGTACTGAAGCAATTAAGAAATCTGTTATGTATTGCTTGGAATAGGCTTCTGATCTGATTGAAGGACATGGAGGTGAAGTGTGTTATCGAAATGTCTAATAAACTTTCGTGGCGTTTTATGAATAGCGAAATTAAAATTTTACAATCCTATTTAAAACCAAATTCGGTTCTCGTTGGAGTTAATTCATTTTTGGTAAAGTAAAACTTAGTGAGCTGTAAAACGCGCTTCCTATTTCGCTTCGATTACTGAGTTCTGATGTTACTTAAACATGTCTGATAAAGTGAGTAAAGTAGCACCAACGGTACACTAATGCTGCATTCACATTTGTTTTGAAATAAAAATATAGTTTCTCTTTTTTTCAGAAAAATTTTAATCGATTGTGGTGATGGTGGAGTAAAGCAATACATTGATTATTTGAAGGAAGCACTGGGTAACAATACAATAAAATTAATTATTTGCACACATTGGCATTATGATCATATTGGCGGTGTACCTGACGTTTTCAAATATGTAATTATTTTTTTACTTTTAAACATCATTAAAAATTTCCTAATTTAAATTTCTTAAAAAATTCCTAAAAATTCCTTTCAGAAATCATATTTTATAACGAACCTTCAGTTGAAGTCATTCAAAGTTTTTAGATTTTAGCCATAACTCACCACGAAGATTAAATGTTTTATTATTATTACACTTTACAAAAAAAATATGCGAGACTGTTTGACTGCACACAAACAACCATTAAGGTGACGAATGGGCCTGTACCAGTTTACAAACGTGAACGAACTGATTCGCGAGAGATGGGCAATGTAAAATTTGAATATATATTACCTGGAAATGTACTGACGGTTCCTGGAGTTACGCTCAAGTAATGTTTTAAAGCTTTTCTTGTAAAACAGAAAGAAATTAAGAGAGAGACTTGATTTGTGGCAAGAGTTACAATCATAGGCATACGGTCCAGATTGAAGGAACAGAACACATTTCCCTTTGCACATCAAATGTCATCGTAAAAATTCATATCGTATGATAGCTCAAATTTGAATTTGCTGTGATATAGATTTGTTTGGACTTATTTTTCCGAGAAAATTTAATATCAAATGCATATGTGGTGTGCTCGTTTTGATATGGGCTTCGTAATTTATTCTGTACTGCTATAATACTGAGTGACTATGCTAGAGTTTTATTTTCTTAGGTTGGCGAGTTGAGTGTATATATATATATATATATATATATATATATATATATATATATATATATATATATATATATATATATATATATATATATATATATATATATATCGTATTTTCTAAAAATTATTGATTAATGCGGTTTAAACTGTTGTTAATTCAGCAAAAACAAGAAAGTTTTAAACAAATTGCAGATGTATTGCAACACCCGGGCATACATCCGATCACATCTCTCTTTATTTTGAAGAAGAAGGTAGTCTTTTTAGCGGTGATTGCATACTTGGTGAAAGCAGTTCTATATTCGAAGACTTATATGATTATATGCATTCTTTGGAGGCGCTATCGAAACTTAATATTACCAGGTATATGCGATAGCCTTTTTAATGTTAACATAAAACACTATATATATATATATATATATATATATATATATATATATATATATATGATTATTATTGTTATGAAACAATTATTACGAAGAGCTATGTTACTTATAGTTAAAAGCAATTTCCAGAATATATCCAGGGCATGGGGCAGTTATCGAGAATGGTTTGGAGAAAATTCATGAATATATAGCCCACCGAAAGAAGCGAGAAGACGAAATATTAGGAATATTGGAAAAGAAGGCACCGGCATCTAGCATGCAAATTACCAATTTAATTTATAAAATAAGTTTTCTCAGTGATTTTCATAATTACTGTTTTATCAAAATTCGGATTTTTGGTTTGCTCCTTTAATCAAAAAATTACGAGAATGCAATTAGCATTTTGTAAAAGGTCTATTCTCTGAAGATCTTTTGTTTGATGCAATTGAGTTATTAATTTAGCCAAATATTTAATTGCTTCGTATTTGCATAATTTGTCTTTTAGGATATTTCTTGGTCAGTGAAACTGGGAGCTGCGAACAACGTGAGTAAGCATTTAATGAAGCTTGTGAAAGAAAACAGGGTTAAGCAAGTTGGTTTTGATAGCTATCTACTAAATAATACTCAGAACGCCGACACTGGACAAACAACTACTACGCATAACTGATATAATCTTTATTACATGTATACAATCAATAACTTCTTAGACAAACAAGTATTGCAAAAAACGAAAACATGGCGAAAATAGTTTAAATTCATTCTTTAGATATGTACGGATTTAATTTTATGTAAACATTATAAAATTTTGTTAAACAAAAACAATTGGCTTTGTACATTGAACGAACAGGGATCACACAGTACACATCAGAAGGGTTGAAGACAAATACAATTATTCAATTAACGAGAAAAAATATTGAGCATATGCTTTAAACTGGCAAAGCAATTATAAAGAGTATCTGGATACTGAATTTTTACAAGTTTTATTAGTGCTGGAGAAGAAAAAACATTTGAAATTGTGATCAATTGTGTTGCACTGTTAATCAACGCTTATAAATTTTGGCTTAGTATCAATAAATAACACTTAACATTAAAAAAAAAAAGAGCATTTGATGACTACGTTTCATCTAAGTATCAACCTAAATACACTTTTCATCCAATCTGACTCTCCATTAAATTTTCTGAAATGAATTTCATCTGTTGCAAAGTCAAATTACTGAAGTTACTTCTTTAGGCTTTTATTCTCTGGTACGGAGCATTTTAGTAGTCAGACGCATCCTATCCTTTTCTGCTGCTCGTTTAAAACTTTTTTCTGCCGTTTAAATAATCTGAGCTATATTTATTTCTTGTATTACAATAAAAATACTTATCATCACACAGAAAGTGTAAAATATAAAGCGAATTTTTATCAGCTCTATCCAGTTTTCAAAATTTTAAAACCGATTTATCCTTTTAGCAAATAAATTCAGACAAACTCCTCACTTCATGTTAATTAATCTCCACTAACTGCTTGCTTCAAAGTTATCAAATTATGATTGCTATTAAATTGCCTTATGAGCAATAAATAATTAATTGTGTCTGCTATAGTCGCAAATTTTACAACTGCAAAAAAGTGCTACAGTGGCATCACTGTAATTCGGATTCCAACACTTTCATCCATCCATTACTCATTCATTTTATCAAAAATTCCAATTTAGCAAGTTGAACAAATCGTTTCACTACAAATTGAACTCGTTTACACATTTGTCATCATCACATCACATACCTAGAAATGTCATCGGTGTGAAAACCTGAATTACTCCTATCGATGATGAAGGTCTGTTATTTCTTCTCAGCTTCGTTTCCTTCTTTTTTTTTTTCTCTCTCTCTCTCTCTCTCTCTCGTTCTCTCCTCGTGAAATTGGAAAGGAAAAAAAAGAGTGAGAGAAAGCAATGGTATTTCTTGGTGAAAGATGGAAAATGTACGAAATGTTAATTTCCTTCTCTCTTCCTCATATCAATTCATGCCTTATCAATTTGATTTCATCCAACTCTCTTCACATCTCTCTCTCTCTCTCTTCGAGTTCGCTGATTATGAAATAATCAATTTCTTTCATCACAAATACCTATTTATTTCCATTTCCACCTTCTTCACACTATCATATCATATCATTACATTACTGCACATCGTCCTCTTTCATTCCTACGCCTACTTCATTTTCCTCATTCATAAATTTACTGTATCGGTAAATCGAAATTCACCCAGTACTCTACTTCCTTCCATCTTTTCATTCCTTCCCGTACACTTCATCCAGTACTCGTACCGGAAAAGAAATGCGTTATTTGCCGGAAAGTTCACTTGGGAAATTTCCATAAGAGTGAGAGAGAGAGAGAGAGACAGAATAAGGTATTTCCAATTTGTTACAACATATTTTCGAACAGTAACTTTTGCAATTCATTTCTGTAGCTTAATTCACGTAATTAATTTCAAGATCATTTAATCAAAAAAAAAACCTTCAGCCGTAATCACACTAACACATGTTACTAGCCGTTACACTTCTCACAGTTCAATCATCCTGAAAACTAAGCTAAGATCAATCGGATGAAGGTAACCTTATTGATGTAATAGCATATCGTACTACTCTTCTCCTTTTTATCATCAAAAATATGGTACAAATCATCTGTTTGATCATGCAAGCAATTGCTAATGCAATACTTATTTCAGAAAAAAAAAGCGAAATTTTTTTTTTTCATAATAAAAATTTAATCATTGATGAAATGGATTGATAGATAGATAGATATGGAGAAGAATTTTGTTCTTTTTATTAGCCATTGGCTACTACTTCCACTGTCAGCTATCAGCGCATTTCTTTCATCCGTTAAATCACAACAATTTTTGAAGAAGGTTGAAGAGAGCGAGTACCTACCTACCTACCTACCTGTAGTTCGGTTGATAGATAGATGTATTGTATTTGAGAATGCTGACAATAAATTGGCGATCGATTCAACTGATGAATTAATTCATCGCACACTTGGAGATTAATGTGACATCGTTAGCACAGCTTCCCCCTTCCTTTCTCTCTCTCTCTCTCTCTCTCTCTTCCCCTCTCTCTTCCACTCTCCCTCTTCGACCACCACCTCTTGTTACCTATCGATTCTCATTTGCTAAACAGATGTACCGGTTTTTATTTAAAATCTTCCCTGTATTCTTTCAAATCTTTAATGTAGTAAGTTTATTTGCTAGAATGCTAACATACCTCCTCACATACCTTCCACCTTCCACGTTTATTTATTATTCATTTAAATTGAATTACACAACTTTCATTGCATGTCACCTTTTTTTTTTCTTTTTAAATTTTTAAATTGTTGACGAATTGTTGAGAAGAGTGGAAGTGTGTACACATCCACAAATCTGTGCTAATCGATTAATCATCTAACCGATTGAATCGATCATCGATTAATCATCTAACCGATTGAATCGATCATCGATTAATCATCTAACCGATTGAATTGATCAGCATATTGTCATAAAACTGTGAATGTTTCTAGGAATGATATTTCAATGAAGAGATCATGATTGAAATAATTTTTGGGGGACATTTTTTAACAATTATTACATTCATTGCTATTTGCGCCATCAGAAATGGCAATGCATTGTTAGGTAGGAAAAAAACATGGACCGAAGAAGATGAAGCACGAAGGATTCAACAGGTTCTTCCACACATTTCCATTAATTTAATTCATTTTCAAATTTAATCAAACTGTTAGAGTTGCTTGAAAAGGCTTCTGTTTTCTTCCTCTCTTCCATTTCTCACAAAATTTCAAGAATAGAAGAGGAATTTTTGCAAATAATTTTCACTCAGCCTGCTCAATGATATATGCTAAAATTATTTGCAAAAGTCACTTTTCACGTAGCATCTTTCGCACTTCTATTATCATATGGAAGAAGTGGGCGCATTTGTCCTTCATTGATGTCAATTGTCCACATCGATGTCATTCATTACAGCAATTTCAACCATCTGAATTATAGCATTAGAATGAAACGATGAGAAAAGAGAATATTTTGGGCTTTTTTTTTGTTTTTTAAATTTTTAACAAAAATATTTCAAAAATTTCTAATTTTATTGAAAAAAAATATTGTAAAAATTTCAATTATTGCATTAACAATTGCAAAAGGATGAAGTGAAATGAGATGAAATGAATTAAAAAAAGATAATGGAAGCGGAGAAAATGGAATATGAAATGGAGCAGCGCTCTCAGCTTATCGATAGTGGTACACGTGATGGTGACGTAATGCACGAAGATTACCATAATTATCCGATAACAGAAGCTTCACACTACAAAAGGGAGACACTACCAACAGCAGCTACATTGCTCACTACCATTTCTCCCATATATGGTAATTTTTATCTCACACACTTCCTGTGCTTCTCTACCTCTGTACAGTACGTCAGTTGATCACTGATTGTACAGATACCGTACAGATCGCTGATCACTGACTGTTCACATCAGTCCACATCAGCTTATTTATTTGTTAATTCATAACAACATTTTTGAATTTTTTGTAACTTTTTTTTTTTTGGAACGGTTGAAGTAGAAAATTAGTGTGACATGAAATTGCGGTGGTAGGTAGAGTGCTGTAATAGTGTAGCAAAGAATAGCTTATCGTATAGGTTTGACTTTAAGCTGAGCTGTTTGGTGAAATGTCTTGTAGGAAAAATTAATTGAGGGAAAATACCACCATAAATATTTTCATTATGTATAAAGGAACCATATTTGAAGTACTGCAATTTTCAATTAAAGTTTTTTAAGTTTTTTAAAGTAAAATATATATGTATATTTTTGCACTAAAAATGGTCCAATTAATTGAATAATTGACTTCCTAATTAATTTACTATTGCATACTGTGAATGCACGTACTTTCATAAAACACAATGATTGAGGTTAATTTTTAAGGCGTTACGTCTTCAAAAAAAAAAATGATGTGAAATTTGAGGAATGAGCTTAAATTTAATGATTTATATTTTAATCGCCTTTTTTTTATTTCAATTTTAAATTTTGCAAAAAAAAGAACAAAAATATTTTGTTGATGTTAACAACAGATGATAGCTATTGGTGCTATCATTGTGCGAGCCCATTAAGCGTAATGAGCGAAAATATGCAACGTGCGATTCAAAAATTTCTATACATTCGTCGAACAGTTTATCCGGTTCAAGTGAAAAATTCACGTTGCTCAGAGCCACGTAATTTAACGGAATTAGCTATGGAACATTGTCGGCATCCTTACTGTCAAACGTTAATTTTGACGGATCACGAAACGGGTAAGACATTTGAATATTCATCGGTAATTTTAGCACTTTTGAAAATTAGCAATTTTTAATTCGAAACGTCGAAAATTTAATAAATACTTTGGAATTATGAGTATTATCATATCCTCTATTCCACGTAATGACTGTTAGGTGATGAAATCAAAACATTCATAACGCATACCTTTCTTGGATCATTATTTATTCAAATTACTCATTAATTTTTTTGTGTGATCGCTTTTTTATATTCTACCAAAAAATTCTTTAATTCGTTAAATTCGTTAAATTTTTTTGCATTTTCTGAAGTTGAAAAAAACTTTTTTTACAATTAAACATTACAACTTATTATTGTAAAGTATGTTTAATTTAAAACTGGGAAAAATAATTTAAAAATTTTAAAAATTATCTTCAAAAAAAAAAACGAAAAATCGCAATTTACTTAATATTATTTTCCAGGTTCGTCCTTTACAATGCGTGGTTGTGCGGAAACATTTGGCGCAATAAATGAGAAATTACTTAATTCACGTGGCGATAACACATGCCAGAGGTAAGAAAGTAATAATATATTATCCACTAATCGGTGGTACAAATTATCAAATTATCAGGGAACGTTTCTTTTTTGTTCTTTTTGTTCGAATATGATTGTTAATAGTAATAGGAATAGTAATTAATAATAATTATAGTAATAGTAGTTAAATAATAAAATATTAAAACTAAATGAGCAATAATTAAACAAATTAAAGAAATAAATAAATAAGCTAATAGTAATAGTAATTAAAACTTGAAAAGGCAATCTTTTTTCAGACTACACGATCAGCTTGACATCCAGGAATGCATCTGTAGGCATCGACGATACTGCTATCCGGGCGCAAAACGTCGATTTTTTGACACATCAGATGGAAAACTCTTCATGGCGTCGGCGTCAACAGACGTTAATAGCACGTCCATTATATTTTATTATATTTTAATAATTTATTTAACGTGCATATTTTATGATCATTTGTAGTAGTACGATAGATTGATGATACTCTTTGGTGCTAGATGATTCTTATAATTGAAAAGGTTTGTAAAGTTTTCAAAAATTTTGCATTTTCACTTTGAACTACTTTTTGCTCCTACCAGTTATTTGGCGTGCTATTTGAAATTATTAAAAATTTCTTCAAGAAATATCTATACACACACACACACACACACACACACACACACACACACACACACACACACACACACACACACACACACACACACACACACACACACACACACACACACACACACACGTATGTACGTACAATACACGGATGCATTAACGATTTCCGATTTCAGAATCTAAATTTGTAATAATTCGAAATTATCTATTCAATCACATGCTGCCTATGCTATGCAATTAAAAATTCCAAAAAAAAAGAAAACAGTGGGCAAGAAGTGAATGATAATTTTTGGTAGTATTTTGCATAAAATGATTATATTTCACGTAAGAAGACGTTACCATTACGCTAATGAATTAGTAGTGTATTGTTAAGGAATACGTGTTGCTTAAAGTTGAATATTACTCGTAGCAAATCTACCGCTAGCGAAATTTCACTTCGCACATCAAAGAACGTAGCTGATAATTTCAAAAATGAGAGTGCATGAAAACAACGATTGATGCAAGTAAAATGATGATGACGACCCTGTTTTCTGAATAAAAATGCCACTTGTTCAATTTCAAAGATTTCATGAATTAGTCACTTTGCAAAAAACAGGCTAACAATTAATTTCTTGCAAATAGTTGAACTCATCAAATTTCAAATTATTCTTGTTTTTCGCCATTCTTCAAAAGTATCCTTGCAATACCATTTTTATTTTCGGTGAATGCCCAAAACAATGTGTAGAGCAACAGCCAATTAATTAGAATAGCAATGGAAATTAATGATAATATCTGAAAAGTACGATAATTTTATTATTACTATTATTATCATCATCGTTAACTAATTCGATTAATTGGTAAAAACAACCATAATTCTATTATCACTTTTATTATTACATTATTAATTATCACTTTTATTAGTTATTGATAATTAAACCTTTTTCAATTGCTTATTGTTTTCACTCTTTTTTTAAATTAATGTTGTATTAATTAACAAAATAAAACAATCATTGCTAACAGTTAAAAATGACTATAACATTTACGAATGAACAATTTTGTGCATATGGGAAATTTTTTTTTCACTGTGATATTTTAGGAAATGCAAGCGTTAAAATCGGTGTACTTCATCATCTCGCACTGAGCGCTCACTTTTGCTCGTCGATTTTCACACAACAATTTCAACTGTTAAAAACGATGATGGCAACAACGATGAAATCCAATGATTCATTTTTCAGTGCCTTTTTTCTTTTATTCTTAAGAAAAAAAAAAGGAAACGAACACGTATTTCGGCAAATGGTAATGTTGGCGCTGCTTTGAGCAAAATTTTCCCATACCATAAATTAGGCCATTCATAAACGATCGATAACATAATCCAAAATAATGAACTGAGAGCTTAAAATGTTACGGAGCTTCAGAAAATGAAACATATTTTTTTTTATTCCAATGAGAAATTGGAGAAGAAATTCGATAGATTTTATTAAAATTAGTATAATTATGTGAGTTAGTAAATAATTTTTGCAATTGTCACGTAATCCTTCATTTATTTTTTTTTTAAACTTAATTAATTTCTAACTTTAAAAAGAGACATTTTAAGTGTTTTTATTCGTAATGCTGTAATTAATTGGTGGTATTCGATTACCGGCGATATTTAATACTGGAAATGCAATATTATTAGGTGTTATAGTAGTGGGTAATCGAGCATACCATATGAGCCAGGTGTGCCAGCTATTGGTGAACAATGCAAGTACTACTTGTACTATACCTGTGATAATCTAAAAAATTTTATCACATTACGCTATCACGTATAACAAGTGTTACTAACACTCTTTTTTTCTTTCATTTTCAAAATTCATTTAATTTTTTAAATTACTAAGTACTGCAGTAGTTATTATTAACTTTGATGCAATAACTTTTGTAAATGAGCTACTAGAATAACAACAGCAACAACGACGACTACTACTGGTAATACTACTAAATACCAACCAGCTCTACCCACCTGATTTCGAAATGGAAAATTCAATCTGTCAAGACTATTTATGTTCAAATTCCAGCCTAGCAATGTTTCCAAACGTATTTCGATGCAAGTTTCTAGCGTTCGATGCACTCCATGCCTAAATTTCCATTTAAAATATTTTTCCCACAAAACGTTCTTGACCACCCACTTAAAAATCTCTCTGTTCATTCATAATGATAGCAATGAGTAGCGTAGATTAGCTTTATCGTAAGTTCGTTATCATGCTACTTTAAATTATTGTTTTATAACCAGATTAGTCTCTTATTAATTGATCATCTCTATCAATGCAATCTGTGATTGAATCAGCTTCTTATCAATTCAGTTATCTTATCACTTTACATTTAGTACAGTTGCAATGCTGGTTTAGATCAATTTTTTGCCAATTTATTACCACTACTGTTGTAATGTACGGTGAAATCAGGTTTTTATCACTTCCTTATCACTAATGTTGTAGAAGTCGTACAGTTGCTGATCGGTTAATCCAAACTGTAGCATAAATCGTTTACCAAACGTGCTGTACGTTTCATTAGCATACTGGAGAAGTTCGCTCCAACAAATCGATGTTGGATTTAATAATTCATGCAAAATCAAAGCTAAGATTACTTCATTCACCGCTAGCAACAATAATGTCCCATCGATCGGATAATAATGAACTCTACAACAATATATACTTGTCAAATGTTTACTTTTAAACCTGAAATTTTGCAGCATGAAATATCTCTCTAGCACGCTCTCTCTTTCTCCCTCCCTCTGAATAAAGTTAATTTGCACATATTTGCTTTATAAGACATTTGTGCATTAATTAATGATACATTGATTGATCGCTGACAATTGTAAAATTTCCAACCGAACTTTACACTTAAAAATAAAACAAAACAAATGCATACTTTGACGGACCGATTGCCATTCAGCAATGTATGATAAATGAATGATAAATTTTGCGAAAGAAAAATTTGTAGAAAAAAATTCAAAATTTTGCATAATTACCGCACCCACTTTATTAGCGCAGGAACGCTTAAATTAATTTTTGTCTTGATTGTTTGAATTTCGTTCATTTTTTTATGCTATCGAATGCACTTGGCGTTCACGCAAAATCGTACTGAAATAGATGGTGACGTTTATTGCGTTAGGTTTTTTTTTTTTTTTTCTCAAAGCTTGTATGAAAATCCTCTATTCCTTCGACATTTTTTTTTCTTCCGAAATCTTTTCATAGTTGTAATTACATTACATCTTATATTTAGCAGCCCAAATAAATATAGTAAAAGCGTGTATTAGTAAATGGACAAGTTTATAAAATGAATTTAAATTTACAATTATTCCAACTCTCACTGTTGGTTATCCACACGTGTACTGTCAGATCCGGATAATGTACACAAGCATACTCCGAGAGTGTTTGACGTGATAGTGGCAAGTAAATGATTAATCAATCGTTAGCAAAGCTATTTGATTTGAAGTCAAAAATGTGCCAAGAAGAAAATCTTCGCTTTCCATTCCATTAAAACTTGGAAATTCAAAATTGAAATTTCAAAAAAGAAAACGGTCAATTCATTTCTCGACATTGTATAAAATTATCATAAAAAGTTTTCTTCTCGTGAAATGTCCAGAATAGCATTTTAGAATTTTGCATGGATAGCAAGCACGTAAATTACTACGAGTTTAGCTTGCCAAACGAACTTATCAAATTTAATGAGGATGGTGTTAAATGAAAATCCAAAATATGTGATACTTTTATGATTGAAAAATTTCATACAAAACAACCGTTATGTGCTAAATCGATAAGTTAAACTGATAAGGACAATTTAAATTGATGAGGACAATTTGAATTGACAAAGTTAAAAGCATTTCAACACTTTGACTCTAATTATTATCCATAGTGAGTTAATTAGTTAACTTTCATATGAATAATAATCTGTCGGTGATTGTTTCTTACCATGTTGATAAATGTTTAACATTTGAAAGTTAAAATTGAGGTGCTGAAATATTCTAAACTTTATCAATTTAAATTTCGTTCGTTTATATCGCACGAATTCATCCATTCAGTATTAATTAGTCAATTAATAAGTGCTAATATTTGCAAACATATATGTAAATGAAATTGTTGCAAGATAAAACGATCGTATAATGTTTAATTTTTTAAAAATTATTCTTTAAATTATTTAAAAAACTTTTTATGAAATTCAAACTTACGAAACTTTATACCAAAAAATTGATTAAAATTCAAAACTTCACTGAATTTTCAATGTAATAATGATTTGTTTTTGTTTTTTGTCTCAATAAGACGTTTTTTGTTTTACAGTAATAACAGAAAACAGTAATAATACAAAGTGAAATACAAATAAACAGTTGAAAAGAAAAAAGGAGAAGAGAGGAAATATGATTAATTTTTATGGAAAATTTTTTGGACATAAACGAATTTTTTTACAAAAATTATTTGGATCAAATTGTCGCTCCATTTTTTCCGCAATTTTTAAATAAATTTTACTCACTGTGATCACACACATTCGATACAAATCCATATCTGTTCCACAAACTGCTTTACAATTCTCATCGATTTTTGCCAAAATTTTAGCCTTAAAAAGGAAAAAAGTGATCGATGATCATATGTGATTGCAATTCGTTTCAATGGAGTATTTCGTGATATGAATGTAGAAATTCAAAAGAGAGAGAGAGAGAGAGAGTGAGGTGAGGAATTTTAATCGTTATCACTGTTATTTGTCAAATCATATCTACAAATGTTTATTAATTGAATTACGAAATTAATTCGCTTTTAAATTTATTTGTTTTTTAAAAAAAAAATTAGTTTTAGGTAAATGGAAATGAGCAGTGGTAACCTTGCTGTCATTTAAGTCATGAATGATGCCAACCATTTCCTTCAAGCATAGATCGCATATTTCCGTGAAACGTTTAGTTGTAGCAAACAGTAAGGCTAGTGGGAAACAGCTAAGAAATATAACACTAAATTTGATTCGTACAGCAAACATCTAAAAATTCCTAATAAATTATTTAAAAATGAACTGTGCTTCATTTGATTGGAGCAATAATTAATGATTAATTAACATTTTTGAATTACTCAATTTCTACCTCTCTTACTCCTTTACTACATTCTTCTCTAAATTTCACCAAAAAAAAATATCATTGTATTTTTTTTTTGCGAAAATTTATCTTATAAAAAAATACGGTACAAATGTTCGATGAGAATAATAAGTTGTAGGGTACGGTTCATTAAGTGCTTTGTTTTTGCTCTAATTTGATAAATGTTAGTTTTTTTTTTGGAAATTTTATGTTTGTAAAATTATGGCCAAAAAAAAAGTTTTGCATAATTTTTTTAACTTGAAAATAATTCCAATAAACAACGAATTGACATGAATTCTAAAATGAAATAATTGATTTTGAAATGTGAAAAAAAAACACTAGCGAGAAATTTGAATAATTTTTATAATTTTAATAAAAAAATTTACAGTTAAAAAGGCAGTGAGAAATGAATGTCAGATTTAAAATGGGAAAATTAATTCTGCTTAATTTTTGGCAAAATAACTGGACAGATGAAGTGGTGCTGTGCTGATCAGGGGACATGGAGCGCGATGAATGACCATTGATCAGTGGCACTATTAACTAATAATCCATCGTGCAAACAAAATATCATCTGGACAGCTGATAATTGCTATCACTCAGTGATAACAACTAGCACAATCGATTCGTACAGATCAATGATTTTTACACATTTTGTTTGCGTGCACAAATGGTTGATTTTATTTATCCGTTTTTTTTTTTTTAGAATATTTGCATTCTTTAATCTTTCTCTTCCATCCTCATCATCACCCAATAATGTGTAATTTGAAAAATGAGAGACAGAGAGAGAGAGAGAGAGGGAGGGAGGGAGGAAGGAAGAGAGAGAGAGATGAAAACAGGATGATGGCAATGTGAAATTTTTGAAAATCAATTGGCAAAAGAATGAAGGAATTTCAAGTGGTTTGAAATGCATAACGAAAATGTATCACTTGTTGCAGAAAAAAAAAAGAAAAAGAAAACAATTTCGGTGCCAAGTTTTCAATTATCACATCACTTATCATTGTATTTGCTAGCTGCCATCATCCAACACCAAATAATTTTTGTTTTAATTAAAATTAAATTGAAAAGTGACAATTTAATCAAGCAATTCATAGCACTCATTTCAGTCCATCTTTGATTGACCAATGACTGAAATTATCTTATCAGTAAATTATCTTGCAATTATCAGTAAAGCAAAAAAAAAACAAACATTCGTAGAATGCAATTAAACTCTCTTTAGAAGAAAAACATTTGCAGTAAATATGGAAAAATTCACTTCAAAAATTTAAATTAAAATGTAAAATTTTAAACATTTATTATAAAAATGTTGTTTTGTTTGCAGTAGGTAATCTAAAATTTAATCAATGAAAATTTAGCGATTAATTGCAACAAAAAGAACTGACCCTTTGATAAGTAATTGCGATGACGTCACCGATTGAAATAATTCCTTTTATCAATGATATTGATAGCATTTTTGCAAAAGATCGATTACTTGTAGAAATCATATATCAGGATGAGCACTAAAAAGATAGGTAAAAATGATTAACATGATAAGAACGTAGTAAGCCTACTGCTAATTCAAATAATTTAAATGAAAGCATATTTTACGCACAAAATAAGGCAATCAGTCAGATCACAGTTTCACAGTTAATTTTTGTAATTTCATGTTAAAAATGAATAACACTTCGCAACTTCCTTTCCTTTCTCAAATCTTTTCTTCATGCGGTTGTTTTGCCTGCGCCTGTGACACTTCTAGTGCTAAATTGCGTGCAACGAATAAATTAATTCATTTAAATGAAATGTCGAAATTGATAATTACTTTAACAAAATTAGGCTTTTTGAGATAATACAGTGATAGGTTGACGAAGTGATGGATAACTGACAGTATCTTCGACAATTTGGCTGCCGAATGCACACACCGTACGCTTGAATCTCATCATCCAGGTGATCCACGCAACCCTGAACCTCCTCTCGTAATCACTGATTTCCTGCTACACCTCATTGCTAACGCAATAAATACTGTCTTGGTAATTTACGTGTTTCACGCATTTCTTTTCCATCTTGCATTTTGGTATGACCGTCAGGTAATTAACTGTCGCTTTCCGAACGATTACTACTTTTCTTTAGTGGACCAGGTAGACTTGCTTGATCCAGGTTTCTCAGTCTATCCCCGTAATCCACTTGGCTCTTCGCGTTGTCCAACTAGACTTGGCTCATCCATCGCAGTAGTCTATCTGAACATCAAAAGAGCAGCGCTCTTCAAAGCTATAATTAATAGCTCGGTATTCTCTACCGGAAAGCTTCGGTGCATTAGCTGCCTGCTCGTGCATGGCCCAGAAATGACGAATGGCAGACTAATTGTTAAAAATTTCAATTACAAAAGCAAAAATCATTGCTAACATGTGATAATTGCTTTAGCAGATGCTCCATCTTGCTGAGAGCTCAAACTAGGCCAAGCCATGCGGTATTCACCTCTCTGAGAAAATCATCAAAATTATCAGTTCAGAGAGAAGTGCAAAACAGCCGATTGGAAAAAAATGATCACTGATCACTTCTTTACAGAATCCATCCAAGAAATTCTTTCATTTCAGTTATAATGTGAGAATTCACATCAATAGTAGTAATTTTAAGTAAGTGTTTAAAAAAAATTTCGCAATGAGTGAAATATGCAAATGAGAGATGTGAAAAGCTGAAAAAAAACACGAAAATTAATTAGTTAAAAATTTACAAAAATATTACCAGTATGTTTGATGACATAGTTTCTACAGAAATTGAGAATGCTACATCTTCCGAATAACTTCCATTCAACAAATTTCAAATGAAATGGTTTAAGCTGTTGTGTTGCAATGCTGAATGAATAAATGATATCATTTATCACTAACATTATTCAACATCTTACTCATCCTAACATCACTATCATTTGAAATCACTAAGAGTACATGATGTGTAGCCATCGTATCATCTCACATTTCAGCTTCGCTCCGTACTTTTAGCTTTAAATTAAAATTCATGAAGCTAAGTAAGAGAGAGCGTTAGGTGAGGATAATTTATCCATTAGCATTTCCTATCACCGAGCATTTTATCAGTGATATCATATCATATCATATCACATCTCCTTGTCTGAATGTCGTCGCCTCTCTTCTCATGCATAATTCATGAAGCTTTAGTGATAAGAGTGATTGGCTGATAATATCCGTTACACTAAGGTGGCGATGCTTATTGGAAGAGTTTTGAAATCACACCACTACCTTGTAAGCTTCAAAACAACAACAGCATTATTCATTATGTGAGGAAGGCTTCGTCTTCCTCCCCTCTGATCGAACCGCTCAGCTAGCATTTCAGCATCACTCCACTTCTCCAACTCCCTTACTTTTCCATCCTATCGGTAGCAACAAACTATCCTCCCTTAAAACTTACCGATCATCACAGATTAGCTAACACACACACACACACACACAGTCAGACAGAAAGACAGACAGAGAAAGAAGCTTAACTGACATCAGCACTTTTCAAATATTACTATTTCATTTCAACTTCTTTTCATCAACTTCTCCATTATCAAAATTTTCATTTAACCATTTGCATATAAGTTAGCAAGTTTTCATTTAATCGATTTTAGCTTGAAAAATCAATTAATTAATTTTGTTTTGCTTTTGTTTTAATTTAACATGAAGAATGCTTGTTATTTGAAAATTCACCATTAGCACACTTTTTCATTGCTATTTACAATTTTTGCCCCTTTAACAAATGGTAAAAATAGCAAAAAAAAAAATTCATTTTATCTTCCACAATAGCACGCTAAATGAGTTATTCAAATTTACACTTCAACTTCTTTAAATATCCAAATAATTTATTTTACTATTCCAGAACAGAAAAGCAGTCTAAGTATTAATAATAATTAGCAAAAGTGGGAGAATTTTGAAAGATGAAAACATAGAGAGGATGAAAAATTAGAAAAAAAAAATTCATTTCTAATCAAAAATGCTACCGCTAAAGAAAGTGAGCAAAATTTGCACATTTGGTCATTTCAATTCAAATAAAATTTTTCTCGCGAACAACTCAATGTGTGCAATTTTTAGCATAAATGATGCGTAAAGCGCTTGTGCGCAAAATGCAAAAGCTAAATTGATAGGAGTAGCCAGTCGGTCAGTGATAAATGGAAAATGAATGGCTTCATCACAAAGTGTTATTTATTTGCAGCTTTTCCGTGAACATCCTCACATTTTGTCTTTTTTCGCTTAAATTTGAAATCTTTCCTTTTTGCTTTTTCTGGTTTTCACAAGGATGAAAATTCCATTTCGCTAGGAGTTTGATGGAAGTAACTTGTGAGGAATCTCATTGTAAGCATTAAAACAATTATTTGCTTCTTCCTCCTCCTCCTCCTCCTCCTCACCGTCCTCATTGTCCGCGTCGTCGTTCTTTTCTTTTTTGCCTTTGCTACGAGCACTTTGTATTTATTCACATTTTCAAACTTCCTCTTCAACTTCATTCCCTTTCCAGTCCACCACTCATTCGACAACAGGATGAATTATCGAAGAAGAAGAGGAAGAGGACTATTGAATTTCATTTCGTCACTTCTTTCAATCCTTTCAATTTTTGTTCATTTCACATATAATCCCTATATTCCTTCCTTCTCCCTCTTTCTCTCTCCACCTCTCTCTCTCTCTGTCTTTTCTTTTCTTTTGTATCATCTTTAATTAAGCAGTGATAAATTCTGTCAAATCTCTTCTCACTCACATGTCGCCTACTCTTTTAACTATTTTGCTACATTTGGACGATCAAATAACATTTTTCAAATTTATTTATCAATTTTAACTTGACCAATATTCAAATAAATGGAAGATGTGTGTTGCTCGTCGTTGCTTAATTATATTAAAATTTGTGCAAATTTCAAATCTCATCCAAACATAGGCGCTAATCGTTGATCAGAAAGCTTTTTTTCTCCTCGAAAATTGCAGTTAGTGCATTTTTTTTTCAATTACAATAATTAGCATTGATTTATAGATGAAAAGGTTATGATTAAACAATTTTTCAATTTACAGTTAATTAAGTACTTTGCTCCTTGTAAGGTTACCGCAACGAGGCTGCAATCGTTCCTATGATAATTCATCAATTTTCATTATTATATTTCATGCGAGAAAAAAAAACAAACCACGCTTCTTCAGATGTTAAGTGACTTGAAATGTGAAATATTGCAAAACAGAGAGAGTGGGCAAGAGAGAGAGAGAGAGAGAGAGAGGAAGGGAATGAGAGAAGGGAGAGAGAAAATTGAAATGATGTTGAAAAAGCATTGCAACTGTTGATTTAACCTTTTAACTTCCATTAAACTATGGTTTTCCTTTTGATACGGTAAGTGATGAACAACTTTTGAAGTTGTAAGCAATTATTACAGTGTAAATGAAGTGATGTAAATTTACAGTTTAACTTTTCATCTGACATGAATTTCACAGAGAATTCTCAGGGAGCAATTGGAGAGGAGAATGAACGGGAGAGAGAGAGAGAGAAGAGAGAAAATGGAAATATTAGCTAACATTCTTTAAAGCTTTAAGGATGATGGGCTAAAACTAGATGCTCTAAATGGACTGATTGATTAGCTTTAGTGTGATAGGATGAAAATGAGAGGAGTAGCGATCGATGCATGAAAATGTAATGAAATTGTTAAATCAGTGAATGTATTAGTTGGTGGAATGAATGTGAGCTAAACTTTACAGCTAAGCAATCATCCAATCCTCAACTACTCCTTTCAAATGGTACTTGAAATATAGAAGAGGGAAAAAGTGAACGATTAAATGATGCCTTTTTTTTTCAAAGGCTTTCTCTCTCTCACCCTCTCTCTCGTTTTCTCTCTTTATCTTTCCAAATTTAAAAATACGTGTGGTGTGTGTGTGTGTGTGCGTGTGTCGTAAGAGATGACAAATAAATTTTTTTTTTGATAATTTAATTTTGAAAATTTTAATGCGAAATGTCTCCGTTTGAAAAATATTTTAGGTGGTTGCTTAGATTGCCTCTCTCAATCCTTCTTTAGTGCGTAAGTAATCATCCTTCGAATGCTAAAACAACAAAACAGAAAAACATAAATTGCAAATTTAATGTTAGCTTGCGCGTTGTGAAGAAAAAAACAAACAGCAAAAGGAAGCGGTAAAATGATGAAAAATAAAAAAAAAAAACAAAAAAAGAAAAAGGAGTGATGAATGATCGCTAAGCTTTCGAATTTCATAAAAGTTATCCGTGCGAAATGCTAGTAATGAGTGTGAGCACTTGAAAATTTTGTAAAAATTTTGAAAATTAGATTATAGCATTAGGATAGCTTTTAGGAAGCTTCTCTATGCACTACGTTACGCCTAGACTAGACCACTAAAGTAAGCTAACCAAAATTGCAACAATCATTTAGCTCTCACGCAAAATCTTCTTCCACTCCCTCCCATCGCTTCACACATTTAACAACATTGAAACGACATTGCAACGATGCAATTTAATTCATTGTATTCAATTCGAAAAATGATCAATTAGTAAGCAATTAAATTTTCAAAGTAGT
Organism: Litomosoides sigmodontis; assembly: GCA_963070105.1. NCBI lineage: Eukaryota > Metazoa > Nematoda > Chromadorea > Rhabditida > Onchocercidae > Litomosoides > Litomosoides sigmodontis. The sequence continues at coordinate 2,418,190 of OY718807.1, read as the reverse complement.
CGCAGAAAAAAAAAAGCAAGAAATGAATGGAAAAAAAATGCATTTTGCTTTTAGCAATAAATGATAAATTGTTTTAAATTTATTCACTCCCTTTCAGCATTTAGCTTTTTCCATAAATTTTAATTTAATTTGCAGCAGCAAATGAAATAGATTATTGCTAACAATGCGAGGCAAATACAAAAAAAAAAGAAGAAGCATACACTAAAATTTTATTTCTCCCATTCGCTTCGCTCGCTTTCCACTCTTATTTTTTGTAAGAAAATTGAATTTGATTTAAATTTAACAATTTAGATTATTAATAAAATTTGCGCGAAAGAACAATTTGAAATTTTTATCCAAAATTATGCCTACATAATTTACTACTTGTCAAAAAATTGATTTGAAAATTTTCCAAATTTTTTTCCTCTTAAAAGTCTTTCATCTATTTCCTTTTTCTTTTCAAATGTTATTTTTTGCAGAATTAAATTACTGCTAGTGCTACTGTGAATGTTACTGGTTTTTCTGTGTCGTTGTTTTTTTAATGGTAGAAGGGAAATTTTTTTGGGCAAAATTAATTACCTTGAAATATTGATTGGCCAAGTATAGTTTTGTTACTTCGCCGTTCTATGAGTAGTGACGTTGTTATGTAAAAAATAAACTTCATTTCATTAAATTCACTTAAAGTAATGCATGTTTGTTGCCAATAACGGTGGAGTGAAATGTTCTTCTGAGGCTAACCACTCCCAGGAGAGAGTACTTGGCATGTGAAATGGAAGTGCGTAAAAGTCTAGGGCCCTAGGACCTAGACTTAGACTTTACCATCCATCCATCAGTCGCAAATATCATTTGAATGGTGTGATTTGAATGAAATGCTTTAGTGAAGAATTCGATGAAATTTTTTTCTTTTTCGAATTTTCGAACAAATTCAAATAACACATATTGGTGGTAACAAAAAATTTTAACTTAAAATTTCAAAAAAAAATTAGAAATAGTTATTTGTGAAAATTTTCGAAGTTAAAAAACTTTTTGTTTTTGTTTTTGTAAATTACTTCAGTTATACATTTGTCATTTTTTCATTCAATGAAATTTTCCATTAAAATTTTAGTAGTAATTGAAAAGGTAAAAATTGACAACAATTGTTTAAAGTACCTCTACCATTTGTGAAATCATTTTTGTTTTTTGGGCATTATTATTATTGGTCAAATTGTGTCCAACGATTGTCAATCTTTCATTGCAAACATTAAAATAATTCATAATTGGGAAAAAAAATTTCTTTGTTTTTTTTTTGAAGGAATAAATTTCTATTTGTTAGAAAATTTCACTGTTTAATTTTAGCACAATTTTTGATAATTTTAATTGCTGAATTGAAATTTTATATCGAGTAATATTGCTTTCGTTGATAGAATGCAGTAGAGTAGTACACTTAAGACTAAGACTGCTGAAATGCACTTAGACTCTTTGAAAGTACTAAGGAGGTTTAGTCATTGCCTTAAGTTTTAATAATGCGGACAATTTGTGACTTAACGTCGAAGTAAAAATTTAATTTTTTTCGGAGAAGAAAAAAAGAGCGCTCAGCACTTCTTTAATGTAAAATATTGCACGCACCACTATCCTATCGTTGCATTTTAAATTTTAAATTCGAATAATAACATTAAAAGAGTGCGTAAACTTTTTCCACTACGTGTAAAATGTAAACTTTTTTATTTTTGCATTTCATAACAGTTACAGTTGGTTGTTACAGTTATAGCTAAAATATATTAAAATTACAGTTATTAGTTAAATTTTAATATTGCTATTCATTCATTCATTTATTTCAATCCATTTTACCTAGCATCAGTGTGACCTTTAACTTTATACATTTTCTCTCTTCCACTCACAATTACATCATTTCTATGCGCTACTTCATTTTCCACTTCAAAAATTTGCTCAGTTTTGAAATGCGTACACTAAGGCACTAATCGCTAATCACTTGAAACTATGCATTTTGCTAATTTCATAATCTTTTTAAGAAATTCTTTACACGTACACATTCAATTAATTTCATTAACCTCTCGATGTGCGCAAACAATGATCATTTGAATATTTAGAGGGCGAATCGTACCGTTGCATTGTGTGCTTCACTGACAGCACATATCTATTTGGGAATTTAATTTAGAATTTAATTAATTTTTAACTTTCATATTAAAATGTCAAATTTAACGAAGTAAAAAATAATTAAACAAAAAATTTTCACACAATGATTGTTTTCCATGTATAATGTTAAATTTATAACATTTGCAAAAGTAGGTGAAGTGTTCAGTGAGGAAGGATGCACGAAAATCACTATCATTTATCCTCACATATCTGATAAGTAGTGATAAGCAAGATGTACGTGTGATAGTTAGGCAGTTAGCATAAATGAATTTTTTACACTTATAAATTTAATAAAAAAATTCCAAGTTTTTTGAAAAAATTCAAAATTTGATGTGTTTGAAGAAAGAGAGCTATTGTTCTTTCGCATTTTCAATTTAAAACAGATATAAATTTGAAAAATTAGTTAATAAATAGATGAAATGAGATAACACAGATCATATCACTTATCTGATAGTTTACAAATATTTTAGGTCAACCTAAAATTCAGCTACCATAACATACGGACCTTTTAGAAATTTATAATTAAGCAACGATCGAGCAATAATTTTCAAAAAAAAAAAATTCCCTGCAATTGTGAAATTTTTTTTCGATAGTAGTCGTGCTGTGTGTGTGTGTGTTTTTTTCTTTTGTTACATCTTAGATAAATTCATAGCAATGCTGACTTTAATTATTTCTGTCAGATAATAATAATTTGTCAGATAATTTATAGCAAAACATTCAGCTAATTGTCAATAGATAAAATTTAAAATTTAATTTTCATTACAGGAATTCATTACATGAAAAGTTGAAAAGGAAAAAAATATGCGTCGTGTAATTGTTGTGTTTATTTTACTTTTGTGTTGCTATCAATCAAATTAATGAATCAGCCAATTAATTGATTAATTAAGGTGAAAATGATGCATAGCGAATTAATTTGATTTTTTTTTTGCTTTTATTTAAAAAATAAAATTAAACATTTTCAAGTTATTGAGGAGAGAGATGAAGCTCTGAAGGAAGATTGCTAGAATGAATGGGAGCGACAAGCTTTAGGCATGGAAATTTCGGAAGTAATTTCTTTACGATAAAATTAATTTCATTTCGTCAAGAATGTATTAGTTTAAAATTTCACACAAAGTGCTCAGTGAATGCAACGATTGCATGCACCAATGGGAGTGCGAAAAAAAAAGTGTGGAAGAAAAATTAAAATTTTATTGAAAGGCGTGTTTTTCTTTTTTGCTTTCGTTTTTTTTTCTAAAATGACATCATCGAGCTAATTAGTACCAGCTAGTTTTAAACGGACGATTATTATCTGTATTTTTCCTCAGTGCTAACAAATTCGTTTAGCATTTACTAAATGGCAAATTATCAGTGGCGGTGGTGGTGGTGGTAATGGTGATGATGGTTGGTGCTGGTGGTGTTAATTATGGTGGTGGTAGCGGTGATGGTAGCTGCGGTAGTGGTTGTAGTGCTGGTGGTGTTATCTGTAGTAGTGGTAGCGATGGTGGTAGTGGTAGTGGTGGTGCTGGTGGTAGCGGTGATGGTAGCTGTGGTAGTGGTTGTAGTGCTGGTGGTGTTATCTGTAGTAGTGGTAGCGATGGTGGTAGTGGTAGTGGTGGTGCTGGTGGTAGCGGTGATGGTAGCTGTGGTAGTGGTTGTAGTGCTGGTGGTGTTATCTGTAGTAGTGGTAGCGATGGTGGTAGTGGTAGTGGTGGTGCTGGTGGTAGCGGTGATGGTAGCTGCGGTAGTGGTTGTAGTGCTGGTGGTGTTATCTGTAGCAGTGGTAGCGATGGTGGTAGTGGTAGTGGTGGTGCTGGTGGTAGCGGTGATGGTAGCTGCGGTAGTGGTTGTAGTGCTGGTGGTGTTATCTGTAGCAGTGGTAGCGATGGTGGTAGTGGTAGTGGTGGTGCTGGTGGTAGCGGTGATGGTAGCTGCGGTAGTGGTTGTAGTGCTGGTGGTGTTATCTGTAGTAGTGGTAGCGATGGTGGTAGTGGTAGTGGTGGTGCTGGTGGTAGCGGTGATGGTAGCTGTGGTAGCGGTGGTATTTGTTTAGTTGTGGTCGATTGAGGATAACAATTTTGCGACCAACCGACACTTATCACATACTACGATCACTTCCACACTCAAAAATAACTCTGTGAAAGATAAGAAATTAAAATAAAGCTAAAAGCAATTTTCCTCAATTATTTATTTATATTAGTGAAATTAAAATTTTTTGTAATAGTTTAATTTTTGTAATTTTAAGAAATTTAATTTTTATTATTTTATTAGAAAATAAATTTGATTTATGATATTATTTTATTTTCATTTTAATTTTTTTTCGTCTTTCTTTTTCGGTTTAAAATTCAAAGCTCTTTCTCGCCCTTTTTTTTTTTTTTTTTTTAAAAAGAAATCTATTCACTTCACAGCTCAAAAAAAAAATTTTTCTCTTTTCATTAAATTACAACCGATTGTATAATTTGTTAAATGCATAAGGCACATACCCATTTATGCAAATGTGAGCATTTAGGGCCTTCTATCCTCGTTAATTGTGAATGTGTAAGTAAGTTAGTTAGCTTAGACTTTCGTTATCTTATAGTTCGCCTTGCTTGCATAGCCTCTCAAGCAGCCAATGTCCTCTTCCATCCATCCATCCCATCCATCCATCCATCGTACACTTCACGTTTTCATTGTAAAATATTTTTTTTTTCAACTTCACTTTTGTAAATTATTTTAAGAAATTTGAAAAAACAGCAAAGTGTTTTTTTTTTGTTTATTAATGAGGAAGAGAATGACCAACTGTTCGGTGCTTTTTTTGTTTTGCTATTTTCTTAAATTTTTTATTTAGCGTTTTCAAAATTTTAACGCTCATTTTCAAGCGTACTTAATGTGACAATTTTGTGCTAGTTTGCATGTTAAAAGTATTGTTATCTAGCTACGCATAACACTAATTGAAATTTACAAATTCATTTTATTGAGAGATTAATCACCCACATAAATGACACGCGTGCACTTCACACGTGTGCCTATTCGTATGAATGGCACGTGTGCAGGCCTATCCGTGTAAATGTTACGTGTACTGGTCTATCCATATAAATCCCATCCATTTCGTATCCTTTCATTTTTGAAAAAATATGTACATTTTGGCACAATCTTCGTAAGCTAAATTAACAAGGCCGAAGAATACGTGTGTATACCAACGCTACGTGAACGTAATTATTTGGATAAAATTTAGCACATAGATATTTTGTGTTTAAAATGCTTTAACAAATGTAGAAGACTTATTTGTAGAGCCGAACAGTTCGCTAGTGCTTATTATCACTGATAAATTGATTAGCGTAGTGATGTGGAATATTTTTGAAAGAAAAAAGTTTTATGATGAGCACTTGAAAATGATAAACTTTTGAATTGAATCTATAAAGTTAATTTTGTAAAATTAAAATAATGAAAATATTTGACTGGTTGTATTTCTAGCTCATTAAGCATAACTTTATTAGCAATTTGCCCCTTTTTTTTCTTCTTTTGCAAAATTTCATTTCAATAAAACTTTTTTTACTTTTTCGTCGGAAGTTCATTGATCTCTGCTAGATGGAATAGAAAATTGGAATCAAATCAATTTATCCATTAATTTTAAATTCTAGTAACTAAAGGATTAAATTTTGGAGTGAAAGAATTTTTAATTAAACTTAAAAAAAGGTAGCACTGGAAAAAAATGTGACAGCTTTCTCAGCAACCATTAGCGACGTATTCATTAATGACGTGTACGTGGAAGTTGTGAATGTTTCAAACTTCAATTTGATTATCATTCGGTCGTCCTCGTGCAACAACGATTATATAGGACTGAGAAGCATCCGTAAAACTTTATTGCAATTCAGATTTTCGACAATTATCTTCGAAATTATAACGAGTAGGGAAAATCAACTCGTTGTCGTTGTTCAAATTAGAATTTTGAAATCTTCCATGCTCCTTGCTATTTCATCCTATATTGCATGGAAGTAGAAAATTGGCTATCGTCTTAATTGAAATTTGTTGCCTAAATTTGCCAATTGCAAATTTCACTTCAACATTAAAACGAGCAATTAGCAATTTTAAAGTTGAATGCCAACATATATTGATTGCTATGTGGAAGGAATGTTTATAACCGAGCATATCAGAGGTTTGAATTTAAAATTTATCAATTTGAATTTAAAATTCATCAAATAATGCATTTGATTGCTAGCATTAAGTGGAACTCTTTCATTTTTCTCTTTCATACTAGCTACCACAGCTAGCAGTGCTAAAATTTTAAATAAAAAGTTAAAAGTAAAAAATTTGACTATTTCAAATGTACTAGTAAATTTTATTAATTAGAATAAAAATTTCTATTCCAAACATCTTTTCAGCAACATTCATTTTATACCATCTGAAGATAATTTTCAATTTGAAAATATTTTGAATTTTCAAAAATATATTTAATGGATATTTTGAAGATATTTTCAATTTTATACCATTTGAGGATATTGATGATAAGCTATTTTTAGGATGACATGTGGACGAACTCAAATAATTTGAGCTATTAGCGCAAATCGAATAGCTAACTTTCCATGGATATATCTTCCGCTTATCTCTTCGCTATCGTAATTTTGCAATTAGCACGGAAAATCAGGTAGCACTTTCCTGGAAATTTTGAATACTAAGTTTGATAAGCTTATTGCATTCATACTCAATGAGAGTGATGTAAGTCGTTGCGCTATATTCTACTTCATTAATTAATGGAGTGCTGCGCAAATGTTCAAAGCAATCGATCGCAACTGACCACTGATCATCGCAAATCAGTTAGCAATTAATTAAATTCCATATTTGGTATTGCCGTTTGAATTTTAAATTTAAGCAGTACCAAATTATAAGGCAATTGTGGGAAAACATTCGTTAAATGAAATTAACCTTTTTGGAAATTATTTAAATTCTTTAATGAAATCGATGAAATTATCAGTGAAATTGAGAGGCTATCAGTGAACCTTCTATTATTTTTTCAAAAATTATAAATCATTTCCTAAAATGGTTTGAATGTTTAGTTTTCCATTTATTTGTGCAATATGTATTTTTGTTTTTTCAGCATGTTATTTAAAAATTTTTTTTTTAAATAAAAAAGAGTAGAGAAAGAGGGAGGGTGCCTGTATGTTTATCTTAGAACAGCAATTAATCAGACAAAGATTTAAAACAAACTGAAACTTTTGAGATCTTTTTCTTTTCATCGTTGGAAATGAAATGTATTCTTAAACTACAAATTTTAATTGCAGTAATTATTCATGTATTTTTATCTTAGCTTGTAAATTGGCCCAATAAAAGCTTAGTTTTAAGCTAATATTTTCAATGGCTAATACTTTTAAGCTAATATTTTTTTTCAAGTAAATATACAGAAAATGTGAATTAGTTTGGTAAACAAATGATGAAATTGTCAATTAAGCAAATTCATAAACAGTTGGGAGTTGAAATTGAAATGAAAAAGCTACTTCTACGACTATGCATTATAAGAGATAATTTTAATTAATGCATGATAATTTTCAAAAAATTTGAATTAAATAAAATTAGGCTAGAATTGTAGATGTGGTACGGGTGGAATTCAAGCGGTAACTACTACCTTTGGTGTACTACGAGGTACAATAGTTAGTCCAAATAGTGGTAATCTGCCACCTGTAGTGCAATATCTCGGGGTACCGTATGGCGTTGCACCTTCTGGACAGGTATGTTTAGCTGTTTTCCTTGGAATCAATAAATTCATATATTATAATTATTGGATCTTTTTTTTTTTTGAAAATACTAATAGTACTGTAAATGAAAAATAAATTAAATAAATGGCTAACTTCGTTTTATGTTTCAGTATCGTTTCAATATGGCTATATCGGCGGCAAAATGGACTCATATGCCTAAGGATGCTTACAGCTTATCACCTGTTTGCATACAATCCGGAATTCCGGAGCTTGCTGAAGCAAAGTGAGAAAAAAATTTTTTCCGCTTTTCATTCTATCTCATCTTATGTTGTTTTAATTCAAAGTTTGTTTTTCAACAAAAAAAAAATTATTTATAGGTTAAATTGATTGATAATTAATTATGCAATTCAAATTCCTCCAAACAGTTCCTACTGCTTTCCTTTTCTTTTTCTTTCGCTCTCTCATTTTTGTTATTGAATTGTTCGTTCATTTTTTAAATTATATGATTAAATTTAGACAGTCTCTTATGTCTATCTTTCCTTTGTAAAATATCTTTTTTCATTTTCTAACTTTTTTTTAAATTTATCAATGACTATGAGTGATTGCGTGAAGAAAGTAAAATTCTTTTTTTTTGCAAAAGTTTCAAATAACACATTTAAGTGATTTGACGTGACCTTTCCTCTTTAGAGGCAGTAATCAAATTGTTCACTTTTGCAGAGCGCTGAAGATGACGTCAGCGCAACGTTACGATTATATGCATAAATTATTCTCAAAACTTAAACCACAATCTGAGGATTGTCTATATATGAATTTATATGTGCCGAAAGAACTTTGTATGTTTATTGTTAAAAAATTTTTTTTTCTAACTCCACAATTTTTCAATTAATTTATTTAAAAATTTAAATTTTTTACTAGAAAAAATTCTAACTTGATTAAAAATTCTAATTCGATTTTTATTTGTTTAAAATTTACCTACTTTTTATTAAGCAACAAATAATAGGAGTTTTGTTTTTTGAAATTGATTTGCTCTGTGATTAAAGCAAAAAAAAAATAGCTTTTAGCTTCTCATGCCAATTTCAATCATCAAAGACTGCTATCGGTTCTTGTTGTTGTACACGGTGATGAGTACGGTTGGAATAGTGGTAATCCGTACAACGGTACCATACTTGCATCGTATGGTCAAATTATCGTTATTACACTCAATTATCGTCTTGGTGTTTTTGGTATTAAAAATTAACTTTTCATTTTAATGCTAAAAAGAAGAGAAACGAAATATTTGAAATGAAAATAAAAATTTTTTTCCATGCTTTCCTTTGTCTTTCTCTTGTTGCTTTTTTTTCCTCCATTCTCATAAATGATTTAAATTTAGGCTTTTTGGGTCGTTGTGAGTCATCAAGTTGCTCTGGTAATTCAGCCTTATCAGATTTGGTTGCAGCATTAAAAATGCTCACAAATATTTTACCAGCATTTGGCGGTGATCCAAATTTAATTACCCTACTAGGTTGGGGTTCTGGTGCATCACTGGTAAGTGAATTTTTATCTCTTTTGTTTCTTTTTTTTTCATTTTTATTTTACAAAAAAAAAACTTAGAAATAAAATTAGGGATGTTTTGCAAACGTTTGTTGCACACAAGTTTTTTTCTCCTTTTTTTAGGTTTCATTACTTATGGCTTCACCGATAACTCAACCTAATAATCGAATGTTTCGACGGGCAATCCTACTGGACGGTTCAGCGCTTGCGCCATGGGCGATGAGCAAAAATCCGCAAGCGATGTTTCTTCAACTTGCAGAGCATTTAAAGGTTACAGGCCTAGTCTATCAGAGCCTCTCATTTAAATGATTCGCCGAACAAAAAGTTTAAAATTTAATTAACAATCCTAATGCGTTGTTTCCTCAAGTGAATTAGTCAGTTAATTAATTAATTAATTAATTGGTTGATTCAAGTGTACCGAAAAAGTGGACAAAAAAAGCAAGCATCCATTGCAACATCAGAGAAGTGTAGGAAGTATCCTACGCTGCATGCAAGATCATTCGCCGCAAAATATCACACGTGCAGCGCGTAAAATTTCAACACCAACATTTCTCTCACGTTTTGCACCAATTGTTGATGGACAGGTAAACATTTGTTTGCATTTCAATATCTGCATTTTATCATAATTACTGCGCCTTTAATTAATTAAAATGAAATTTCAGGTTGTACCAAATAAACCGGAAGCATTGTTTGGAATACAATATGGTTCATTATTCCGTAATGTTGATTTATTAGTTGGATTGACCAGTAATCCGGCATTTCATCTCTTACCAAATGATGAATTACGATTAGGCATCGATAGGGAGAAACGTGAAAAAATTTTCAGGTTTGTTTGCGAATCAGATCTTCTCGTAAATTGCTAATTCTTTTAAATTTTATCAAAATGACTTTTTGAAAGTATTTTTGATTTCAGGACACTTATAAGGAATCTTTATGATTTTCATCGTAAGGAAATTTTAGCAGCACTTATTAACGAATACACAGATTGGGATAATCCAAAGGTAACGGTGAACTTTCATTGCATTAGCACTTTTTTTTTTCGCAAATTCAATTTTAACAATTAGCAAAGCCTATCCGTCAAACTTTTATTATTATTACTTTAATTATTATTATTGTTACTATTACATTATTATTTTAATTGTTACTATCATTATTGCTGTAAAAGTATTAGTTTATTATTACTATTAATTATTATCAGTTATTAGTATTACTATAATCATTCACATCACTTTAACTGGTTAACTATGATTTTTTCACAAATTTTTTAAATACCTCTTGTTTTATCAAATCCATCAATTTTTTAAACAAATTTTACTGCATTAGATGCTTGAATTGCTGCAAAATAAATGCATCAAAGTCCGTTACCCTTAAATTGAATTTTTTTCTAAAGAAAAGGTGAAATGCAATTGGTGCGCTATAACGGTGAGATGAGATAAAGTCAAAAATTTTTTGCTCAATGATTGTATGTAAATTAAATTGAAATGTTGACTTAAGGATCATCCAAAAACAATTCGTAATGGCGTTCTTGCGGCTCTTAGTGATGTGCTTTTTGTTGCTCCGTTAATTGAAACTGCTCGATTACATTCCACCGATGATAATCGGGACACATCAAACACTTTCATGTATGAATTTCATTTTCCATTTTTTCCACTTCACTACGAATTTACTAACCTAATAAAGTTGGCCTGTAATTCAATTTACTAATACTTTAATGCCAATTAAATTTGTTGCAGTTAACTATACACGTGTCTGTGTGTGTGTGTGTGTGTATGTGTGTGTGTGTGTGTGTGTGTGTGTGTGATGTGTATCGCAAATAACTGCTAACGTTGTTTCGAAAATTTTTTGTAATTTAAAAATTATTTTTGCTTAGGTTTTTGTTTGCGCATGAATCAAAGAGTGCAGCAGCGGGGGAAGCGATTGAAAGTGGTATTCGAGGCTCTGTTTCCGGTGATCATATACCGTACATCTTCGGTTATCCACTCAACAAAGATGATGATGTTAGCTTTTGCATTTTCAATTATACCAAAAAAAAAAAACTAAAACGAACAAACTATGTCATAAATATAATCTAAAAATAAATTCTATAAAAATATCTAAAAAAACCTTTTGTTTTCTGTTTTTTTCATTTTAAATTCATCACAATTCATACGTTTGTAAAATATTTTTCGCATCTGAGAGGTTTTTTTTTATTTTTTACCTTTACAAATTTATAGATGAATATGGTAAATTAATTTTATTGGAATGAATTTTTCAGCTTTATTCCGGCTTCACAAATGAGGATCAAATGATCTCACGTATTATGATGCATTACGTTTCAAATTTTGTTAAATCGGGGTATGTCTTCTTAATTTTACACTAGAAGGAAAAAGCAACTTTTCTTTGTGCTAACTTAAAATTCTAACTCTAAAAATTAAATGCAAAAATGGTGTTAGTGGTTGAATTCTTTATCAATTTGAAAAAACGGATACATACGGTTGAATTAGAAATAAACTTTTGGCATACTTTGTTATTTAAATTAAAATATTTTCATTCATTAAGAAAAGAAATAAAAAATAAAAGAAAAAAAAGGAAACATCAATTTAAAAAAAACATCATTCATTACATTTAATAGTGATAACGATTTAAATTTAAAATAACATTATCAGTATGAAATAATGATAATTTTAAAGTGATCCAACTAAGCCAGTTCAATTGCAAGCAATGACACCGATCGCTGAGCGTTTTCATAGTGCGGCATGGCCACAACTTACACAGCGAAATCGTGAACCGTACCTGGAAATCAGTACGTTAAGTTACAAAAATGCAAAATTTGTTGTAATTGTTAAGTTTTTCAAATTTTTAATTTCTTCAGTCATTCTCACTGACGTTGGCTTGTATAATAAGAAGTTAATTTAAATTGTTGTTTATTAGGCAGCAGCAGAAATTTATTCAAATTTTTTCATTATCTTTTTCTTTTTCAGTCGATGTGTATTTAATTACTTTTTTTTTTTATTTTTGAAATTCTCTTATTGTAAAACCATAATTTGCTTATCTTTGCTCCTCTATTTTCAGCTGATAGACCACGCGTGAAAAACTATTATCGTAATGCGCAGGTGGGTTTCTGGAATGGTTTAATACCGCAATTGCATGCAAGTGGGAAGGAAGGTGTACCTGTACCTGAGGTATATTTAAAATTTAGTTTAAATTAACATAAAAGTAGCATTCACTTACCGTAAGTAAGTAATGAAGGCAAGCTAAAAATTTGATGAAATTTTAATGAATAAGTTGAAATGTTTTCAGGAACATCATTTTCTCACAAATCATTTCAAGCGTGATTCATTTTTTGGCAATGTAAGGCCGTATGTAAGCTATGCTAATGAACCATTTCCGCCGCCACCTCTTCCACCAACTCCGCTTCCGAAATCAATCGAAAAGCTTACAACACGTTTGTACTTCGTTTTTTTTGCATTCAATTAAATACAATATCGAATCTAAGCCATTTCTCATTGTAATGATTTAAAAATATTTAATTCAATTCTAAATCCTCTATCAATGAGACATTTCCGTGTTTGCCTATCCGGTTGTGTCGGAAAAAGTGATTTTTCAGTTGCATCACGTAAAGCGAATTCCGATGGAGCAACAATAACAACAACTCAAGTACCATTTGTTAAAGTTGCTCAGAACAGTACGATGCTATCCGTTACAGTAGCTGTTGGTTGTGGCTTGCTCTTCCTCAACATATGTATTGGTCTTGGCCTTTATAGACAGGCTTGTTTTTTTTAACTCTTGAAAAATTAGTATGAAATTTAATTTAATTAGTAAAGAAGATAGTTTTACAGTGAATGAATCAACTGGTTTATAGCACTCTACTTTTGATCATTTTCGAAATCATTTAATTTAATATGATAAGATTGAGTGTTCTTAGCAATATTCCATTTTCAAAATTAATTAATGCAAAATAATTTTTAGCATAAATTAATTTTGAGAGCAGCAAATTGTTAAGTCTAATTTTACAACGATTAGAATTAATCTTTTGTCTTCTTCTCTGCTCTGACAACTATCCATATAAGAATTAAGGAAAAGAAAACTGCTAGGGAAAAAATTAAAAGTTAATTTTGTAAAGTTTCTTTAATTTGGATTTTTTTCACGGTGATATTTGTTTGGTAAATTGTGATAGCAATACTTGAAGTAATAAATTTTACTTTTAAATGATAGCTTACAGAAATATTGTGAATGGTGTGAATCAAATTGTTACCATTCCTAAATCTTTTTTTTGATTTTAAATTTCTCAATTTCATAAAATTTCCTTAAACGTTTGATATCGCGCATATTTCTGCAGTGCAATAAGAAGGAAGAAACAAAGAAGAAGTTACAATTGCAATATCAAACATACTCGGCTAATTATCAGTTAAGTGCTACCGATACGAATTACATGAAAAGTGTTGCCGGACAACAGGTCTGTTGTAACTGTTGGAAAAACAGTCTGTCTATGTGAATTTTTCATAATTGTAAAAATTTTAGCAAAATATTAAAATACTCTCGTAAATAAATAACCCTATCAAATATCATTATTATTTAGTAGAAATACGATAACCAACTAATATTTAATATTTATCAATTGAAGATATAATTTGAAATTTATGACTAATGACGTAATGTTTTGAGATAAATTTGAAGTGAAATTTTAACTATTTATTGAGTAATTTTTACAGCAATTAAATTATATGTTATCACCACCACCACCACCACCAACGACAACAACAACACTCAGTCAACGTCCATCGATAACAAACTCACTAACTGCACCATTAGGTTCAACGTCATCGAAAACAAACGAACTTGAAACGTGTCGTATTGGTTCCTATCAGAACTACAACGACACAACACATAACGATCCATTAATTAGTAAATGTAACTTTCATGAACAGGTAAAATTAAATCAATTAAATCAATACAGGTAAATCAATCTCTACCTCACTTTAATAACAATCTAGGTTCAAGATTGTTCAAGATTTAAGATTCAGTTGAAGATTGTTCTGTCTGCATAAGAAGGTTTACATTTAACTCTTAGCTGTTTTTTAATTTTAATCAAAAAATGCGAACGAAATGTTTTCTTTTGATTATTCTCTTCGTTTTATATTTTAAAGAAAATCAAAAATATTTTATTCACATGTATAAATTATAAAATTGCACCTCAAAAAAGACTTTGAAATATTAGCATGTAATGAATTAGAGAGTTGAAATTGTAAAATAAAGATAACGTTTAGTTTCAAATAATCTCTATTGTAAGAAAAAAAAACCTATAAGCCTTGGTTAATTTTCATTCTTTTTTTTTTTAAATTTCACCCGATTTATTTTTTTCCTTTTTCATCCCTTAAATTTTATTAAATGAATATAGAAATAAGTTATTGTTAAAATGAACATAGAAATAAGTTATTGTTTTGAATATAGAAAATAAGTTATTGTTAATTACAAATTGCAAACTACGATCACTCAGTTGTATAATTTTTTTTTTCACTTCAAATTGATTTTGTAATGCATAATTTTTGAAAAATTTTTTATTTTTAGGAGCCATTACTGTCAACAGCGAATAAAACATCAATTGGAGCATTGCGAATTGGCGTAAATCCAGCGTGTCCGAAACACGGCCGTGCAGCAATGGCGCAAGGAAGTAATGGCAAAGTTAGCAATTCATTAAGTGGCCTATCAACAGGTGGACACGCACTGGAAGAAATACAAGTGTAGCGGTACATTTGCGTATGTATTATTGTAATTTCATCTCTCTCTCTCTCTCTCCCTCTCCCTCTCCCTCTCCCTCTCCCTCTCTTTCTCCACTCTTCCCTCTCATTGGTTGCATCATTGTTTCTTCGTTTCCGATTTTTTTCTGTTACTTTTTTTGACATAATTATCGGTTACTTTTTATTCATTTCACACATTTACAAATCAATCAACGATTATTAGAAATTTTTAACAAACTTATGCCTTCCTAAATATGTAATTTGGAATATTTTAGCAAAAAACTAACACACCCCGCTCTTTTTTAAAAGGCAGTTTATATAATATGGAAAAAAAATTGGATCAGATTTGGTTAAATTTTTTTTTTGTTTGTAAATTATTTTATTTTATTTTAAAGTATGCAAATTGTAAAGTCTAATAGTAACCATGTGATCTACCGATCGATCATCTATGAGGTGAAAATTTTGCTGTTTTATTATTTATTAAATTTTCATTTTCATTTCTCCTTTTGAAAATAGCAAATTGCATTTTAATATATAAAAGAGTTTGTTGGTAAATTCAATTTCATAATCCTTTCACTCATTTTATTATCATCACCAAAGACTACTACTATTTCAAACTAACTTGACTCAGCAACAATTGAATAAGTAATTGTAAATAACAATTTTGCTATTGATGCTCAATTTTTGTTCGATGAAAATCATTTTGTTTGTATTTTGCTAATTTAAATGAATTTACTTTATGTCGCAACTACATGCCCTAAACATTTTCTTTTTTTTTGTAGACAATTTATAATTCAAAAATTTACAACTAATAACAACTCACTGCTACTTTGCACTGACAGTTCATAAATTTGAAACATATTATGCATAAATTTGAAAATATTGAAGTAAACATATTCATGCAGTTCCATTTGAATAATTTAAGCATATTTTCATGAATTTAAATAATGTGTTTATTTTTTTGAACAAATTAAAACACATTTAAGCATATTTATGAGAATCAATTCTTTTTCAAAAAATAACTTTAAAGTAATTTTTAAAAAATGATTTTTTTCCGTACCAATGAAACTGACGTTACCAAAAAAAAGAAATTTTCAACAAACGACACATTCCTTTCATCATACATTCAACGATAAAAAAAAGCATAGCTTTTGAATTAAACAACAAAATGCTATAAATGGTAAGCTAACTAAAATTATTTCAAAGTTACTTTAATTAAAAATTATTTCAAAAGTCATTTCTCGTTGACGGCAAAAATGTAACTTTATCATTTCTACCATATATAAATTGTTTTAGGAATGAATTAATTTACAACCAATTTATTTCTAAAATAGTAATGAACCTATGAAATTGGCTGACTGTTTTTGCGTAGTAGAAAGTGATAACTACGTAATTAGTAATTATCAAATTTAATTGTAACTATTTTATAACTGTGAAAATTATCAGACGAATATTTTGGGGTACAATTTTTCAAGTGTTACGCCCGTTCGTTGATTAAACGGCAATTATTGGGAGGAAAAAAAATTCAAAAAAAGCCCAAGTATATCACAAAATTTGTACCATTCCCCTTCATTTTTTTTGTCCTCTAACACAAACCTATAAGGCTGAGTGGTGAAATGAAACAAAAAAAAAAAGAGTAAAATTTACTTAAATAATTTGAGTAATATCAGACTATTGCGAAAAAATTAACTATTTTTTTCTGCAAAAAAACGAAATTAACTCTTTGCGCTCAGTTGGCAAGAAAAATTTATATTCGAAAAATAGGATCTTTTTTAATTCTTTCACTAATGTTATTTGATAGCGAAGAGATTTCATTTGGTTTTTGAACAATATTAGCTAGTCTTCTAACTGAATGAAATGGAAGAAAGTGAGTTTTTGATTTAAATTTAAATCTAAACAGCTTGTTTTGCTGTTTTCATTTATCCATATTAATATTACCCAGTTTTCTAACTGATTAAAATGGAAGAAAGTGAGTTTTTGATTTAAATTTAAACCTAAACAGCTTTTTTTGCCATTTTTAATTATCCATATTATTCGAGGGGTGTTTTTTTCCTCTTCGATTCTTTCTTTTTTTTTGGTTTCGTAATCCGATCTGAGCTTTCAACGCATCCGTCAACAACTGAAAGCAATTAATAGCGGTCAGAGGGGAAGCTTGAATTCATCCGTCGCTTTTGCCTCATTTTTTTTCTTTTTAATTTCCATCATTTTGATGCAAATGAAATTAAAATTCATTAACAAACTCCTAGCTGCTTATTTAACGAAGCATACAATTGACATATTTGGCATTGGAAAAACAAATTTAACAACAAATTAGGAATAAATAATAAGTTAATGGCATTTTTCATTTCGTACCTCTTTTTTGCTCGCCCAACAATGAGGTAATTTGAAAAAGCAGGTGCGAGTGAATTTTTTTCAAAATTTGCTTCCATTTCTCCCTTTCATTGAGCATCAAATAGCGACACTTTTAAATTATTGAAAAGTACGAAGTACTGATGCTGGTGAAAGTGAAGGAAAGTGGTAAAAATTTTAGAATGAAAATATCAGCAGTGTTACTAATACATTTTGTACCTTAAAAATTTTTACAACAACAACAACAACAGCGACAACAATAGCAACAACAACAAGAACAACAACAATAAAGCAGCAACAATAATAAAAATAGCAAGAGAACTAAAAAAAACTTTTTATTTTGTACCTTAAAAAATTCAACAACAACAACAACAACAACAACGCCAATAGGAACAACAACAATAATGATAACAACAACAACAATAGCAGCAACAACAATAACAATAACAAGAGAACTTTCGAAAGCACAGCGCGTTCATTTTTGACCAAAATAGATTTTCATAAATATTTTTTTCACAAATATTTTTTCATAAATATAATAAAAAAATATTTAATTTGAAATGGAAGATAAGACGTAGAGATAGAGGGAGAGGGAAAAAAAGCAGCAATGCAAATGAAATTTTCAATAAAATAACAAAAATTGTTAGGTCTATCATTAAACATACAAATTATTGTAGCGGTGATGATGTGTGATTAGCACGTGCGCTTAATGCGTGATGAAAAGTGAGTTGTCCAATTAAGCGTTATGCTCGAAGTTGACGTAAGGTAAACAGGTAGTTTGTTAGGGTTAGATAATTGGTAGTTTGTAAGTTTGTCGAATAATTTCAGCTATGTTTCATTGCGAAATTGCTAGCCACTCAACGACGCCATCATTGTGGCTAATTTTGTAGAAATAAGTGAAATTTGAATTTAGTAGTAGCAGTAAGTATGGTTGAATTTTCTCCTCTTTAATTATTTGATTAATGCAATTAAAATTTGTTAAAATACTTTACAACTGCTGCAATTGCTAATTGAATTACTGATGTATTTGCACTTAAAATTATATTGCTGTAATAATAATTGTCCGTCACAGAAATGACCAATCAATAATAGTCACTTCAATCGTAACACCATTGAAGAAATGTTTTTTTATCAATTAATTATTTCTACTTTAATTTGAAATGACAGTATTAAATTTTTCTAACAATTCTACAAATACTGTCATTTATGAAATTGTGCATTTTATTATCATCCATGTCATTGCACGTAATTTTACGTCATTTTATACGAAAATTGACGGAATCTTTAGTTTAAATGCAGTGGCACCAGCAAGTTAAATTGATTTAAAATTTTTAGTTAAATGCAATGGCACCAGCAAGTTCAACTGAGTTAAGCATTAGGTTAAATGCAACGGTACACTATCTGCTAAATAAAACTTCAAGTGTAAATGGTACCAGTGAGGTAGAAATTTTACATCTCATAAAAATTTCTTTGTCTTTTCCTTTATCTTTTCTAAAAATGCATGGATCAATTAAGCTTTGAAATATGAAGCAAATGTTAAAACGTATTTTTTTGCACTCAGAGTTTTTTTTCAACCTTTTTGAGTTAAAAAAAAATCTCTAAGTGTAAAAAATACGTTCTAGAAAAAATTTCAATTCTCTTACTTTTTGCTCACTGAATTATGGCAGCACAAATGGAAAGTAACATTTTTGAAAGAAAGAAAGAAAGAGATAGAGATAGAGATAGAGATAGAGGGAGAGAGAGAGAGAGAAGTTAATGTTGACTGATGTGATAAGAAGAGCGAAATATTTCAATTTCCTTTCTAATTGCAATGAAATTGATTTTCATCTCTTGATTTTCATCTCCGGCAGTTAATATCTCTGTTTAGTCGGACATTTCAATTTCATTGAATTTCAAAAATTATAAACATTATGACAACTCTCTGATAATGCTCATTTTACACCTTTTATCACATCATTTCAATGCTGTGTAAGTAACTGGGCCATAGATCGATCGTATGAGAGGTTAGTTCAGTTCAGCTATTATTTACGTATGAATTTTAACTTTGTACTAAATGAAAATTGCTAAAATTTGTAGATATTGATATAATCAAAAGGCAAAAATGCTCTATTTTATTATTAAAATTATGCGATAATTTTTCCAATTAAAATTAATTTTTCGATAGCAAAATATTTCCGATTGCACTAATTGTTCATTTGTTTTTTCTGTTGGGTAAGCAAAAATAAAACGCCAGCAATGAAATTTAGCATTTTTCTAAAAACACTTTTCTCAATGGATTCATTAAGCTCTAATCTAGCAGTATCATACAATGTGAAAAGTGATGAAGAAGAGTGAAATGAGAAGGAAATGACAATCAAAACTGAGAAGCATTAAACTATAATAGTCTATCTAAGTAGGAAAAATTGACAAGAAAAAGAGGAGAAAGAGTGGAAGAGAGGGAGAGAGAAAGAGAGAAGGTGGTGGGAAATATTTGCATAATTTTATTTGAAATGAAAAAAATGAGGCAAAAATATGATAGAGGAGAGAATGAAAAAGGGGAAAAAAAAGAAGGGATAGAGCACACTACCGACATTCTAAGCAAAAAAAAAAATGAAAAGAGAAAAAGCCTTCCGGCGACATTCCCATCGAACTACCCTAACTAGCTCTGTCACTCAAGAACAATTCGTATAATCTAACTTAGCAGGAACTGAGCGCAATTGTCTCCTTTTTCCATTTTTGCAATTATGGAGCCAACGACAGCATTGCTAACGCATATGCTAAAACTTGCAATTATCATTGTCACACTTACAGCACCAACAACAACAACCTTACCTTCTCAAATGGCCGATTGGAGTAAGTGAAATTAATTTTTATGCTAATTAATGATAGTATCATTGAATGTAACATGTGGCAATGCGGTAGGATCAATGAGGTGGAAATTTTAGGCTTAAGAAAAAGTTTGCGATATGATAAGGTGGAAGTTTCAGGTCTTAAAACGAAACCTACATTATATAATGAAGTGGAAATTTTAGCTTCAAAAAAAAAAACTTCTAAAAAAATGAAAAATTTAGGCTTAAAAAATGGACAACTAAAATTTTTCTTCTTTTTTTTTTTATTAAATTTGTAAAGGAAATTGCAATCTCTAATTATAATTATTAAATATTATGCGTTGTAGTATAAGAAAGTGGAAAAGCTTTAAAAAAGACGAATGAGATCTTATTTTTTTTTTTTTAAATTTGATGATTTGTGGGAGAAATTGCAATAATCTCTAAAGGTGCATTAAAATTTCACAGGTGGAAAAATGATTAATTGCACTTTTTTTTCTCATATTAATGAACACAAACACGGCAATCTGAGTATTTCAAAGCAAAGAAAAAAGGCCATTAATTACTTTGTTTTTTTTTAAAAAAAATAAAATAAAATAATCAAATATTTTAGCAATTATGCAAACTAATGCTATCACAATCATTGTGTTAAATCCATGATGGTAGCATTCAGTGAGAATTTTACAATTTTACAAAAGTTTACGTGCACGTTAAGCTAAATTATTTACGAAATGCAATTTGTTTCAAATGTTTTTGTTAAAATTTAAATGCAAATAATTTATTGCTTCTTTGAAATTAAATGTGTGCGAAATTGTCAGTGAAATTGTTGCATCTAAAAATGATAAGTTAGTTAGAAATTTAATTATTTCAACTTTCACAAATCTCCACAACGCACTTAAATTTCACTCGTAAATTGTAATCATTATTTAGGCGCAAATCGGTCATTAAAATTGTTTACATTAGGAAGGACTAGTATTGTCAAATATCATTAAATTTCAATCTAAAGTTTCCATTTTAATGGTAAAAATAAAAGGATAAAAATTTTTGAAAGCAATTTTAGAGTAATTAGTAATTAGAAGTTAATTTTCAAATTTTAGCTAAAATGTTAACGACTACTTTCCTATTCCTTACGATTTAACAGGAAATTTTACGTAAAAACGTACAATGAATTCAACTTTTATTGTATTTATTTAGCTGTTTTTTCTTTTAGCATTTCCAAATAAATTTAACTAACGCAGAAAACGAAACACTTTAAATTTATCCAAAAGCTTTAAATTCAATGCATGATAGATGAGATTTTATTTTTCCAAATTCACTTTTCTGTCAGAATGATTAATTTCCAAGTAAAGCATTCCCATTAATAAATCACTCCCATTTATCCTACTAACAGCACGGAATATTTTTCAATTCTGAACAATTTTAGAAGTTCCTTTTTTCTTTTAAAGCTTCCTGGTCATAAATTTTAGAATTGGTGTTGTTCCAATTCATCCATTTAAAGCTCATTAAGGAAAAAATTTAAAAAAATAATTGTTCTTAAATGATGTATAACAGTTTAACCGTAACAGACTTTCATAATTTCTCTTATTAAAAAATAAAATTCCCAATTAAATTTTCAAAAAAAGTTATAAATTCTGATTTTGGTTTGTTTGACTGTTTGAATTTTCAGTTAAATTTTTAAAATTTATCAAATTCAGAAAATTTTTGGCTTTTGTTTGTTCATTTCTTAAGATCTAATACTACTGTTGTTAAAATAACCTTTTTGAATTAATAAGAATTTTTTTTCAAAGAAACAAACATTTTATCGAATTTTTCTTATCTGTTGAAATTATATTTGAATCGTTGAGGAGTAATATTTAGAAAATTTAATAATGCAATGAGCATAGAGTTTTACGAATAAATGAAAATTAATGAACCAATTCTTTTCTACAAGCTAAAATTTAGATAAAAATATATTACAAATATTACATTGCTTTTGTAAATTTAAATCAATTCATAATTTAATTATTACTAATTATTCCCTTCAAACATATATATGTTCATTTTTTTCCTATTTTTAAGTCTTTTTTTAATAGCTAAAATAAATTTTTTCTTTTGAGCAAACAAAAATTATTTACAGCAACATTTTCAATTTCATAACAATTATTGAATGATAGCGCTAGAAGATTGTTTTTGATATTAAAAAAAAATAATTTTCTACAAATCAGCGACAATTATTTTCTTCGAATTATATTTTTTCAGATTACTACAGGTCATTGAATGATGTTGCATACGAGCCTATCGCTAGTGAGTTATTTATCAGAATGGATTTTGTCATTTTTTTAAATCGTACATAAAAAACATCTGTTATTTAAGTAACCAATTTTAATTCCATTAGCGACAAATTTCATGCTAACATCGTTTTGCTGAACGGTAATGTTTGCTTTCGTTCTTTTTGCTTTTTGACAATGCACGAAATAAACACCATGGCAAACAGTCAAATAATGAAAAAGGCTGTTTGCTTCAAAATTACACTTTTAATTTTGCTCATGTTTGTGTGTGAGTGGGCGGGGAATGAGTGTGTGGGTGGATGAGTGGGCGTGCGTCTGTATGTGTTTTTTTTAATAGCAAAAGTGCTTTCGTTTTTGTGCTCGTAAAGTTTAATTCAATCGTATGAAAATTTTTGAAAGAATTTTTTTCCTTTGAAAACAAAAATTTAATCATAAATTCGAGCACAATAGATGTGATGAAGGTGGAGATTTCTAAGTAAATTAATTCATTTAACGGATAACAGCAAAAAGAAATTTCTTATCGTAAATTAAAGTAAAGCAAAAAAAAATAAGAAAATATGAAATGAGAGAGAGAGAGAGGACACATTTTGATATTCGGTAAATTAATAAATTATTAAAATAGATGCCCAACGGATAAGGATATTTTTTGATGAGAGACAAATGACAGAAAGAAGTGGGACGAGAAAATTGGAAATATTTTGTTGATTATGTTTTGTTGCTTTTTGATACTTTATTAAAAGGTCAATTTTTTATAAATTTTATAATTTTTATTAAAATTTTTTTAATACGAAAAAACTCATTGCTTTTCATGCGTTACAATTTCAAATAGCGAAATAAAATTGTAAATAACAATTGCAAATAATAGATACAGTTAGGTAACGATAATAATTTTTATGAATTTCTAGGCAGAAAAAGAGCAACGATTGTTCTTTCTGTCTGAATGATTTACATTGGATTTGATCTTAAATCTCCCAGCAATGTTCAGACATATAGAATCAATCCAGAAATCGAAATTTTACTGATTGTTAACCTGATGGTATTTCAGGCGAAGTGCACCCTGGTAAAGATGATTATGGAACAGATCCGACTTACAGAAGTCTTATGCGGAATATGATAATGCTTGATGAAAATGATTATGAAAAGAAAGACATACCAGGCTAGTAGTAGTAATCACATAGTTAAAATATAATTTCCGAATTTTATGCTTCGTCAACTACTGGCTGATTTGCATAACTTTCAGGAGTACTAAGATTTGATAAGAGGGAAGGCGACATTTCAGGTGTATTAAGATTTGGTAAACGATACGACGATATACCGGGTGTACTACGTTTCGGGAAACGATCAGCATCAGGCGCTTTACGATTCGGTCGCTTCTAAACCGGAAAAGAATTCAAACAAAACGAAAAGAAAAGAAAACATCAAATGATAATTTTTTTTTTGAAGCTTATAAATGTCATCTGAAGTGTAGGATGCGAAAATTGAAAATTTCTAGTCATAAAAATTTTGTTGTTAAAAATATAGCAAATTAATAATAATAATAATAGTAATAGCGACAATAATAATACCAATAATATAATAACTAATAATGTTGCAACTACTTTTTCTACTACTGCTACTAATAATAATAATAATATTAATGGTAATGATAATGATAATTAATAATATAATAATATTAATAATAATAACGTGTAATAGTAGCAATGTTACTAATGATTGTAATAATAATAATACTAGTATTACTAAGACTTGAAGGAAATGTATTATCTATGCGATGATCGTGGATAACGTAAATGCAAGCGGTAGTGATAAGTCGTCCGATACATTTGTACTGCTTTTGTACTGTCACTGTCTCGCAGATAAATAATTGTTTCTTGCAAAATTACTGTAAATTATCAACTGGTTCAGAGAAAACATGAATTAAAAGTAATAGAGAATGAAGCATTTTGAAATCAGTTGAAGTCCCAGCGATAAATAATTTATAATTTATAACTTTAAAAACATGATATATAATTGTGCAGGTAAATAGATGTGATACTGTAGTGCACAGTATAGGAGCAGGAAAATGATGAGCCACTGATCACTTGTCCCACATCCGGGAAAGCAAAAAAAAAAGCCGCACAGTAGATCTTCTGGACGAGTTCAAGTATTCTTTTCGCAGATCACCTGATCGAATTGAAAACGGTCTTAGATTGGACAATTTTAATTTCTCCATCCAATGATACTTAAAGTAATATCGACGGATTTTTTTTCTGATTGATCCATAAAAGCTGACTATAATTTAGAAAGCATGAGTGCTACTTGCACGAAAAAACCTGTACGAAGTGACTTTCAAATATTACTTTAGGTTCATATCACTTCAATGTTATTTCAATATAAAAGTATGAAAAAATAAAGTATGAAATTCAAATTTTGAAATGTGCTCGATTGCTCTTCGATCCTACATTTATAGTTGTAGTGATTTCCAATAAATTTGGATTTTAATAAATCACACAAACTCATTCTCCTTTTTCAAAAAGGTTTGTTGAGTTCGCTACTTATTAAAAAAGTGGACATTTCATGAGGTCTTGAAAACTCCAGTATTAAAGGAGAGAAATCAAAATAACTGGAAGGATACGGATGGACTTCTTTATTAATATTATTATTATCACCATCATCATCATCATCATCATCATTATTATTACTATGAAAGCTATTTGCAATTATTCAACGCATCAATTATTATTCTTTCACTTACTCATTCACTCTCTCTCTGTCTTATTTTTCCTACTACTTAGCACTTTCTCTCTTAGTGCTAAATATCACATTATATCGGAATCTTCAAAAGAGTACCGAAATTGAAGAGGTGTGAATTTAGTTCCTTCAATAAATGCAATTTCATTTGTCCTCGATTAACAGCAATTTACATGACGAGGTTATTTCCTTAATCGACCACTTAACTACTGAGATTGTTATATAGATGTCTTAGAAGTGAATCACTTTGATGTTAACCGCTTCATACTATCATCGCATATTACCGTAATGTATTGCAACAATTACAATGTCGTACCCATATGTTAATTTTCTACGGAGTTGGAGGAAAGAAAAAAAAAAAAAACGTCTTGTATTAGAGTTACCCCCTACGAAGTGTGAAAATGATATGGATGGCAGAATGATTCGTAAATCTATTCTTTCTAGAAGATCTGTAAAGAATAAATTATCACCTAAGATGTTTACCGCTTCGAAGATGAAAGAAAGCCAAATTGATAATATTCAACTTTTTCAGATTTATCAATTATCCAAATTATTCATTTTAAAAATTAGGTCAAAAAATCAATTACATTCAAACAATAATTCAAAATATTCGCTTTTTGTTTCTTCTATTTGACAAAAATGATTTTTTCTTTGAAATTAGGATCATATCAAAAGTTTACTCGTAATGCTTTATTTTTGTCTTACTTCTTTATTCCTAATTCTTATGGAAAAAACATTTGAAATAAGAGTTGGAATAATTCAACTGATCATTACAGTTTAAAATAGATGGAAATTTAAATAAACAAAATATAAAACATAGAAGGCTTAAAAGGAATTGAAATTAACTAATGCGATAGAGTAGAATTAAATTACTTAGACTAACTCTGAAGAATTTGATAAATTTCAAAAACATATGTAAGTGGATTTTACCTCCTCTTTCACATGACAATGTTAAACGAACTCTCATTAAACAAGGTCAAATGTGTTTAATGCGATGGTAAATGAAAGAGTGACGTGACATATGAAGAAATAATCCTCAAAATGTAATGAAAAAGTTTTTTCATCAAATAATTATTTTTCCTATGCATCTTCAAGAAACAAACAAAT
Organism: Litomosoides sigmodontis; assembly: GCA_963070105.1. Taxonomy (NCBI): domain Eukaryota; kingdom Metazoa; phylum Nematoda; class Chromadorea; order Rhabditida; family Onchocercidae; genus Litomosoides; species Litomosoides sigmodontis. Next base: position 2,391,929 of record OY718807.1, on the reverse strand, counting down.
ATTTTTAAAAATTTTCAATTACAAATTTTTTTTCTCTCTCATTTTTTTAACTTTTTGTCCTAAATTGATTCTAACTGTTATTTGAGTTATTTCATACTTACAGCAATACGATGCCTTCTTGTTTGTTACTTTTTTTTTTTTCTTTTTTTAGCTAAAGTGTTAAAATCTGGTGAGATTCTCCTCACTGATTGACAGATTTGTTGTCTGAAGAATGATTGAATGTCCGGCTTTACTCCACAGGATTATACCATTATCAACAGATCCTGTATTTGTCTATACTTTGTCGAAAATAGTACCGTAATCCTCTCACCTCTTTTCCTGTTTTGTGGTAAACAGATTTTTTTTTCTTCCTTCAATGTATAAATTGTAGATTGCATAATTCAATCAACAACTATTTTAATTTTAATTATGATAATTTCATAACAAAAGGGAGCCAATTTCAATTAACGTTTCATAGAAGCTCCAAAATTTCAAGCATACATGCACATGGATATAGACAAATGAAATGGATGAATTTACATGTTGTTTTAATTAAAATTCAACGAATAAACATTGTGCTACATTATTCAAATGAATTAAAAATGAGTGCAAAAATTAACTTTTACATTAAAATTTTAAATAAATTCAAAGAATTAATGCTTTTTTTCGCCTTTATTAAAATAACGAAGGAAAAATTGCGATGAAAAAACATTTACTGTAAATTATTTTTTAATAAAATTAATTAATTTTTTCCAACTTATAATACATTGTTTTTTTAGATTCTAAACATAAAATTTATTTAGCACTTACATCTAAACAATTCAAACTGTTCACTTTACGTATCTTTAAATCTATTAAATGTTAATATGCAAATCATAGATGCACCAGCTATAGTTCGAGCAAATTATGCATTTTTTTCAGAGAGTACACTTTGCGCTTATTGTAAACAACAGAGGTAAACAGTGTTGTTGAAATATTTTTATCATCATTATTTACTTTACATAATATCACCATTGCTTGCTACTCCACCAATTACACTATTTTTGCATTAAAGGGGTGAGGGAGAGAGAGAGAGAGAGAGAGAGGGAGGTGGAAAGGTTGTTGGATGAATGAATCGGTGAAGTAGTACTTTCTCCACAACATCCCTCTACCTTTCGACCTTTAACCTTTGCCTTCTCCCCTACTTTTTTCCGCAAACAACAACTTGTTGATTAGCACTACTAAAGTTTCTTTTCACAAAAGAAATCTAAAAAACAAAACATCTTCATATCACTTCTTTTGTCTCCTAGCAGTCACGGCAAGCACCAAATCTATCACTTTATCACTGCTCACTTATCAGATGAAAACACAAGACAAAAGCGTGAAGAGAGAGCATCAAATTTCACAATCATTTCAAGTTACAACATCAATGTTTATTAAATAATTAAATTAATGAAAATTTTTGTTTTTCTTTTCTTTTGAATTGTATAAATTATTACTCACTGATAATTATTTTGTTAATTTTTTCAGTTCTTTTTTTTTTGAAAGATGAGATAGTAGTTGTGTTGCACGGTTACTGTGTGAAATAATTGACCTGAGTTAGTACAAATTGAGTGGATATTGAGTAACAGTAATGTTGGAATGCAATAACTGGTTATCATTGCGCAATTACTCTTGACACAGTAGGCAATTCGACGTAAATGTGCATGATAGAAATTAAATAAATGAAATTAAACTCCCCCTCATTTCAAGACACCAATGAGCAAAAGGTGCGAAGAGGAATTAGTGAATGATAAGAAATAAACAGCGGAAGCAGAAGTTCAAATTTTAGCGCATTAAAATTTCAGAAAAATATTTTTATAATTTGCAAATTATAATGTTAAACATTTCATTCATTCATTCATTCATTTTGGGATTATTCCTTTTATTTGAAGTAATAAACAAAAGAAACACCAAAAATTTGCATTAATTAATTAGTTGAAAATTCATATTGCAATTCCAAATAGAAATAGCACATAAGTGGGATGCAATTGAAATTGAAGTGCTCATAAAATACACAATAAAATTTTAACAAAAAAAAAAATATTGCAATAATTGAAATTACCATAACATACATCTATGGACAATTTTTGGCAATTTATTAAACTAAACTTTCACTGCGCAAAAATTTCCTGCATGAAAATAACAAACTTAAAAAATTTTTAGCAGAGAAATTGTAAAGGAATTTCACAATGATATCCTCTCTTAAATTTTACCACAACAAAAATCATTGGAGCAAAAAGGATTTCTCGCACAAAACTGGTCTCACCCATTAAATCAAAAAATTGCAAATTTATGCTACTACTATTACTGCCATTGTTTTCATGATGATGATGATGATGATGATGATGATGATGATGATGATGATGGTGATGATGATGATGATGATGATGATGATGATGATGATGATGATGATGATGATGATGATGATGATGATGATGATGATGATGATGATGAGGAAAGCAATGTGTAAGGATTGCTGGCCGATGATGGAATGTAAATTACAACTTTTAACATCATATTGAGGTGACAAGTTGATAGGAGAACGAATGAAGTCGCGTGTCACCTCTTCGCCTCCTGCGTTGCATGTGTTTGCAGGACAGGTTGTATTTATTATCATCGCTATCATAACAGCTATCATTATCATCACAACACATCGTCGTATCATTCGTAATGCGATGATCCGTCGGTTCGGCACGCATGAAAGCAATAATCTGTTGCATACACAAATGCCAACTCCGATCATCATCATATCATAGTAACAGGTGATACACATCACCATCCGGTCATCATCACTCCATCCTCCACCATTTCATTAAGATAGGAAATTTAATTAAATTTATAAATAACAAAAAAAGAATGGAAAAATTTAGCCAAAAAATTTTCCCTTCTGCTATTAGTGTAGTGAAACATTGACTAGTAATTAGCATTGTATTCATTCAATTCTTATTTCGTGTAAGTTCAGCGTATTGTTTTGGAAATTTCTTTTTTTTTTTGCTAGCTGAGAGAAAGGTAATTTTTTTGATGAATGCAAAAAAAATACTTCACAATATTGTAGGCATTGTTTTGAATTGATCTTTGCACTCTGTTTCCGAAATTTTATTTCGATAAAATTTGAAAAAAATTCATATATTGGAATTTTTTAAATAACATTTGGCAATTTAAGTTGTAAGTTGTAAGATTTCATTTATTTTCTTTTTTTTTTAAATAGAATTAGTGACAATATAACACACAAATGATAACAGCTTTCATGCACAATAATTTGCAATATTTTTCAGAAAAAAATTACGAAAAACAACAAATCCAGAATTATTATTGAAAAACAAACTAAACAACATAAATTTAAATGACAATTAAAAAAGCAATCAATAAAAACTTTGAAAATAAAATCAAAATTTTTGTATTTTCTGACAATTGATTTTTTATTCTGTTGAATATCCTAGTGAAGGGATTGGCAAATTTCGATCAAATTTCGTTGTAGCAATTAGAAGTTGAAAGATTGTAAAAGACGAAAAATGATATTCGGTTTTTCGTATTCTCCTTTTCATCACAGCACCACCAGACCGCAACGGTAAGCTCCTCAATTTCTTTTATCACTTTATTTTTTAAAATAAAATGCGTAAAAAAATTCATACAAATTTTAGGAATTAAACGTACCAAAAAAAGGGGGATGCTAGGAAGTGGCAAGGGAAAAAATTTCAACTATTTGAATGTACTAATTAATAGAGTAGTAAAATTAGTCGTGTGCATACGACAGTTGCAATTTCCCACTCACGCAATAAATTAAAATTTAATCACAACAATTTCAATTGACCAATTTATCAACTTATCTTTCGATAACATCTACTGCAAAGTGAAGTGTGAATGAATGAATGGAGGATAAGGCGTAAAACAATCAAAACTACAAAAAATTTCGCCACAATTTATTCGTTGTTGATGAATTCATTATCATTTGATACATTCGCATTTCCATTTGATCTCACTTCACCATTTTCTATTTTTTAAAATGAACAAAAAAAATTTTTTTTTTCCATCATGACAGTTTGAAAATCTATCAATTAACTTAATTTATTTCCTCTATTAGCTCCACCTTTCTCACTTTTTTCCGGTTTATTCCTAAAATACTCTCTCTCTCTCTCCTCTCTCCCTTGCTTCCCTCTCTCTCGCTTATTTTCTCTATGTACTAATACTACTTTTTCAATGTATGAATTGAACGGTTCAACAATTCATTGGTTATTCAATTGGATTACGATAGCTGTGAGATGGGAAAAAGGCGTGGCGCAAATAAAAAATGTTGAAAATATTGGTTGTCGTCCGCAGAACATGCGCAATTGCTACTTGCTGGGTTAAAATCGAATTATGTGATGGTTGGAGCAAAGTGCGCCCCGCCGTGCCTCTAATCGTTTTTGTGCTATACCTCAGGTATTTTACCTCACCACCATCTCTACCACATGTTGAATTTGAACATCTTGCCTTTTTGAGCAACAAAATCACGAAGTTGTTGTTGGCGCTCCGCTTACTCCGATCGCCCACCATCGCCTATTTGATGCTCACTCCAGGATATCAACATCCGCACCAGCATCATCACCTTCACCTCCACCATCAATCGGTTGCACCCGGTAGCATTCCGCCTTCGTCATCTTCAACCGTTTTGCCATCGTCATTTAATGTTACAAGTCATCTACCGATCGGGTAACAGTTCCATTCATCCTTTCTTATCTGAAGCTTCATTCTTCTTCCTTTCATCTCTGACACATCTATTTTCCACCTTTCCTCCTTTTTTTTTTTGAATTTGAAAAATTTTTTCACTGAAAATTTATTTTGCTAATTGTTTGACTTCAGTTTATTGTTTCGTGTTTTTCCACCTTGCAAATGTACTACTATTAAAGTGGGAATTGGTGGGAGGAAAAGAGGCGAAAAGTCTTATCAATCAAATGTGATACCGTAATCAGTTAAATTTTCCTCTCAAATTCACCACTATCAAACGTCAGCTATTTCTGCTCTGCTGAGAAAACTTTTTTTGAGATGAAGAATTCTTGACCAATCTGTCAGTCTTTATTGCCTTTCTTTTTCATTTACGCTTCTTCTATATTTTTAGCATTTAAGTTTTTTTTTTCAGATTTTTCAACATTTAATTGATTTAAAAAATTTTTTAAAAGTTGTTATTTGAAATTTTGATGCAACTTTCGTATTGTGTATAGTTTAATACATTTCTATTAGTATTCTATGACCAAAATTACTGTTTTGTAAAACATTTATTGAAATTAAAATAGTGTCGCTAATTTTTTAAATAAAGAAATTAATTCGATTATAAAATTAAAAAAAATACTGCACCTGTTCTACAACGATGCAATATGATGCTAAATGTTTTAAGACCGATAAATATGGCCAAGAATAATTAACTATTGACATACTTTAATTGAAAAGTAAAACTTTTGCATGAAATCTGTCAGCTCCCGAAAGTTTAACTCCTCCGATGGTTACTTTCTCTTACAAAGTGATAAGAATTCAAATTTAAAGTGATTTTTTTTAAGATATAGATAACTAGAATTTAGTATTTTCCCGTCATAAATTATCGCAAATTACTGTAGCAGAAATTGAAATAATGCTTCATTAAAAAGTTCATAGAAAATTTTTGCCTTTAATTTTTTGCTATATTTCATAATTTTTTTGCACGTTTTCCAGACCCACACAACTTCCAAATATCCCAGAAAAGGAAGTTGGGAATACAATAATTCCCGAAAATGGTTACAATCCGGGAAGTTACTACCAGTCCATGGTACCACCGCAATCAGCCTTTGGGCAACAGTTACTCATCAAAAATGGTACTTCCTATTTCGAGATTTAATAACTTTTTGAAAATTTGGGTTGCGCATTAAAATAAATCTGAAATTTAATATAATTAACTGATACTGTTCCCTTATTTTTTTCAATATATTATATTTTCCATTTCAGAAAATAGTTATGGGTCACGTGGGGCTGCCGCTTTCGGATCAGACATGTACTTCAATCCAGAGGCACCACTCATGCAAAATTCATGCCTGTTCAGTTCGGTATCAACATCAACTGCAACCGATTACTCGTATAATCTTATTAAACCGGATCCTGAAGCTTTTTTTGGTCACACATGCTCACCACATCCGTTTGTTCGACCTCATTACTCTCATTTTCCGTTTGCTATGCAGCCGATGACGTCCAGTGCTACGGCCGGCTCCAACTACCTTCAAAGTCCAATTCAGTGCCAATGGATTGAAGTTGGTGCTAAATTCAGAAACAAAAAAAAATTTTTTTACAAAAATATACAGTTCCTTAATTTTTGACTGTGTTAATTCAGTTATTCGCCAATTCACTACGAAAAAACGGATAATTTTGCGCATTAGCTAAATTTTCATTGCACAACCATTTATCTCTTCGTTCAAAAATTTTATGATTAAATAATCTTTGCAAATTATTACTTTTTAAGTAATTTTTAAAGTTTTCGAAATTAATTAGAGTTTAATTTGAATTAATTTGCAAATGTTGCAGCGCAACAGGATATGCGGTCGGTTATTCTACTCAATAGAACATATCGTATCCCATTTGCAAAATGAACATGTGGGTGTGTCGGATACTGCCTTCCACGTCTGTCAATGGAAAGATTGCTCAAGGAGGGGAAAAATTTTTAAAGTAACACTATAAGCTAATTTTCAACAAACAATATTTCCAGCCAATCAGTTGTGAAAGTTTTGCGCAGCAAATTGTTACAGTATTTATTAGCTTAATAAATTAGCTCAGAGTTTTTCTGTTCTTTTTTTTTTTAAAGCAAATTGTTAGAAGGCATAGAATTATGCAGTAGAGAATTTAAGTGCAAAATGATGGAAGTTTTAATATCTCATTGACATCAACGATAAATCATTGGTGGGGTGACACTTGACCCGATGAAGGTCAACTAATATGATGCATAAATTAATGCGATTTAAGAAAGGGTAGTTGTGAAAAGTTTCGGAGGGAAACAAAATGAAACCAGCTACAGTAGTTACAGTTAGTTAAATGCTAAATTGTATAAAAATCGATTGGTTTTTTTTCTTAAAAAATTTACATTTTAGGCAAAATATAAACTTGTGAATCATATTCGGGTACATACGGGTGAAAGGCCATTTCCGTGTACAATGTGTTCAAAAGTTTTTGCACGAAGTGAAAATTTGAAAATTCATCAACGAACTCATACAGGTTGCATACAATTGCAAAAAAAAAAAATATGTTTTCTACGCTAATATTACCGTTTTGATATCGCTGTCATCATTATCGTTATCATCATCATCATCATCATCATCATCATCATCATCGCCATCATTATTATTATTATCATCAATACTGCAATATCAATAAGTAAGGATCTGCACAGGCTGAATACAATTACCGAAGAAATATTTGCTGCGCCAATATTATTGTTGTAATATCATTATTTATTATTATTATTACTATTATTATTATTATTATCATTATTATTATTATTATATTTATTAATAATAATAATTATTATTAATTATTAATAGTTATTTAGTAATTATCACACAGCTATCGTGATAATTTTATCATAATTCCTTCACTGTGCAATGATTATATGATTATTTGACAGGCATAAATAATTGGAATTGAAGTGATTTTTTTTTTGGTTAATGTTATTAGGTGAGGCCCCACTCGACTTCCTAATAATCCACTCAGAGGGTGAAATATACAATAGAGCAGGTGGATCCCCGTTACCTATCCTTCATCCCGATCATCTATTATTTGTTTCCTTCTTCAAGTACCTAACACACCATCATCATCGTCATCGTCTTATTTCTCTCATAATCAATTCAGGTGTGAGATTTAGTACGATCCAATACAATATACGATCATGATTTACATTGGAATGCTTCAATTTAGAAAGTTGAATATTTAAAATAAAACAAGGAGAAACAGTATAAATAAATTTGCTTTACAAAATTATAAATAAATTAATCTAAAGTTCAGAGGTTAGTTCACGTAAATGACTACGCACGAAACATTCCCACGAACATTTCATTTCATATTAGCCTAAATTGATGCTGGTTTTTCGTATTACTGTAGGCAAGAAACGAAATTGGACAAAATTTTGTATTTAAAATGGAAAGTTTAAAAGAATTGAAATTTTAAAAATAATTTTTTGCTTTTTTTGAACTGCAAAATTTTTAAATTATACGAATTCCTTCATTTTTATTAAAAAAAATTAGAATTTTTGATGGTCGCTCATATAGTGGTAGTAACATTAGTGGTACCATCAGTGATACCATCAGTGGTACCACCATAATGGTCAGGTAATGCAACACCTGCTCATTGCATCAGTTTGGTGGACTAAATAAACAGAACACTTAAGTGCACTGTCCATAATTGGCAAGCCTCGAAACAACCAACAATTATTAATCACATTGTATTTTCCTTTCCTGAAAAACCTAGTTTCCGGTTAGTTCCGAAATTCCTTCCTGAGCGATTAAAAACAAAGAATCTACTTCAGTCTACTGCAGTAGATGCTTCTTTTATCATTTTTATCATATCATTGGTTGCTATTATTGATTGATCTGTTTAAAACAAATTTTCTACTCCTAACTTCTTAGAAACAAACTTTTCGTAAAACAGGAAAGTAAATCAAATCTCTCTTACAGCACATCAAAACAATTAATTGGTCAAATATTTGAGTTCCAAAAAGGTTACAACTTGAACTTCTTGCTTCTCACATAAATTAGCAACATATTTCCAAAATTATTTCACTTTTTTCAAAATTATTTTTCAGAAATTTAAAATAAAAAGTTTTATACATCGATTCTCGTTTAACATTATTCAATCACATATATTTCAATTAAAAAATTTTCCACGGATTAATTTTACTATCAATACGCTTGAAGAAAATTTAAGAAACTCATGAATCTTCGACATCCTCAATGACTGACCATTACACAGCTCTCTCATTCCCTCATCTACGTCTATCGATCTATTCATTTGCTAATTTATTTATTTCATAGACTAGTTGAAGATGGACGGATGGATGGATGGGCAAGCGGGCATCTGGCCTAAGAACAAAACCTATTCATCCAGATGACTAATAAATCCTCATTGTCACATTTTATTTTTATGTTATCCGAAACAACACGGATTAACACTTAAATAATGGGTCGCAGCAACGGTGTTATCGATTTCTTAAGAAAAATTTAGATGAAAAAAAAAAAACATAAAAATTTATTTTAAAAAAGTTTTAAAATTTTGCTTTATTAGGTGATAAGCCATTCACTTGCACACATCCTGGCTGCGATCGTAAATTCGCAAACAGTAGCGATCGAAAGAAGCACATGCACGTTCACACCAACGATAAGCCGTATGAATGTAAGATTAATGGCTGTCGCAAATCCTACACACATCCATCCTCACTTCGAAAACATTTGAAGGTATGTTTTAAAAGTAACTATGCTTAATTTAAATTTATATTTAACAATTGGCTATCTGAAATTAAAAAATTTTAATTTAATTGTTGTTAGAGGTTTTTCTTTTGGTTTTTTTCGTTTTTTTGGAATGTTTTAAACATTTTCGTCTTCCTACTTCATTGCTTTTTTTTTTGCTTGTGCTTGTTGTGTTTGTTTTTTTCTTCAGTGAATAATATTATTTTAAATTTAAAAGCATATTTTTCAAACTAGTTTGATTGAAATTGCAGTTTAGTTTCACTTAGGTTGTTTGTCCTTCTCACACTTCTCCCATCACTTTTTAATTTTCAAACATTTTGAGGTGCAAAATTCACTCATTTAACAATATCATTAAAAAAATGTCAGTTCCAAATTTTTTTTTCAAATAAAATTTAGCAATTCCAATGAATTCTCAATTGGATTGGATCGTTTCCAAAGATTGGTGCGCTCACTAACAAGTGAAACACTCTTGTCTGCTTATTTACCGTCAAACGGCCTTCGACCTTTTTTCGCTACATAATTTTCTGAAAGTTCCATTTACATTTAAGTTGTAAGCATTTCAGTGCTATTAAAGCCTTTGTAGATGCCGAACAAATTGTTGTGACACTTTAGCCAACAAATAGATTTCGGTTTTGCTCACTTTCCTGTAATTACCTCTATTGATCAATGAAATTAGCCACCTCGTAGAGTTATTAAACGTAGTAAAATGCCATCCTAAAAGTGCTAAAAAAAACAAATAAATTGAAATTTATTGGCAAAAAAAAGTAGCCATAAATAAAAGGTAAAAAGTCACAAAATTTTGTTTACAACAAAATTATAATCCACAAAATTTATAAAAACCTTTTTGTAAACGCTAATCATTTCTTTTGTAAAAAAAAAATTGCAGCGTTGAAATTTTTCAAGCAAAACTTTTTTATGCTCAATGATTTTTTGCTAATTTCTTCATTTTTGTTGAATTTTAATTTAATCCTTAATTTTATCAGCAAATTTCTTCTATTTTATTTTTTTTTCTGCTAAATGCAAAATGTTTGCATTAAAGGAGAAAGAAATTTTAGGATATAGCAAATTTACGCGCGCTCTGATCCGGTTAATCTGATAATTGGTCCCCTATTTTAGGGTCACAAGTAGTGGTAGGTAGCTGAAACGGAACGGAACAGCTAGTTATCCCATCCACTCGTACTTCTCAATTAATTGTTCCATCTTATCTCCGATGGAATTAGTGGAAGCAAATTTGTTCCGGTTCAGATTACGCGTAAATGATTGAATCATTTTGATTGATATCTATCTACTCTCATAGATGACAATTTTAGGACAAGTTCTAGATGGGTAGTTAGCTTAGATTCGAAAGTGCAATAAACTGTATTACTTAAATTAATATATGCAAATTTTATTACTATCATAATTTGTGTCCATTATTATTATGGAGTAAGTGCAACAATTATCAAATTGCTTTCTGCTAATAAAAGTAGCTTAAATTACGATGAAAGAAAATGTTGGCTTTAAATTGTTCGCTTCATTATTCTCGATTTAATTTAACTCAATTTAACTTTTTATTCATTAAGCGTATCAGCGCAACGACATGGCTTACCTCTTCCAACGTCGAAATTAATCCTCACACATTTACACTATTTATTTTGTTATGAAGAATGGAAATTGTAATCACATAATTAAAGTTACTTTTATTAGCAAAAAATTTTAGTTGCTCTCATTAGCAGTCATGAGGAAGGAAAATTGAGCATACAAATCGGTCATTGCTACCACCCATTTAACTTGAAATAATTCAACACTTTAGAAATGAGTATGATTTTTTAATTCTCCTCATTGCTATTAATTGTATACGTCATTGAGCTAATTTTAGAAATTAAATTGCAAAAATTTGAAAGAAAGAAATTTTTTGTTTCAAAGTGTTGTGCCATCTGTGCTGCGCAGATACGGTAACCGTTGCACGATTGCTCCACATTGCTCAACCGCACACACACACACACACACACACACACACACACACACACACACACACACAGCAGTGATTTAACATTTCAAACAGCTAAGCAAGTGATTTCTTATGTTCCACAAAATCAATTTTACAATTTCCACAACTTATTTCACACTAACTAAAAAATTTTAAACAAAAAAATTTCCTTTTCGATCAATGATTGTTTGGTTTCGTGTGAGAGAGAAAAAAATTGCTAGATTTAAAAATTTAACTAAACTAAAATTAGAAAATCTAGTGATAAATCACATACGTTACACCAATAAATATTTCGCATGTGAAATAGCGCTTCAAAAACATCTCTTTCAGGTGCACTGCAAAAATGGCCAATGCCTATCACCAGACCTGGATGAGAACGGTGATAATGACCAGATGATAAGTGGTGATAATGATAATACTAATACTAATTATAGTAATAGGAATAGTAATGCTAACAACACTTCTGCAACAACAATCACTCTCCCTACACTCCCTTCGCAACAGCCATTTCAATTCGCATCAGAATCTCACCGTTCATTCTTCCTGAATCCAGTGAACCAGCAACGATTCCCCAGGTTTCCGTCTAACAATCCGGTACGTCTTTTTTTCGCATGTAAATAATTGGATCTGACAAAAAGCACAAATATTCATTTAGTCAAAAAAAAAATGAAATTCATACATTTTAACGGCACTAAATTTAGGTAATGTAATTAGCGAGATTTCATTTTTGATTTCCATCCGCTCAAAAAATTTCCTCATCCATTACGTTCAGCAATAAACTTTATGGCTGATTTTTTTTTTTTAAATCAGTTTTACTCTTTAATTTCTCAGCTACAAAATTATCGCTATACTAGCATTAAAGTTTTACTATGTAGCTTTTGCTTAAATTTATTTTTAAAAATAAATTGCTATTTTACAAAATGAAATGCTTAAAAAAATAAATGTAATGAAAAAAAAAAAACTACTTAGCAAAAAAAAACGAAACAATAACGCTAGGAGTAAATTGAATCAGTTTTTCAAAAAAATTAAAAATTTAATAATTAAAAAATAATTGGAAATTAAGAAATAACCAAACGATATAACAACAGCTAGCTTTTCAATAGGAAAAAAAAAACGCATTAATTTTTTTTTTTAGACAATGCATGGTGGCAGTTTTATTGGTTCCAATTCCTATCAGAACACTTCAAATACGATGATGTCGATGAATGGAAGCTTTCAGCTACCTGAATTTAACGTTTACACGCACTTCTCACCCAAAATGTCTATACAGTAAGAAGAAGGCTGATCGTTTGTTGTTGTTGTTGTCATTGCTAAATCTTTTCATTTATCACACATTTCATTAATTAGCATGAAAATTTCACAATAAGCCTGGGCATTTTTTTGCAAATTAAAAATAGGCCAAAGATGCGCCCACTTATGCTATCTTGAAATAGCGCTTTAGGAAGTGAGCGTGAGTGTTTGAATGTTCGAAATATTTTCCAAATTCAAAAATTAAATTTAATATAAGTATGGCCAAGCAGTAATTACACTAGTCAATTAATTGTATTAAAGTTTATAATTTTCTCGTACCATATCACTGCTTTTTTTTTTTGGTTTGAATGAAATTTAATTGTGTACTTCTTTGCTAAGTGGAAGATTTCTACTGCTTTCGCAAGAGATGTGTTGTTAGATGGAAGGGAAACTAAGAAATATTTTAGGTGAAATATTTCTCGATGATTTTCAAAATTGCTTATTAAATTCGCATTTTTGTTAGAGATAATTTAGCACTGAAGATATGTTTATTAATTTACCACCTTTTTGTCTAATTTTTTGAATTGAATTAAACTAATTTAGTTTGCCAAAATGTAAATTTTACACCAAATTTGCCTCGTTGTATGCATGATATTTGTGTAAAGAAAATGAGAATAATTTCGTTCATTTGTAATAAATTAAATTCACTTCTGTCCCTAAACAATAATCTATATAATTTTGTCATTTTGAAATAAATTCGAAAAAAATTTAATGAAAATTTAAAATTTTCATTAAATTGATCGAATTGCTTATGGAACAAACTGACCGTGATGAGAAGTACCGTAGCACCGTAGCACTGTATAAACCAAATGTTGCGCAAAATGTTGCATCACTATTGCGCATATTGTCAAGTTATTTGTTTGTTTATTGTATTCATAAGAAAATGTCAGTGGAAAAGACACACCGACAATATCACCCATATTTTTAATTAATAAACAAAAAATTACACTAGTTAGAATTAGTAGCGAAATCAATTAATGATGACATTATTAATTAAGCTTAAAAGCGGTATTGCTCTGATCACTTCTTTTCAGATTATCTGAAATGGCGCAATATGTCACCGCGACGTCACGGCGACATTCCTGCTTTTTTCTCCCCTCTTCTTTTGACTTGAGAGTTGCTTGTAAGTAGGATGAGAGAGAGAGAGAGAGAGAGCATTAACAGACAACATTGTACTAATTAATCTGCTCTAGCGGTACCCTTCGTTTGATGATGGATTATAATTACGTTCGAAGGACAAATAGCACCCCTCCACCTTAGTGTCCTCAAAAAATGTCACGAGCACTGAAAAATCACTACCTGAGCAATTTCATGTTCCTCTTGTACTTTCTCCTTAAATTTCATTTGTGTGCAGGAAAAAAGTTGAAGATGAAACCATCAATTGTAAGATATAATGCAACATTTACTGCTACAATAAAAATGAAAAAAAAAATTTTTAAATAAAATTTAAAAAAAAATTAAAATACACTTAAATTTTGCAAAAATTACTTCAATTATTAATTTATTTTTTGCAAATTTAAACAATTTTATTTTTTTAAAAGGAATATTTGCTTCAAACAACTAACAATAGATAGGTGATAGTGATGGTAAGTTATATAATTGCAATATTACAAATACACGCAACACGTGTTTATTTCTTCGTAAAAATGCATAGAATATTGACGTGAGTGGATTTAAATTCGATAAATTTCACAATTGTGCTTATATATATATATATGTGTGTGTGTGTGTGTGTGTGTATGTGTGTGTGTGTGTATGTGTGTGTGTGTATGTGTGTGTGTGTATGTGTGTGTGTGTATGTGTGTGTGTGTATGTGTGTGTGTGTGTATGTGTGTGTGTGTATGTGTGTGTGTGTATGTGTGTGTGTGTATGTGTGTGTGTGTATGTGTGTGTGTGTATGTGTGTGTGTATGTGTGTGTATGTGTGTGTGTGTATGTGTGTGTGTGTATGTGTGTGTGTGTGTATGTGTGTGTATCATTTAGTAGCAAAGCGGTTGCTTGAAACGATGTCAACATTTTTGTCGGATTTCGATCTTTCGAAATGATTGATGATACGGTGGGAAAGTGTGAATGTGACCGCAAATCATGACACTCTTTACTACCAGCGTCATCACTACTACTGCCACTGCTATCACAAACAATGTGATGATATTATACCAACACTTCAATTATTCCCCATTAGGGACTTTTTAATATGCAAATTTTATAACCTTATCGGAATTATTATTGCTGAGAATGTTGTGTTACAATAAAATTTAATACGCTACTCATAAACAAATAAAATAACGCATTTAACAGAATAATAGGCTGTAATTTTCAGGGTCAATCATTTTACATATTAAAATTAACATTCCAACGACAAAATTGGCAAATAAAAATTTTTGCAAAATTATTAGAAACATTGCAACAAAATTTTTGAACAATTTTAACTTAATTCATTTGCATAATTTAGCTTACTTTTGATAAATTTAGTAAATTAGAAAAATTTTCAAACTTATAATTAACAAAAACTAATCTAAATTTAATAATAAGATGAGGTTTGGTCCAAAATTTTTTCCACTCTAATCACACTATTTATGATGAATACATTATTACTGTTAGTAATTTTATCACTATTTATAATAGTCTCATCTTGCAATATTACACTCAAAAACTATTTAGTGTATGGAAAGCAATCTAATGTAACTGAGATTTTAAAATTAGAAATTAGTTGTTTACAATAAATTTTTTCTCTTTTTTTTGCATTCATCTAAGAAAAAAAAATGAATGAGTGAATGGATAGATGGAAATCTTTTTATTTCGTAACTATCAATCGTATACAAAAGAATGTAATGTAGGAAATCATTCAGCCATTTAATGGTCGATCCTAAATAGGTAGGCTTTGAAACCAGTCGGTATCGCTTTTATATTTTTGAAACAAATTGAGTGATTTGGTGGGTTGGGTGGATGGATGGGAATAAATCGCCTACCACTAATGAGATTTCCAAATTAGGTAGGTAGTATGGATAGATAGTAGAGTGGTTGGTAGCGGAGCGGTGCAGCTCTTTTTCCTCAGAAGATTGCTGCGAACAAAAGCAAACCTTACCCTTAATCACCTCATTTCCATTCCACTACCTCTTTCATTTCCCGGAGAAAACCAAACCATCTCGTACCACTTACTCTCTCCCTCCCTCTCTCTCTCTCTCCCTCTCTCTCTCCCTCTCTCATCATTCGCAACTTCGTTGTCGCCCTGAAAAGGTAGAAATAGCAAACTGGTTTCGCCTCAATGAGAGATTTCAGTATTGCAGACGACGATCAGTCTGATGCAAAACAGCAAATGTGGAGGAGAACTTCTTGTTTTCCCAATTTTACATTTCACTAAAATAAATTGTGTAAAAATTTTTAAATTAAGCATATTAACAATGCAAGAAGAAATTAGCGCTTTAATAAATTGCAACGTAAAAAAATGCAAACAGAAATCACTTGTATTTTGCTGTTCGTTTTCGTTTCAAAAATTTTTTTTGATTTTTTTTTTTAAATTTTAAGAAGAAAGCATCAACATGAACTTTTATTTTAGTTGATCGTTTTCGTATATGATAGAAATGAGTGTAATAGTTGAAGGGGTTTCTCTTAGCTTTTATAGCTTTTAAATGTTTGCATATTTAAAATACTTCGAGCTTCTTGCGCATAAAAGCATACACGGTTAACGTGATGCTACACAAGCTTAGAAACATTTCAAAATTATTTTGAAATGATCAATGAACTGAGTAAACTAAGTCTCAATGTTCTGATTTACCTTTCAAAATGAGGCGTTATTGAAAATGCCATATTGTACAATGAAAAGAGTCAAAGTGAAACGTTCAGTTTTTGATAGATTGAAAGACCCAAATTAGGCTAATATAACTTTTAAACTAACCTAAGTTAATTTTAACTCGTTTGAATCAAAAATTTTCCCATTCGTGATCTTTGTTTGCACCAATTAGAGTGATTTATCTAAAAGTTTAGTTCTTTTCACATGGATCACCACCTGGTAAAAGCAAACAGGTACCGCAACTGCTAGTTGCAAAAATTTTCGAACTTAACGAAAATTTTTACAATTTGAAAAACTTCAACTGGGAAATTGCTAGCTTATAAAGCAAACAAATTCAACATTGCATGTTTGCATTACAGAAGTGTGTCCTGTGAAGTGGACAGTGTGCAAAAACTGTCCATTTCTTTTTTTAAAAGACTTTACTTACCGTTTCGCAGACATCAATTAAGCTTTCCAACTTCGACAAGTAATTCACTAGCAGACGCACTTTCTCCAACAATCAACTAGTTAGTTATGTTTGTCACAAAAATTATTAGTTTGCACTAATCACTTATATTTCGAGGTGTTAATTAATAATTGTAAATAATTAAGAAAACCCTAAACAACGAATTACTTAGTGAAACAGCTGTTTGTCAGATCAGACTGGATTACACGGAATGCAAGGAATGAGATTGGCTTGATTATGTGTGTTTTACAATATCACTACCAACTATAGTGCTGTTATTCTGAGTTTTATTCACGGGATGCACTCGCGGCATACTGTAATGGAAGTCCTAAACTGATGCTGCAGTGGGTAGGAAGAGGGTCGTGTGGGATGTTGAGTGTTGTAGAGGGGTGAGGCGGGGGCGGTTGGGGGGAAGGTGAAGAAGGAAGCAGTAGGACATGCATGAGATACTTCAAGTGTTACGTGACTTCGAAAGTTATATTTCACAATTGTTGGGGTTTGTATGAAAGCCGCCACTTTATTCTTTTAGCTGATCTGTTTGAATTTCAGGGTATTTCGATTTGAAGGCTTATACCGAGAAAGCAGTAAGACATGGCTCGTGGACCGAAGAAACATTTAAAGCGCCTTGCAGCGCCGAAGCACTGGATGTTGGACAAACTTGGAGGTACAGTCTTTTCTTTGCTTAATTCTTTGCTTTACTGTTAGCGGTGATCTTTCCAGTAGAAAACTCTTCCGGATCGTATCTCTTTGTCATGAAGCTGTCATATAGGCAGTGGAAACAATTAATTATGTTCATCAATTTTTGTTCGACTCTGAATGGCAGAATTATAGAGTTATGTTCCAAAGATCCATGTAAATTGTGCAATTTTGCTATTGGGATTACTATGCCCAATTGCACCGAGGTCCAAAGCATGGTCCAAATTATGCATTTCGGCTACTTCTGGAAGAGTTCATTATCGTCAATCACTGTCATTGTCAGTGAACCGGCAGTAATAATGATCATCAAATTGTTGGCAGTATGAAAAAATAGTTGTTCGAACTCCCATTCAAATCATGTCAAAGGTTTAGAAAGGTGTGACTTCGGTTGCTGTGGTTCCTAACTGCTCTTCTGCAATCTTTTACGAAGTGCTGATGGTCGTTTGCCAATCTCTCTGTCTGAAGAGTGAGCCGATCAGGTTCAGTTCTGCTGTGAGGAAAGTCAAAAGATTGAGGTGCAGCAATTAATGATGAAGTTTATGGAATTACCGTTTGACTCAAACGTGATATTTATTTCGCGGCACTTTCTGAAATTGTTGCCTTCAAGATTGCAGTGGAGTCTTATTGTTCGTTCACTCCATTTTATCACGGTAGATGTGGAGAAAAAATTTAACATGAATCAAGAGGGGACTGGATATGCAATTTGCATTTCCAGGTAAAAAACACGTAACTCATATTTCGAGGAAAGGAACATGACAAAACTTTAGTGAGGAAGTTGGTTGAAAGTTGGCATTTTCATTAAAAATGTTTACAGGTGTTTTTGCCCCCAGACCACGGTGCGGCCCACATAAATTGCGTGAATCGCTTCCGCTAATATTATTTTTGCGTAATCGACTGAAGTATGCATTGACATACAATGAAGCACGTATGATTTGCAAGCAACGTCTAATCAAAGTTGATGGCAAGGTGCGAACGGATATGCGCTTTCCTGCGGGATTTATGGGTACATTTTCATCCTAATGTTTGGTCTTTGTTATATGGCAGTTTTATCTTCGTGGATGTGTATTTTGAGATTGGACTGAATGATGTTATTCGACACGTCATATGCTTACGTAATACAGTATAATTTAAAGCGATTATTTTTTTGAATATTTTTAGATGTAATCAGGATTGACAAAACGAACGAAACATTTCGCCTGTTGTATGACGCAAAAGGACGTTATGCCACCCATCGCATTACGGAACAGGAAGGAAATTTTAAACTATGCAAAATTGTGAAAAAGTGCATGGGACCAAAAGGCGTACCCTTTATTGTTACTCATGACGCTCGGACCATTCGTTATCCTGATCCTCATGTTAAGGTGAGCTTCTTTGCTTTACATGCTCTTAATAGTATATAATCAGCATATACTATTGTTTAGCTTACGGCGCAACTTAGAACCTCGGTCAGTGATTTTATCCCTCACTATCACTTGAGTCTGTTCCTTACTTTCCTAAAGTTTCAGGTGAATGACACGATAGTGATCGATATTACAACTGGTAAAATGACTGATTTTGTTAGATTTGATCAGGGTAATTTGTGTATGGTAACAGGAGGACGTAACATGGGTCGTGTGGGCGTTGTCGGGCATCGTGAGAAGCATCCGGGCTCATTTGACATCGTACACATTAAAGATGCAGCTGGGCATTCATTCGCTACTCGGTATGTACATGGAGGGAATTCCAAGCAAAGTATTTACGTATATTGAATGAAACAGCTAAGAAAATTTTGAGGTTTTGAAAAAAATGGAATTTCTAAAATTGGATGAGGTGAAGGTGTACTTTGTTTGCGAGACACAGTATACTTCTCTGTAGTAATGATTAAAGAAGGCCGGGGCCTGGTTGGCATAACCACCGGTCCAGGTTTGTTGTTTTTTCCTCTTAATACGCTTGTGAGTGATATTCCTTGTTAAGGGATACTTTCGTCGGTTAAGAAGGTAGGGTTTTTAAAGTTTGGTTGTTTTGCTGTCGATTTTGTATAAAAAATGGTTTCTTTTTAGTCCTATTTTGTATTTATTGCAGAAATTTTTGGAGACCATTTTACCTTTAGTTTACTCAATCATCTTTTAGGTTAAATAACGTATTTATTATTGGAAAAGGAACGAAGTCTCTGGTGAGTTTGCCGGGATCGACAAAGGGCGTCCGTTTGACAATTGCCGAAGAACGAGATCGTCGGCTTGCCCAGAAAAGAGCTGCTTAGAGATCAAGAATTGCTTGATTTAATTGTATTGTTCAATTTATGATTAAAATATGTTGTTTGAAAACTTCTAATACATGCTGTTCCTTAGCTTTGTCCTACACTTAGTACATTAAATTTCAAATCATCACATCGTCTAAAATGGGTAGGGCATTTTCGGTTTTAGTGCCTGCAGAAAGAAGTAGAGAATGGCAATAGAGTTAGCAATAGCCATGCTAATTCATTTGAATTGTGAATTTGTATAAGATAGGAATCTTGATTTTCTTGGCAATGTTTTGCTGAACGTTGCAAGATTTGCGGTGAATTGTGTCGAGTATGGCAATTTCTTCGGTTCTCATTCTTTTGAGCCATTTCTATCATGTTTGATGCGGTGAGCCATGTGCTCATTCACTTTAGTTTCTCGGAAGCTTGCGGAGCTAGTAATTGGATAGCAGTGTGTCAGGAAAGTGAAAAGGAAGCTCCAGAACGAGCGGTCATTGGGAGTTTGCTGGCGTGATGCGAATACCCACCGAAGCAGGTGATATCTGGAAGTCATTGCACGGAATCATATGTGTGCACAAACCGCGCGATATTTCGCTTACTTCACTAAAAAAATACCTTATTAATGCAATTTGTGAAAGCGCCAATAAGCGTTGCTTGCCCATGAAAATACCGGAGATTGAAATGCCTATTGTGGAGCCTCATCCGATTTCGCAAGCACCTGTAGTTGTTGGTGTACGGAAACAGCCAAACTACAAGTAAGTAAAGCATGTCTATTTGTAGTTTACAGTATATCATGCTTAAACTAGTGCGATGATTGTTCACTTACCGTAAGTGTGCATTGAATATTATTTTAATTTTATAATTTAACTCTGACGTCCCTCGTGCAATATATAGTTTTGTTTCGTATCCAATCTTAGGAAACAAATGAACAAAGACATTAGGCTTGCAAAAGTCATTCATTACGGATCGGTGTAGTTTGAACGGTCAAGCTTGTTAATTTAATTGTACACTGCAGAGTATACGCGTAAGAGTTGTAGCTGTAATGAAATATTAGAGATCGAAATTTATAGCAATTTGCACTAACGTATCTTAATAATGAATTATTGTTTTTACTGGATCATAAATTTAATTAAGGTGACTTATATGTTTTTTCCGTGGAAATCTTTCACTTTTAAGCATATCACACAATATTTCAGTTTACATCCACTTGTTGTTGGACAGCCATTCCGGAAAGAAGACATTCGAGTTGAAGAGCTTGATCATCAGCAACCTGCAACTTCCGGTTTATGCTGTAAGAAATTAAATTTATGATTACTATCTGATTTGGTGTTATTGTAAATGGAATCGTCATCCCGACTTTACAGTACTGGGTATTAATGACGGCTGCGATATGTTGGAAAGCTTACGTGATCGTGTATGGGTGAATGAATATGTTTTAAAAGGTCAATTAGGTCGAGGAACAGTTCAAAATAGGATTCGTGGAAAAGTAAATCGAGAATATGACTATGGTGACTATCTTTACTGCATTTTTTAAAGTGTTTTTAGAATACGGAAAAGTTTCTAAAAAGTTCGGGCAGTACTACTGCTTATTTACGGAGTAAAGCGCAGTGGTATAAAATTCGGATGATTAGCTAATTGATAAAAGGACGATTTTTTTTTGGAAACTGAATAGAACTAACATAAAGCGTAGCAGTAGGCGGGTTGCGCTGATTGACTAAATATTTTTAATAGTTCGAAATAGTTTTTAATAGTTCCTTTTATGTTGGTGAAAAAAATATTTGCGTTAAATTTTAACTCTTTTTTAGAACACATTACTTATCGGCATATGTCAAAATTTCTAATGCGATTACAAGCTCATTACAAAAAGCTAGCCTTTAAACTGGCAAATGTGGATTTGGAAAGCCAGGAAGCGTTCGAATTAGCTAGAAAGGTAATGAATTTTTGTAATTTTGCACAAATGTTTTGAGTTAATCTCTTTTAGCTATGATATGATACATTTCTTCCCCTCTAATTTTTTTCAGGGTTTGCCGAGGCCTAAAGTACTTGGGGCTCCTGTAATATATTTTATTAAACTGATGCGCTTTCATTCGCCGCACTTTACTATCAATTTGCATTGTGTTTGCAAAGATGACGACTTTTTACAGGACTTTATTAATGAAGTTGCATTATCCCTAGGTAATCTTGTTCGCTGCTGCATTTTTTGACGAATTCCGATAATTCCCTTCAATTAATCCACTGAAACACAGAAATACAAGGGAGCCAGAATACAACCCTATTTTGGTTCAGATTAAGTGATTTGAAGTTATGAAAAACTAGCTCTCAGTTGTTGCAAGAAAATCAGAATTAATAAGTGTAGAATGTGACTGACTACTCACTGCTTATGGCCTATCGTCGATAAATATGTTGCACTACTTTTTTCACTTGAAAAACTTACATTACTAATGCTTCCACATAACTTCAAATTTCTGCATTATTGTGGAAATATGTAAACTTTAAATACTTAAAGTTTACAAAAAAAGTTTTCTAAAAAGATCAATTAAGGTTCCGTGGCATCATGTCGTCAATTACTACGAACACGATTAGGACCATTTGAGTGCACTCATTCATTGCTCGACAAACATTTCACGCTGAAAAATATTTTAAGAAACATGCATCTTTGTCAAAAAATTATTGAACACGACGACAAAACGTTGGATAGAGAGGTTGTTAAGATTACGACTCAGGCAGCCATGGAAAATATGTTCGAGGATGAACTTATTGAAATGCTTGATGAGAATGAAGAAAATGAATCTATTGAAGACTGTTTACGGGTTCCTTGGGGCAGAATTTACGAGTGAAATATTAACATAAAACAATGAAATGTTATATTAGGATCATTATTGGAAAGAAAATAGCGATAAAAAATAAAAATCATTTCGTGTCGAGTTATTCGTTTTCTCTATGCAGCTAGCATGTATCAACGACTTCTCTCTACCGTGTTGCAGGAAGTTCGATTACTGTACTGACGTATTCTTACAATACTGCTTCGCAGAATTACCACTAACTAGTGGAATGCGTTAACATGTAAAGAAAACTTGTATTCATAAGGTTATATTGAAATGAGTACTTTCACTATGATGTACCTATGGAAGCACAAAGTTACTTTAAGCTTTCCATATCTTTGATCTGGTCATTAAGAGCACTGTGGTATTTTAATTGAAAATAGGCCCACCTGAAATTATGATACACGTCTAACTGGGAACCAAGGCAGTATTTATGCAATACCGAATAAAGGTCAGTTTCTGTTTTAACAAATTTTGATATAAATAATTATGTTTTCTGAAAAAATCAATTACCATCGAATAAATGAAACCATCTTGTTGGACAGCAGTCGCTCCATTTATTAAAAGTAGAATGCAGAAAAACTTCAAATTATTGTAAACGTCATTCTCAATAGATTTTCATCATTGAATTTCTAACATGAAATTCTAGAACAGGAAGCTATTACGGGGCTTAACCAATTAAAATTTTCTATTAAAAACACAAAGCTTAATCAAAACTAATATATTCAAAGAGAAAAGGGATCACTAGACATCGCATTTGAAGGTAAAAGACGAAATGATATAACCAACGCTTTATCTAATGGAATATTAACTTGATATATCTGCACTTAACGAGTAATGCAGTCGAGCATGCTTAGCTTTACTCTCAACAAATTACAATTGCACATAATTCAAATACAAAAAAAAGGAATTTTTTCTTTAAATACCCATCAAAAAAAACATTAATAAGAGGAAGTCATACATTCAGAATGACGCATTTTAATAATCTATAACACCCCATCCACAAAATACATCACAGATGAGCAAGCCTTCGTCTAAAAATTTGTTGCTATAAGGAAGTAGAAGAAATATTAATAATAAAGCATTTCATGAATGACGAAGAAAACAACAGAAACCACCAAAGTAATAAAAACAACGCTTAAAAAAAATCATTCAAAACTAAAATAAAAACGGTGTAATTGTATTCAAAGTTTCTCTTCGGAAAAAAACAGCATAATCGAAAAGCATGCTTTTTCACTGATTAGTTCTAAAATAATAATAGTTGAATCAAGCGTAGCCTAATATTTATCACAACAATAACTTTTAATTCTTAAAATCAAAAGGGAGGTCAAATATTGCAGGCACGATGGAAATGATCCATAACTTAGTGAGTGTAAGCCCATGAAATTCTATAGGAAAAGATCTAATAAACTGATGGAAACAACTCAGCTAAAATAAAAAATATTTTGAGAAGCAATTAAAATTATACGTGAAAATGTCTAGTATTCCTGAAAATTATAGTGATCTATCAGCGACTATAAACTGGAAGCGCACAAGAGATATAAAGAAAGATGACTTACAATAAATGGCAGATGTATAAATGTTCGCAAATGAGTAGCATCGAAAAGAAAATTCACCATAAGACACCTTAGAATATTTGTTTAGAGTACTGACACCTTCCAACTACGTAGCAACAAAATAAGCACAAGGCAGTGTTTCACAAACTCTGTCGATTATGAGACATTACTACTAAAACAGCTGTTAAGGGATTTCTAGCTCATTCAAAAAGAAATATACTGCATGAAATATAAGATTCTTGCTTCGGAAATACAGCAGACTGAAGATACAAAATGTATGCTATATTTTTGAAGAGCATGAATTGGAGAAATGGAATGTAGTAATTTGCTGTGTGAGGCACTACAATTGTTTTGCGAACAATCCAGACATAATAACTGAAAACCTAAACTGTTCCTCGTATTTGTAATTGATGGTAAAAGGAACAAACAACAGATGGCAGATCTTATTTTGGAAAAATACAAGAATAAAACACTGGAAAACCAATAAAACCACCGTTTAGATAAGTTTTTCTTTTTTTTTTAAGTTTCCAAAATTCAAGAAAAAGACAATTCTACTACGAATTCCTAAACAACATAAGTCAGTTCAAAAAATAAAATAAAATCATAAGCAAAGGATTTCCTTTGTTAGTAACAATTATTCTATTTTCTTGCTGTTTTCCGTATTATTCATGACTGCATTGACATTTGCAGACGGTGCCGAAGATATTTCACTGTCTGACTCTTCCCTGATGTCATCAATATTACCTTTTACTGACTTGAATGCTATTTTCATGATAATAAATGTCCAATAAATATGTAAAATCAGTAAAGAAAGCAGCATTACAGCAAACAATCGTGGAACTATTGGAAGTTGCCGTATGTTTTCCCACCGATAGTCTGCCTGAAAAGTAAAATGATTTCTGCAAATCCATGCTGGTATATGTCTCATTTTTTATTATTTTTGATAGCATTCTATTTCTATTAACTCATGTACAACGATAACAACGCAAATTACGATTCCCCATTTGTTACTATAAACAGTTGTTCATTCAATACAAATAAACAGGAACTAAGTTATACACTTAGAATTATCACAATAAATACAGAACAAGAATGAAAATATCGAAACAATCTACTTACCTAATTAATGACACGTAAGAAAAGAGCAACTATGCTTACTTGTATTAAAACTGGAGCATCAAATAATATCGACCGAAGAATAAAAAATGGGAAGTAAATGAGTCGCGTAACAATCCACACTACCATAAACGTTATAAAAACGCATATTAAAGCCGTTTTCCAGCCAGCATATCGACACAATTTGCCCAGTTCGCTGAAAAAATAGACTATTGATTAAAAATATCAGAAAAGAATCTTTTTCTGCTATTGTTTATAAGAAGAAATTAATAAACATGACATACAACTATCAAATAAGATTCAGTATTCGAAATTATATGGCATTCGATGTAAACAGCCAACATAATTATCAATAAATGATTTATAGTACAGTATTTAACATCAATAGAAAAACAATTTACAGGAAAACATCAGCTATGTCGTGGCTAAATAGAATTAGCGTTCCAATTCGAACCATGTTCATCACGAAACTTAGCAGAAGGAGTAGGACGGTGATAACATGATGGAATGTCATCTGAATGAAATCGGCTCGCCGAACATCGAATAACAATGAACTAAAACAAATAAAAACAGGAAATCTTTCTTGTAAATATCGTGAATAAAATTTTAAAATGACGAACCACTATAAAAAGATGGAAGACATGCAAATAATTGTTACCATGTCTTAATAAATACCTGACAATAAGTGAGCAATAAAATGATGTTTCGACCACGTAGTACCACCAGACGCTATTAGTGAGCGGATGACGAGGCCAATGTCTCCAACATTCCGCGACATCATATAATTGAGGTTGGTCAGACAAAACATAAAGACCTGAAGCAAATCTAAAACACATATAATGACTGACACACGGATTATGGTATAACGTTGATATTCAAGAAGGGAACATGAAATTCCATTTTTTTGAATTATAATTTAGTAAAATAAGTAACAAACGAGTATGTTCTCATAGTACAAAAATAATCCACTTTATTCCGTAGTTATTAACAGCGTAAAAGCGTAATAAGAATAGAAAAAAAAACATACCGTACACCCACATGCATAAGTAAAACAGAAATCGCCAAGCCGACTCTGACACCCGTTTGAATTTTCCTTTACCAATTCGACAAAAATTCAGATGAGCTTTCATACGTAATCCGAGTGGTTCTTTAATCATACCAAATAAAGAACCGATCGGCAAAAATATAAAGCATTCAGTAGCAAATCTAAGTAACAGCAGTAATACACTATATCTGAAAAAATTGGTTGCTTAATTACCAAAAGGAAGTGTGATTATGGGTCGCAGTAGAGTTCCGGAAGAGTATGATCACGAAAACGATTATGAAAACTTTATTATTACTAGCAAGTTTAGAAACGAAAAGCAGAAAAAACTTGACAGTCATCAGATGGTCAGTTTGAACTAGAGATGCAAAAAAGAAATGTGGAATTTTGTAAATATTTCATATACTATCAACAAAATCCAAAAACATACTTCATGGCATAAGTTAATTCCCAAATATCCGGATAATGAACAGTATGATTAGATTTAAGATCGCTCCACGAAAAACCTCGTGGAAGCCAGTACCGTTCATCCCAAAACATTACTCCGTTCTCCTAAACTGAACTTGATATACACCAGTGTTACCTGAAAAAAATACATCAGTAAAGAATTTTAAAGGAGAGGAAAACAAACGTTAGAATATGACGTGTTAACATTTGCCACCTACACTAGTAACCAATTTTAAATATGCACAAATACCGCAAAAAATTTCAACTTAAAATCATAAGCATAAAAATTCTACCTGGAAAAAAACCACTTTTGAATTGTGAACAGATCTATTCAACATAGATCAGTTCCGATATGTCGGTAGTTGGCAACTCAGATCAAATGAGCAAAATAGGTTAAAGCATCAAATTGACGAACAAAGAGAATAACAATGCATTGTAAAATTCCTATACAGCGATTTGAAGTGTACTCCATCGAAGAATGGAGAATTTATCAAGAAAACAAGTTTTCAAAAAATATACGACAAAACACTTCATTTTCCTGACTAAAATATAATCAAACCATTTCGGCTGATGCATTAATATTGAACTGTACACTGAAATAATACTACTATAAGGAAAATCATCGACAGCATACCAAACTGATGACCAGAAGGAACGGCACACATGCAATTCAAAAAACTATACTAAAATATATCCTTGATGGAATCATTATTTGTACAGCTAATTTATCATGCATGTTCCATCTGCTTCTAAAGCTGAAGTTCGGTTATGATCAACTAATAAAGTGCCACGGACAAAATCTATTTCGACCAATTACATGATAATAAGTTGTGCTAGGCATACTTTTGAAACTACGCAGAGCTTACATTCCTCAACAATTCACAAAATATTAAGCCTAAATAAACCAAGAATAATCCCAGAATTCAGTTTGCTCTTATTTGGTTGGTGGTCAAAATTGAAGTTTGAATACTGCTAAATTTGAAGTTAGAATGAAATCTAAGCTTTGAAAATTTTTATCTATATCATATGAGTAGTTTGACACAAGAAGACTAATGAACACTTGCGCTGACGGCGCTGACGACTTCCTGAAATTTCTATACACATCGATCATCCACAACAGTTGAACTTACAACTAGCGAATCATTTCTTGTTTTATTGTAAGGAAGGCATACTTCATTATTGGTCAACGAAAAATTAAAATCCTACAAAGTCGAAATGATTTTCACTGAATCAACAAAGCAGCGAAAATATTAGGCTAACAGCACTCCTACAGAAGGTGGCGATGTGCATTTTCATCGAAGCCTTGCCGCGGTGACACAACACATCGCACAGTAGCCCAGAGGGTTTGCTAGGATTGTTCTTCAGGTGGGTTGTGTTAGTTCGCGTTTGCAAGGTTAGGGTAAAGGAAGGAGTGTTCGGGTGATGAGGTTGTACTTAAATTTTTGAGGTGTTAGCGGATGTTATTAATGTCTTCTTTCGTCATTTGTATTACAACGCATTTCATTCCCGTCCTATGTGTTTCTTATGGTGACGTTGAAAGAGTGCTGCATGTAACCAACCATTTAATAAATGATGTATGCAGTGCTAAATCTAATGCTAAATGTTGTAGGGTCCTAGGCAATTATACATTCGATTGAAAGTATGGCTGATGTTGCGGTGCAAATAAAAGAGGAGGAGCAAAAGAAGGTTTCCATTTTAATGTTTTGGTCTGTACAGCCATTGGGTTGTAATTTATTCATGGTTGTTAATCTGAAAGGAACTTGAATGTTACACAGTGACAGATGTGCAATTTTCCTGCTATCCAGGAGGTGCAATATTGGTTGTAAAATAGCCAAATAATAGGCAAAAATATGCGTGCCTTGCGTTCTTATTAGCGGAATAATAAAATTTGCCATGAGTAAAGCAGAATCGAGAATTGTCATTGTTTGTCTCATCTCTTACGACATGTTGGTTGAGGTAGCAACTGATGATACGTCTTCTGCTTCATCCGGAAATGAAGCTGGTGATGAGACCGAGATGAAAGGTTCAGACAACGAAAACGATGAAAATGAAGGTGAAGTTACGGAAGCCCAGAAGAAAGTTGCTGAAGCTGCTGGATTGGCAGACCAGGTTAATTCTTATTTTTCCATAATTACTTATATTTTTGTCTCCTTTATGGTTACATAATTTTCCTGCTCAGCTGATTCTACACTTCGTTTAATTATATTTATTCAAATCTTAACTTTTTTTGCAGGTATCCGGAGACAAAATGAGCAAACAGTCACGATCAGAAAAAAAGGCACGTAAATTATTCAGCAAACTGGGACTGAAACCAGTCCACGGTGTTTCGCGTGTTTGCATTCGAAAATCAAAAAACATCCTTTTTGTGATCAACAAACCAGATGTCTACAAGAGCCCAGGCTCGGATACCTACATTGTTTTTGGTGAAGCTAAGGTGCTCTAAAGTTTAAAAAAGTTTATTCTAAATTAATTTGCAATGCTTTATCGCTACATTTAGTCTTCTATTCACCTGTAGTAATTTATCTAGTATGCGATAATTGTAGAATTCTGAGCTTACCAGTTGTTTTCATCCTGTTAAGGCCTCTCCAAAAAATTAACCTATCAGTGTAATTCCTCCAACTGACAGCTCGCCTCGCTTGTGTACTATGCACTAGATTTTGAATCTTACTTTTTTATACAAGACCGTTTTTAACTAAATTTTTCATCATATATGATTTTATAGATTGAGGATTTGAGTGAGCATGCACGATTCGCTGCGGCAGAAAGGCTGAAGCCCAGTGACACACAATTAGGTGCTCAAGGTGGACGTATGAATGTTACTCGAGCTGAACAGGAAGAGGAAAGTGGTGATGATGGCGAAGTTGATGCAACTGGTATTGAGGAGAAAGATATTGAACTAGTATGTTTTTGACGTGATGATTTTGCTGGTTTTTAATAGTAATATTCTTGGAAAAATCCATCGGAAGTTGAAGTTGCACATCGCTCAGTTAAGTGAATAGGATATGGATACTACTGCTATACCGGGTAAATGCTGCCAAAGAAATGAAGAGAACGCATGTGCATTTGATTTTATAAATTATTGACTTAAAGAGCTCTTCTTGCTTAAATATCACTGCTATTGTTTCTAGGTATGCTCCCAAGCCAATGTGTCACGTAATCGAGCTATTAAAGCATTGAAGAAAGCTGACAATGATATTGTTAATGCCATAATGGAGCTAACCATGTAGTGGCATGTCCTGGTGTTGTGTTGATGAATATTTTTTATGAATGCTTAAGTCAGTAATTAATGTTAGTTTATGTCCATGCTTTCTTAATTTTGATTTTCGCTTTGAAAATAAAACCTGCTCAATGGACTCACCTTCCTACGCATGTCGAGATGTCACGCCTCGGTATGTTAAACTTTATTTGGCCATTTTTTCGCTGCATTTGATAGTACATTTGCTTCTGAGTTTCTGATAACTAATTAGGATTTTTGGTTCAACTGGGGGAAGAAAGAGGTATTCTGAAGTAGCAAATCCACGTGCTTCATTTAATGAAAGGTGGAGCAGAGCGAGGAGGAAGTGGTAGTGCACTGCAGCATATATCGCCACTGTCAACTGCGATGCTGCAAACTTCACAGGGATCTGGAACTGTCTAAATAGTTTTAAGTGTATTCAACAACCACACCTTCTAAGCAATTAATTTCCTCCGAGGGGAGTGGATATATCCAATTTAGAAACCCACACAAGAAGGAAATCGGTTTCCAGTGAATTACTGCAAAGGATACGGCATTTATTCCTTCATTTTGGATCTATTAGGCGAACTCTGAAGAATCATCTGGTGCTTGTCGTGTAAAATAGACGTTTCTTTTCAATTAAATGGATCAAGTCTCCAAAACCAATATAACTGTAACTCATGTGAACTTAAGGATCTCATCACACTCCAAATATTATGACCAAAATTTCAACATTCAATATGGAGCTTAGTAACAAAGGCGTGAAGACAAAATTTGCTGCACTGCATATACTAACATGCAAGCAACCTAATTGTATTTGGAAGCGCGACTCACTGTGCCAAAAATGCCAGGAAAATTGTTGTTTTATATTTAACTTTTATAACAACAAATACATAAAAGTAGATTTAATAGTCTCCACGAGCCAGAATGCGTCGTTGCTTCTTTTTTGATTCTTTTTTCACTTTTCCAACATCATCTGTTGGCTTTGAGACAATTTCCTCTTTCTCCGATAAAATCACTTCCACATGACACGGCGATGACATATAAGCTAGAAATTTCTTGTCATAATTTGATAATATGCATGGAGCTAGGTCTTTGGCAACTCAGTAAACCGTTGCAGAAGGTACGTTGAAATTAAAGTAAAGCATTCAAGCGCTAATTCACTGAAAAGGGACGAGTTAAGCGGAGAGCAAAAAGAAATCAAAGATTTGTACAACAACTACCCTTAGCTGTCATACAAAATAAATTCCCCTAGTAGCTAATTCCATAAGTCCATAATGCACTTTGAGATTTTCATTAAGCCATTAACTGCAGTCTATTAAAAGAAAAAAAAAACTAACGATTAATTCTGCCATGGGCACGATATGTCCGTCGACGTACTTTTGCAGCACGCTGTACTTGAATGTGTTCGATTACAAGATGGTCTGTATCCAATCCCTTATATTCAGCATTACTTTCTGCATTCCTAAAAGCAAAAGTGATAATAAGTTAGAGCATAAAATTTGGCAATAATCATCTCGTTGTGGATTATTAGAAAATGAAAAAAAGGTAAACGGAAATAATCAACATACTTCAATGATATCTTTCGTCTATTCTACCCCAATAAAGGAAATCTCTACTCACCATAACTGGTTTCGGTTCTCACACTCACCACTTCCAAGTGATCGAAATGTTCAAAATGTCTTAAGCACTCAAACAAAGATCAAAAAAAAAGATTAACCTCAAAAGCTGTAGCAGAAATTCAGCTGATTTTTTAGGCCATCTACCCTGCGTGTGTCCCCAAGCTTTTGCTTGTGCCTTACGCCCAACACGATGATTGAATTTCCGGAACGGAACAATCTCCTTCTTTTCTTTCACATTTTCCAGGAAACGAATAGCCCGCTTCAGTGGCATATGCTTGATAGCTTGAGCCGTTTCATGTGTATTTTTGAAATGCACTCGAAGATCAGAACCACGTGCCTTACATGATTTCGTGCTATTCTCCGGCTGTTTTGAATAATGTATCTTCCCCATTCCTATTAAATATAACCTCCTTCACTTACCTGAAACAATTCATACTTTGCAACAAAGAAACAAAAAAAGATGAGAATGAACAGCCGGGACGTCTTCAGATATTACCACGTGTTGACAAGTGAGATGGTAAAATCATGCTGCAAAACTCAGTCAGTACGTCTAATGCCTGCACAGCCAAATCGGAAAAGAAACCGTGCAACTCCCACGCAAAACACACGTCCAGCCTACACTTCGTTGCGAACCAATCCTCAAATACTGTCCAGGCGATTAACCGTTAGCGCGATATGAAAACTGTCGTCTCTTAAAACGGTGATGTGATTAGAGTTCAGGGGATTAGTTGCGCTGCTTCATTAAATGGATTAGCGTCCTGGATGGTCTCGGTTACCATATTTTAGAAGTGGTTAAACTTGAACTGAATTTAACTCATTTGGATTACACTGAAATGGGTGAAGCTTAATTGCACTGAGATAGATTGAGCTAAATTAGACCAGGCTGAGTTGGGCTCTTATGGAAATTTTGTTCTTTTATATGCCTCCGTATGTGAACAAAACAATTTTGCAGGCTTTAAATGAGCCGTGTAAGTGAGCCAACCGGCAATAGCACGACAGTTACTATAATTGAAGAGCCCATCGATGCAACGGTTAGTTTCATCATTTGCTATCTTATTTAGAATACGATTTAGCCAGTATCTGCAGACGGTCAATCGATTTCCCTCTCACTATCTCTCACTTACTGGGATCCCTTTAGTCCTGGAGAATTAAGATTGAGCATATTGTGCAAGGAAACTAGCCATGTATTGTAAGTCGTTGTAGAAAGTATGTGTTTTGAGGATTGGGTTAAATTTGACAATTTTACGATCGCTTTTTGTTCCACTTTTTTCTCTTTTTTTTTTTAACAGCTAAGCATTACCGCAAAGGTTTTTATCACTTTGAAGCGATTGAAATTCGAATT
This sequence comes from Litomosoides sigmodontis, assembly GCA_963070105.1. NCBI lineage: Eukaryota > Metazoa > Nematoda > Chromadorea > Rhabditida > Onchocercidae > Litomosoides > Litomosoides sigmodontis. The sequence goes on along the minus strand of OY718807.1, from coordinate 2,358,912 downwards.
TATAGATTTAATTGATCTAGAATGATTGTAATGCTAAACTGGTTCGGTTTAGACTATGGATTTTTATTTTTTTGCTGCTCAGATTGTTTTTTTAGGTTGCAGTACAACAACTTACCCTATCTCCAGAACTGTCACATGAACCACGGTAAGCTAACCTTGTTTTTGCAGCAATCATATGTTTTGAAATATAAGATGAAATTGAGGGATTGAAGGCATTGTGATTTCACGGTTCTGCAAGTGAACCGTTTAGATCAATACTTCAAGCAATTTATTTTGAAATTTTTGCTAACCTTTGGTTTTTAATATATCTAAACGCAGGAGTCGTCGTAACACTCTGCTTAGTGTTCTTTTGTAGTGTGCGCTGGTCTGCAGATACTGTAGACAACGAATTTTTGGGTAGGCATAAGTCGAAGTGTTGCTGCATTTACAAGAAATCGAAGAAATGGGACGAAAGTTCTGATAGTGATTCGGCACGTTTTTCCATATTTGCTTATTTAGGCTTGTTTGAAGTTTCAGTACCGATAACGATATTTGTCAGCGCTCTAATTCTTGAAGTGAAATAATTGATATTGACAAAATTATTTATGGCATCCTTTTTAAAGTATTTTTAACTTTTTTCACATTTCACTACCCGCAGTCCTCAGGAAAAGTATTTGTGAGAGCAACCGTGTACAGTGCGTGCACAAGCCATATGTGTTTGATATTTCAGGATTGTGAAACAAATCACTGTCGGGGACATGTTGAAAAACGTTTTCGTCCACTAGGAGGCGGTGATGGGGGCGATTCCGGTCCTGCATGCTCTCATTGATTGTCGTTTGACTTGCGATACTGTTTGTATTTTACCTTTTCGCAGGATTGATTTTTTAAAAAAAGAGAAATTTTTTTCAGACGTAGTTGGTCAAGTTAAACTGCAAAAATTCTTTTTCTTCCATCTTAAAATCAATCTTATTAAGGAAATCATATAGCAATCCATTGCAGGAATTTCCAGATCGCATGTCACGCAGATAATATGCCTGGAAGTGTTTTATTAGTGATTTCATTGAACATTGCTGATCGTAAAACTGCTGTGCATCTGTTGAAAATAAAGTAAAATGTAAAAGAATTGGCTAATTTTGATTTGTTTCTCTCTAACTTTTACCAAATGCATTTGAAAAAATGAATATGTTGTTATCGTCTTTTATTCTATCATTTATTAAAAAGCTGTACAAAACTGTATTCTGAAGTATATTTTCCATGCCTTTAAAATATTCTCTATATTTTTACAATTTGTCGTCGCCGTTATTCATAAATTGTTCTAATTTGCCTGCAGTATTTTTACAAAACTTTCTGTACATCTAGTTTATTGACGGTGAAGCTTATGCAGTATAAATGATTTGCAATGGGTTCGACACCGTGAAGTTACTTTCTGACCAAGCAGTGAGCGATTATTGTTCATCCACTTTTTTACGAAGAATTTAAAGGTTTCGAAAATCTTGAAAAATTGCATTTTTTATGAATTAGTAACTAGTGAACGGTGTTCAGTGCAATGATTTCCTGTAAAATAATTCTTGCAAATAATAATAGTGATGAGGTATAAGTGCTGAAGCCTGTCGTTTTATATGATTTTAAATTAAGTGAATGAGCTGAACCAATTTGTCACTGTTGCATTTTTCTCTTGTTTTTGCAAACGAGCAAAGATCGGAAAAGTTAAGGAGATAGATTAAACGATTACGTGAACATTACTTCTGTTAGAAGTATCTATGTCATAATAAGGACTGTGGGAATATTTTCTTCATAGATTTGTCAAATCATTTAAATCACATGGCAGTAGTTAGCTTCGGGAGTTTCATGAGGTTAATTTATAGTCAATAATAATATCGCCCAAAGTAAGGCAGCAGACGGCCAAATTGAGCGCTTCCATGGATCGAAATTTACTGCTTCGTTTCAATGATGGCGGTATGCTTGTTGTGCACTCACAAATTTTAGCTTATTATTCAGCAAGGTATTTCTGCTCAACTTTTCCATTCTTCTTTTCTTTTCAAACGGAATTCGTTGATATGAACTTCATGAACTGGACTTTTTAAGTTTTAAGTTTCATATTTTGACTGAATTTTTGACGTTGCATTTCGTGAGGCTTTACATTTTATTTCATTTATACACTTGATAGGGTATTTTTTTAAGAAAAAAAATTCATTTTTCCTTTTTTCTTAAATATTGTAGAGAGTGCGAAATGTAGCTTTTTATAAGAGATGAAAAGAGGAAATGATTTCCAATCTAAGGATTCTTCATAACACCGACAAATTTTTAATCATTTAATTTCTTAATTGCACAACATTTACTTGAATTAAAATTGCACGTATGTTCAATTAACTTTTATTCATAAAAAATATAATTTTAAGATATGGTACACCTTTGATAAAAAATATCTTTTTTTTAGATTTCTTGATAATTATCGATTAAATCGATTTCATATGAAGATTGAGGATGATGCACGTATTGCTAGAGCATTGATACAATTTCATTACACCGGCATACTTCAACTTCATTTTTTTCACATTGAAAAATATTTTTTAATTGCAAGCAAATTAGCATTCGATATTGCTTTAGAGGTTTATCCCTTCTCCCTCTTCCTCTCACACACCTCCCCTCCACAGAACATTAACAAATAGCAATTGAAAATTGAAGTAACAGTGTTTGAAAAATTATTTGTTAAAATTTGATGAGCTTCATAAAATTCCAGCCCGTACATTCTGTTATTTCAGAATTTGTAACTCATATTAGAATGTATCATTTGCTGCTGAAATTTGTTGTCCATTGAGAGTACACAATTTAAGCAGACAGACAATTAAATTAATTCCTAACAATTTTTTTAAGCAAAAATTACTCTGTTCAGCTTCGTTTTTTTTTTTTTATAAAAGTTCAGTAATACCTCGGAGGTCATGTAAGTCCATTAGAAGCTTAACTGATAATAAAAGCTGTTGTAGGGATGAATATTGAGATAGTTAGTGGTATTTGTGAAAGTAAATTTTTTCAGGACGAACCCGCAACTTGTGTATCTCAAAATGTTGCACTTCCCATTTGCAATATCAGGTTGCTTCCTACTACTAACTAACTAATTTCAGGCTTTATCACAATTGTTAGAGAAATTTTCGCATCGAAATGATTATCATGCAATTATATGCGCAAATATCGCTTGCGAACCGAGCAATCACGTTGCACAGTCATGCGTGAAATCAATTATTAATTGCGCTGCGTCATTTTTGCAACAATCAATCAGTTCTGCGTCATACAACATGGTATTTTGTGATACGTGGAGCAGCACATTTGCTCGTAAAATTTGCATTTTTGACAATACATTTAAATATTAAAATAGAATTAGCGAATTTCTTACAGTATGCATGTGGGAATGCAATGTGTCGCATCCTGCAAATTTTTGCAATTCTAACTAATTGGAAAAAGGTTATTCATTTGTTAATTTAAAAGAATGTATGAAATTCCAGTACATACTTAAGCACTTTTGATTATGACTTTGTCAAAATACCAATTACAACTATCTGTTTCGGAGGAGGGTTGACGAGTGATAATTGTGTGGGAATTTAAAAATTCCATTCATTCGTGATGATTTCAAGATGCAGGGATTTCATTACTATCCACTTTAAATCATTCGAAACGTTAACTCATTTTTATTCATCATTTAATTAATTAACAGTTAACAGTTATCACAATTATCACAACTAATTAACAGTTATCACTTTCACAGCTTGATAAAATGCCTAAATTTGATTTTATGAAAGATGAGCTATGATGACTGCTTCATCAGTCGAATCTTTACCAAGAGAAACAAAAGTTGGAACAGATTAGTTTAACAGTTTAAACAGATTTAATTGAGCGAACTAGAATTCATTCAAATTTGGATGAAATTTAAGAGTTTAAAATTAGCGCTAGAATGGTTATTATACGAAAATCACCGATATCTTTATGCAAATTCCATGCTCAATGCAATTATCTTTGAAGCATCCGATGAACTAACAAAGGTTCAAGTTATGATCCACAACGTTTGCATTTATTTTCACTTTTAAATTAAAATTTAAAAAAAATTTTTCCTAAACAAATGAAGCAAAAGGACGAATGTGCTATGCCAGCGGTGCTATTTTTCAGGTTGTAAAAGAGGAAAGGGATCGTTTACCTCAAGAAATTGGTGATGTTTTAGAGGAACACTATAATCATATCATGTCTGAATGTTTGATAAATGATGAAAATCCTGTCAAACGAGTGAATCCGGAAAAACCTTCCGATTCCATCACTGAATACAATGCTACTCCGTCAGTGAAGTCATCTTCACGCAGCGACTTCAACACTTCCTCCTCAATCGTACGACGAAAGATGCAATCATTAATTTCATCATCCGAAACAGAACATTTATTAGTGCCAGCTTGCTCATCAACCAAAATTTTCCATGAATTTTTATTTAACGATGATGATACACAACAAATTTATACATCAAATAATGGTAAATTATTAGTGCTATAATTAGTAGTAGTAGCGATAGAAGTAGTAAAAGCAGTATGAAGCCATTAATTTCGATCATTAATTCCACAAATTTAAAATCACTTGAAGGAATAATTAAACAATAGCAGTTTCATTGAAACTATTGTAGTTGCAACCAAATTAACAAGCCAAAAAGGATAAGGATATTTGCACGAATTCATCGTATCAAGAAATGAGTGGAATTTAAAAATTAAATTCCTGACAATTTGTATGATTGAGAATTTTTCAAATTTTTGAAAATATAGAAATGCAAATAAACAAATTACAGCAGACGTAGGAAATGATGAGGCAATACAGGATGGGTCTGAGGTACAATACGACGGTGAATCACTACTACCGCTAGACGAACCGATCATTTCAAATGTTAAACCATCATCCTACTCCAGTACATTGCCTCTTCAATTTCCGGACTGCACAAATATTGATTACGCTCCGGCAGGAAAGGAATTCGGTTCCGATCCTACTTTTAAATTACTTTAGCACTGCTAGAGATATCGTAAATTTTTTTTTTTTTTTAGGAACATTGCTAATTTTTACACTTAGCATTACAACATCTCTTATGTCATCTAATACTACTGCTTTTTGTTTGCAATTTTCTATTTAATCTTTTTTTTCTGATTTTTATTTCCAGTCTTCTAATTCTTATTTCTGTCATCAATGTTTATTTTCAGAAATGACGCGAGGACGGAAGATTATGCAGTGGAAGTTAGTGGAAAAAGTGAAGCAATTGAAGAAATTTGGATTCTTTGTTGATGTAAAGTCATCAGATAATGCGATTACAGTTTAATGAAGATAATAAATATTAAATGAAAAAGTGTTAATTTTGAGAGAATTCAAATATTGATTGAAGTTAGTTGGTAGAATTCAACAAAATTCTAAAGTATTTACATTAGTGTTTACATTGCAATTCATGAATACAGCTGACGTAATGAGTGTTGAAAAATGTTCAAAAATTATTGGGCAGGGCTTTTTGAATTTTAAATATTTGCGTGAAATTACGCAACATAATGTTAGAAATTAAGATGAAATTTCCCATCAGTTCATGCTATCATATTTTCCATTAAACAAGCGGAATTTTTGTATGTTTTTACATCAAAATATCACAATATGAAAGCATGTCGGAATCGAAAATGCAAAGGAAAATTAGTTCTTATGAGATATCAAAATAAATTTAATTATAACATCAAATATTTCATTAATATTCCCAAATGAAACTATGGAGATTCACTCACCCGCCCTCACTCTTTCCCTTTTTCGTATTATTTTGAACTCAAAATGAAAATATGAAATCATAGGATTGCAAGAGGGTGGTAGCAAACGATAAGTAAGCTTGTGTTAATATCATATTTCAAAATTTACAAACTATCGAATAAAATTAAGTGAATCAACAGCTTGATTGTTTATCACTAACTTCCTGAAAATTTAAATGTAATAGATAAATGACAAAGTTTTGAAATGTTATGGCTGTATGACATTATCGTACTTGATATAATAGACCTGTCTTCTTTACCTGTACTGTACTACAGAATAAATCTGATCATTCTTCCAGTACACCCACTAATCGCTTACTCAATTTGTCGCTCAAGTAATCTCACGTAGAGGAGAGAAAGATCATTTAAGATAAAAAAAATGCAAAAGTTATATGTAAACATATAAAATTAAAATTTATTTCAAAAAAATATGAATATTATTTTTCGATGACATTTTAATAAATTAATTCTAAATTTGCCAAAACTAAATGAGAAGAGTTCATTTGCAATGAATGCAACTAATAATTGAGGTGAAATTTTACCACAGGTGGAATAATATTTGAATTCAATCAACTGTTTCTAAAGTTTATTTAATATGCATACTTCTATCAACAATCAATACACAAATAGATCATCTGTACCGTTTGTCAAAATTCAATGTTAATTTACTTCAATGTAAATTAAAATTCGTCATCGCCCTGTTTGGCACGCCGTTTCTTCCTCAAGTACGTGTATTTGTAGCACAGATAAATTTGAGTAACTACAAAGCAACACGTAAAGACCATTAGACCACAGGTCATAAATAGGACCACCGCAATGATAATTGATTCTACGTCAGCACCTAATGATGTTAGCGATCCTCTTGGACTCATCCTGAAATACAAGTGGAAAGTGAGCAAAATTGAGAGAACTTATAGCAAGGCATTAGCATTCTATCTATCAATGATCAAACAGTTTATGTTTTGCTACAAAAATACAAAAAAGTAAATTTAAAAGAAAAAAACAAGCAAATCAGGAAACTTTGCAGGAAATGCCAAAATTTTCAGTTACAAATGTATAATTGAATTTACAAAGAAACGTATAATTCATGTTGCAACTAATTTACAAAATAAAATTTTTTTGTAAAAAAGAAAAATTAAAATCATAAAGTTACCACTTGAGAGTGACAATGTACGAGTGAGAGTCGCTGGGAGAGTCACAACAGATAATAGTATGGTAGTGGATGATTTAGAACAAAAAATTTCGCGAAATTCGACCTCTTCCCGAGCTCTATAGGAAGTGTTACAGCGCAAAAAAAATGGCTATCATCCAAGCGCCATTCCGCCATCATTCACTTACTCATCGAGAAAAGCCATTTCAAAAGTTTTTAATTAATTCACTCGTCTACACCTCTCTGCTCGTCGGCTATCTTCCTCCCGTACATAATTTGCTGATTGAAGAGATGTGTCAATTGTCAATTTATTACCTGCATGCGTGAAATTTTTCATAAATTTAAACGAAATCAACGGGCAAATGATTGCAATCTCAATTGCTGCACTCTGAGTTGCTAGCAAATGCAATTGATCAAATGGACATTTTCAGATCAACGATTCAATTTAGTTAAATTCAAAGAGCACAATTTGATATAGCTTTTGATAGAGTTTGTATTTCTCACTTCAAATATTTTAATATACGATAGTAGTATAGTCAAAAAAAATTCCTTTTCTTAAATTCTCTCTAAAAAAATTTCAAGAATTTTGCGTAAATAATTTATTAAATAATAATTAAATAAGTGTAAAGTGAAAAGAAAACAGTGCATAATTTGAATAAAAATGAAATAGTAATTTTTTATGCTTTGGTATTTTTGCAAAAAATCCATTGCACTTTTAGCAGTTATTCGTTTAATGAATGGCTTTTCCAAATTCACAATTAATTAGTTATATGTAAGCGCAAACTAATTAAAGCTTAAAATTTCAAGAAAGACTAGAAATATGATGTGATCGCAGAAATATTTGTTGCGCAACAATAATGGCAAAATTAAGCTACGGATTAATTAACTCAACACAACACAACAAATCGAATTTTATTAATTATATTCATCATTTCATAGCTTACATTCTGGTTAGCCTAATCCGAAATGAGCATACGGCTAGAATTGATATTTGAATAAATGAGAAAAAAAGTGTAATAGCGACGGAAGATGGAAAGATAATCGAATTTTTTCAATTTCATTTCATGCGAAGATCATGAGACCAGCACCATCTATTTTCTTTTATTTCATTTCACTTTTTTTTTTTTGAAATGTAATAAATTAGATTAAGGCAGAAGAACGTCAACGCTATAATTTATGTCAAACGTATAAGGGTAACTTTTTGAAGGGAACGATGGGATGAGCGAATGGATGTGGAAGAGTCAATTTTTTAATGATATTTATTTTTGTAATATTCCCGTATCCTAAAGAAATTTACTACTACTACTACTACTACTACTACTACTACTACTACTACTACTACTACTACTACTACTACTACTACTACTACTACTACTACTACTACTACTACTACTACTACTACTACTACTACTACTACTACTACTACTACTACTACTACTACTACTACTACTACTACTACTACTACTACTACTACTACTACTACTACTACTACTACTACTACTACTACTACTACTACTACTACTACTACTACTACTACTACTACTACTACTACTACTACTACTACTACTACTACTACTACTACTACTACTACTACTACTACTACTACTACTACTACTACTACTACTACTACTACTACTACTACTACTACTACTACTACTACTACTACTACTACTACTACTACTACTACTACTACTACTACTACTACTACTACTACTACTACTACTACTACTACTACTACTACTACTACTACTACTGCTTCTGCTGCTGCTGGTGCTGCTGCTACTGCATTTTCAGTTCGATGTCATACAGTTGCAGTGCTACTGCAAAAGGTACATCAGTGAAAAATGAAAAAGTCGAAATGAACTTGTTTTTGTTATCATCTCTCACTAACCGCAATAAATCTTAATTAAACTAAAATAATCCAGTAGTTCTGAGACCTTTGCGATAGTAATGAGAAATATCGAAATCGAAGTGAAATAAGGCAGTGAAATAAGTTCATAATGAAACAAGCTCATTAAACGCGACTTATAGCTTAAATCATTCTGTAAGCTTAAATCATTCCTCTAACTGATGTAAAATATCGGTGCAATAAAATGCATGTGTTACTTAAGCTTTGTCAACTTTACAACAACACATTATTGCTTCAAACAATAAATTAAAATCAAAAATTGAGATGAGAACTTGAAAAAGCTGAAATTTTCTACAGTATATATAACAATAATTGGTTTGTCTAACAACATACTTTCAATTTCGAGTAAATAACTCCAATCAACTCAATTCAAGCGTAATATTTTTTAACTCACTCAAAACTTTGAAAGTAAGTAAAGGGTAGCTCAATTCGTCGAAACAAAATGCACAGCAATAGATGAATTTCCGATCCAAAAAAAAAAACCTGCCAATTGTGCTCAGTAGTAATAGCAGCTAAGTTAAGAGTTCACCGGAATATCTTTCATCAGACCTAGAAGAGAACAAATTTGTCTCTTTTAAATAAATGCGGTCATAGAAAAAGAGGGAGAGAGAAATACACATTTATATTACGCTACAGAGAGGTAAAATTAGCAAGCGTATTACTCTTAAAAAAAAACGAAACTTTCATTTGATATTGTTAAATGCTACTTTACGTACTTTCAAAATAATTACCCTCAAACATTCATACAATTCCAATCAAAAAGGAACCATTTTTAAATCTTTCAAGGAATTTTAGCAATTTTTTATGAATTTTAAAAAACTGGAATTGAAGTGAGACTTTGCTTGGGATCACGCAAATCACGCAAAAGATGTGACAAAAAAAGGAAGGGAAAAATTAGTGCGAGCAAAATGAGACGCAAAGAGGAATGAAATTGCACTTTGCAACTTGCATGGGATCGATGATCAGATAGTATAACGTTGAAATGATAAAATTATAATTCGTCTAACTTTTGCCAGCGCTTATGGTCCATCATTTCAATTTGCACCAACGAAACACACACACACACACACATGCAGGCTAGCTGATAGGACACACTTAAAAAAATTCAAAATGAAATTGTTTTGCTAAAAAATAGGATTTGTTATCCATTGTTCGCCAATTTGTATTATTATCAGAGTTATGTATTATTAAATAACATTATTCATTGAATTTATCAGCGATTTATAAACTTTTTAAATGAATTGCAATTAATTCTCTGTGAGCAAAAACGAATTCACTTAAAATGAAATAAGTAATTTGCATCAATAGTTTATTGGAAGAAATTCAGTTTTTCGCCAAGTACGCCAGCTGATAATTTTATACAAAAATAAAACAACACTTGCATATAACTGGAATCTTCAACGGAAATGAAGAAAACAGCTTTCGGGTTCTCCAAAAATTATCCAAATAAGGTTATTAACTTACTGCAGAAAGTTTTAAATGTCGATTTTTAGGTATATTTGTACGTGGGTGTGTGTTAGACAAAAAGAAGTGGAATTTTTGCGGATTATTAAGCAAAAACATTTAAGAAAAAGCATGCCGAAAGGAAGTCACAACAAAGTAATTAATCAAAAATAACTTCCAATTAATTAGTTCGGTCGAAGCTGCTCTCACATTTTCCTTCCAAAGTTACATTTCTCTACAAACGGACCAAAGCATCAATGCATCAGTACTTTCGCAAAATTACTCCCTGAAACTTTTTAAAGAGAAAAAACTTAGAGATGAAAAAAAGGATGAAATGTAAATGACTTTTTAATTAATTAACTTTTCCTTCAAATAACATTAATTTTTGTTTATATAATTTATTACGAAGTTATCCCATGGATTATTTGAGTTACCGGAAAAGATCTGATATGAGAATTTAAAACATGGAGAAATTTTGCTGACGTATCGAGATTGTAATTTAGTATCAGTTGAGAAATGCAAACATAGTTTGGGGTTAAATTACGAAGATATATTAATAGTTAATGTGTTCATTCCTTGAATTGAACCGAAAAGAAAATTCAAATTAAAATTGTATTAATCATTTTTGAAGAAGGAAAAAAAATTAGTACTTAAAAGAGTGAAATAATTTTAAACGAAGAGTTCATTTCTTTCCAGTAACGTTGATATGAATAGGTAATGAGTGAGCGAAGCAGTTTTGGTGTGATTAGCGGTGATAGGAGTGATAAGAGTTCATAAGTAGTGATAATCGATGAGTAATCGATGATAATCATTGATATCAAATGTGAAAGCAATGAAAGAGCATTTCAGCAACGTTTTGTCGGATCTCTTCATCATACATGCACAATTATATCACTTTAATCGCAATCTTTTCTCGTTTCTCAAATCTCTTGTAAATTTCAATTTTAAAAAATTTCATTGCAATCAATAAATTCGTAACAACTAATCATATCACTGAGCACTGCATAAAGATATCGGTAAATTCAGAAATTATGACCGCAAATGCGGCTACTCCAAACGTTCGTCCAATAATATCTTCGACAAGAATCGTTAAAATTTGCTTCAAGAATGAAAAATTCCCTAGCATACTGAAATAGTCTAAGCGTACGTAGTAATTTCATCAAATCTTCTTTTCTTCGTTTTTTTTTTGCCCCTTTGATGACCTAGCGCATTTGTGCCTCTTTTCACTTTTTAACTGTTCAGGAAGATAAGCATTAATTAGTCATTTTGTGATTTTTGATTTTAAAAGACTTTCTTATTCCGTTTTGTTGTCTGGCAATTTTTCATTCGCTTTATTCTTTGCTAAGATTTTCTTTTGTTCTCTTGTTATTTCTAATTTTCTTTTGTTGAGCATAGCAGATCGAAAGATGGAGAAACACTTGCTTACAGGATCTTGCTAGTAGCAATTAATAGTTTCAAAATAAGAGAAAATTTAAATTTTTACTAAACTAAAATTGAATGTGAGAAGATGAGAGGGATAGGAAAAATGCTACGAACAGTGAATGAGCTGAACAGATCATTGAGAATTACGAAGTGTAAAATGAAAATAGCGGCATATGTTTGTTGAAGAAATCAAAAAGCGCCATTGCAATGAAAACTTATGTCTCATCGGTGAGCAACAATCACCAATTCTCATGGACGCAAATAGACTTGTGCAACAAAGTGTGACCAAAAAAATTTTCAAACTTATCGGCTTCAACAACGAGGAACGAAGTCATTACCGCATTCTCAACTTCCTTCCCACAGAATGTTAGTTTCTTGAGGTGACAACTGCGCCATTTCATAAATGTTCGTCTGGTGGAATGTATGCAGTTTTTTTTTTTTTAAATTTCTCCGCAAATGGAATAATAATATCAACCATAACGTTTAGCTATGTTGCTTATTCCTTAATTGACGTTGAGCTACCTACGACTACATTTGTCAAATTTAGCTAATTTACTGCTATTAAGTTGTCTTGACTTACGTGCAAGACCATATTTATTTGAAAAATTCAAAATTAATAGTAATACACAAGAATATTTTATACAAACATGAATATTTTACACAAAATATCCGAGAAATTTTCTAAATAGAGATAGAAAAATAAAAAATAATCGAATAATAACAATAATAAAACAATAATTAATAATAAATCTTCGATTAACAATTTTAACAGAGTTTAAAATTGTTTAGCTCTTTGAAATTTGAACATTGCAAGAAGTATTTAATTTTTTAATCACTATATAATGATTACAATGAAAAATACCAAAGTCGTTTAGCATCAAAACATGTAAAATTTTTCCATTTTTTTTATTAAGAAACTTTTTGTACACATAGCAATCATCAGATAACATTAAAGCAATGCCAACAATTAATACTTCACTAGCTTAACTCAATCCTTAAGCAATTTAAATTGTAAATATTTTAATATCGATAACAAATTTCAATCATAGGTTATGGTTGCAATATGATGGGAAACTTTCGCTTTGTATGAAATTCGATTTGTATTTAAATATGCCCTGAAATGTGGATTACATCGCTCCGCTAATTTTAACGAAATGAAAAAACCAGTTGGAGAGGTCTGTATACTTTTTGAAAACCGGTTGAAATTTAATTCATTAAAACTTGATTTTGTCAAAGTGTCGAGAATTGAAATTATTTACGTTTATGTAGAGAATGGAACACTCAAAATATCTAATTTATACTTAAATAAATATAAAATTTTAAAATAGCTGGTCAATTACCCAATTACAGTTGCAATTCGAAACTATTGAGGCACTAAATGATAGGTGATTAATACAATTATTTAACATGTTCAAAAACTTATTACCACTTGCTATTATATACTTTCAGATTATACACTTCACAAATTTCAATTTCACTTGCTAGATAATTAAAATTAGACTAAGGCATTGATGGAATTCGAAGTGTGTGATTAGGATGAGAAGAGAGCGCAATTCTTCACCTCGTCTGTGTTAGCCTCTACAAACGATAAACATGAGAAGCACTGATGATAGCAACAACGGAACGGCCGACTTTGATTAAGTATTTTTTTTGGTCATGCAATCCTGAAGAACCCAACTGATAAAGGTTATTCACTCCGAGAAAAAAAACATTTCCTCTTTTCCTTTTCTGACACTTCATTTGACGTCACTGAAGTTGAGCGACAATGTAGAAAACTAAGCCTGCAATGACAGTACAAAACATGAATGTTAAAAGTTAAATGAATTCCCAAACAGGCAGCAATTTAATTGTGGGACTAGCCAAGAAACGAATGTTTATCATCATTATTTATTATTGCTATTATTATTATTATTATTATTATTATTATTATTATTATTATTATTATTATTATTATTATTATTATTATTATTATTATTATTATTATTATTATTATTATTATTATTATTATTATTATTATTATTATTATTATTATTATTATTATTATTATTATTATTATTATTATTATTATTATTATTATTATTATTATTATTATTATTATTATTATTATTATTATTATTATTATTATTATTATTATTATTATTATTATTATTATCACCTGTTATCATTATTGTTGTCTTCAGGAGCACCAGGGAAAGCAATTGAGCTTTCGATGCCCTTGAGGTAATTTATACCACATTCACTCATCGGAGCAGTATTTTATGTTGCTTTATTCTTTAATGGAGACTGTCTTGAAGATGTAAATTACCCGATCTTTGACACTCAGATCACCATAAAGCCTATTTGTTGAGCTCATTTTAGGAATTTAACATTTCTAATTGATCACTACAATTTAATGTTGCTAATTGATATTACTGCACTAACAATTGTTGCATTAATAAATTAGACTGTGATTGTAACTTCGGTACGGTAAAAATAAACTGTTTATTTTTAAAAAATTATTTTAAATTTCATATGAGGTAAGAGAAGCGTGGAGAGGCATAACAACAGTTAATGTTTTCATCTGATAAGATTTTATTCCAAGAGTATAAATTCAACTCGTCCCATACAAGACGAACGACCAGCACGACACTATGTGTCTTCAAACATAGAATTTCTGCAGGGTGAAGACGAAGATAGTAGTGCTAGTGCTGCCTGAACTGAGGCTAGCGATAAAGCTTTCGCAGATGCAAATTCAGGTATGAAATCCCTCAATCTCATTGGTAAAGGATGAAATATCGTGGCCGAATCACTTACTGCACATGACACCGCGATTATCCTTCCATACAATTTCAAATGCAAATTAACATCTTCTATTTTTCACTTAACCAACTTAGTGCTTCTTTTAACATCCTATGATAATAACAGGACAGACAATTCCCAAACCAAGTTTCTCACCTCTGCTCTAACACATTGATGTCGCAACTGCCTCCCACTGAAATTTGTGCATGCAGGAAGCAACTGTAAATCAATTCAATCTCATTTCTCGTACATTTGCAGAAGAAGATGACAATCGAAAATCCGGATGATTCATAAGGCTCTGATGATTTATTCGATGAAATAAAAAGTTTGGGCGAAACAGCACTACCCAAACGACCAGTAGCAGTTACCTCAGGTTCTGAAAAAGGACCACTCATTTCGTCGCATTTACTGCCATTTACTCATGAAATTGTGATTTTATTTAACGTGTACAACAAATGATCTTTAATCTTGCGGTACATAAATACTGGCAAAATGAGAGGAGCAACAACGAAGCAGTAAGTGAAATGCACGGGAAACAAAGAAAGGAAGGCAAGCTTTGTTTATGCTAATTTTTCTGCAAACTAAACAGACACTAAGGTATATTATGATAGAATGAATCGAAAGTAACATGTACATTGGAGGTATGACAAAATTGAATCATCCATGTTGGATGAAATGATCCAAATTCGTGTAGAGATAAATAAGTTCAAAGAAAAATACCGCAGTCATATTCAGGTTTAGTTTCAAAGGCGTTTACAGACACTAACGATCCGGAACGATTGCAACAGCACCACAAAACATGTACCTCACCCACGCATGGCCTCACCACCGACACGTACCTCACACTTCACCACCCTCTCCCCATGTCACCAACACACTTAGCATACCCTCCTGGCGCTCACAGCTGTTCGGTAATTCCCAGCTGGACGATGTTTTGAAGTAGGCGGAATGCGTGCTTGAAAATTAGTTCGTCCGGGCCTTACAGTGCAGTCTAAACTGAATCCCTATAGTTTCGTATGGCCCAAACCTCAGAGTCACTCGAGTTCTGCTTCTACTTTACACTTCGTCTTCTTTGAAATTGAAATTAATTGTAAATGGCAGAAGTTGTAAAATTAAAATTTACAATAAGGAAGTGTGTGATTAGATACTGTCAGATTTAACAGTTTTATTAATTTCTAAAAAACATTGATGTTTTTTTTAATATAGAAAATAAAAAAGTAAGCAGCGACCTCCGTTCACAAGCTTATTATTGTTGATACAGCATGTGTAGCAAAAGTAGGAGAAAAGTTTCATTTGTTTGAGAGATTTTTGAATGCCAATATGTATTTTTCGCGTGCTATGAAGTTTATGTTGTTATCGAATGGAAATAATGGTTTGATTATTAGGATTTTTTTCAAGTGATTGGGGAACCTTAGAGAGACGCGCGATTCTTTACTTAGGCATTGCTTAGTTTAACTGGATTTTAATTTGATTCCAGCGAAAGGATGGATGACCTGGTGGAAAGTGGAAATGATCCTGTCGCAGATAAATTAACCGATGGCCAGGATGAGAATGTTTTAGGCAGCATGGAAACGTGTAAAAAGTTGGTTTGGGAGTACGAATTGAGTCGAGGAAGATGGATCAGGTACGAGAATGATATCAACAGAAAGTTCAAGTAAGCCATACTTACTGTATCTGAATTGTAAGTTATTATTGAAAAGTAAATCATCACTTTCATCATCACTTTACCTGAATTGAAAATTTGTATTATAGTGAGAGCATAGCAAACGATGTTATGGAGTTCGAAATGGATGAATCTAAATTACAAGTCGATTTCAAATCAATGAAACAAAAGAATTTGGATACCGGCTTTGTGCGATCCGTGAGATGTGCTGTCCGAAATGATGAAGGTAAATCGCTATCAGGCATGTGAAGTGTTTTACTGTCCTACTTCAAATTTTGGCATATTTTGTTGCAGGTATTCACCGTGTTTGGGAATACATTGATTTGAAAAGACGTTGGCGAAGTGCTGACCCATTATCTGCGATAACATTAGAAAATGCTTTCGTTAATGGGCTTGGAAATGTTAAAATACTGCTGTCGGGAACTAAATTTATGGCCGATTTCGGTAGTGATGTAGTCAGAAGTGACGACGGATTAACGGAATATAAAGTAATCAGAACTCATTTTCTTTCTGAATCCTCTCCGATGGAAAGGAATACTTTCAGTTTGATTTATCAAATAACTTTTTTGGCTTGATTAAAAAGTTCTATTGTTTTGTTAATTATAATAGATCCGATCGCACATCTCAAATGCTGAACCCTCTATGACAGCAAAACCGGTTCCAAAGATCGAACGTCTTCGAGCAATAAAACGTCTTGCGGCGAAAACCGATACAGCTGAAAATAAACGCAAGGTTAACTGACAACACTTTAACATTTTTTATGTTTCCAGTGAACAGAAGCATTGCAAAGATAAATTTTGGGCACTAAGTAATATCGAATATTACGTTAGTGGCATCAGTTATTTTACTTGAAGACGTTGCATTCATCACACCATCCAATACAGAAAATTGAGGATGTCTCTTGGTCATATTTTATTGAATGAAGTTCCTAACAGCAAGGCAGGCATTATATGAAGTTCGTGTGCTCTGACTAAATTACGAAGTCATTTGTTGCTAGAATAAATTATTTTTACCTTCAAAAGGACAGATTTAATTTAATATTTTTATAAGTAATAAAATATGGCAAATGCTGCGGTTATGAGTTATCTCCGTAACCGCATCATATGCCATATTTCTTAAATATAGATTAATTTGACAATTCATCGACATTACAGGCTATAAGAAATGAAGATGACAAAAATGATACTAATAGAGGTAATGATAGCAGTGAGAAACAAATTAGTGAATCAAAAACGACTCGTAGAAAAGCAAACAGTACTTGTGGAAATCAAAAAACAAATGATTTGAATTGCAATGTTGATAAAGGCTAGTTTCTGAGGAACGTATTAAGTAGATCGTTAGGTATCACCACTGGTGCAGTTGAAGACACATGACATCAGAGTATTGCTGTGGGTATCTGAAAAAGAATTTTGTGACAGTAAATTCTGAGGGTATCTGATTTTTTTAATTCATAGCGTTTATTCAAATTGTTTTTTTAATCAAATGTATACGCTTTGATAATTTGAAGAGTTATTATTTCAGGTACTAGAAGCGACTTGAAAAGAGTTGTACTAAAGGGCATTACAGCCGTGGATCCTGAATGTCATGAACTGATCAACATTGCACATGTTTATGCTGAGTTCAATGATGTTTATGATGCCTTGTTAAACCAGGTTGCATAAAAAACATCCAAACAATTGGATCATCCATTGAATGAAATGATCCAATTATATATAAACCTCTTATGTGCAGTATTTTCTGGTGAACCTAATTTTAAGAAATGAAGAATGTAGATGAAATTCTCTACTTTTTAGGACATGTGATGCTTTACACATTGATATTGCTAATGCATTTTGTCGAGTTTTGTTTCAGACCAGTGCACAAAACAATAACAATAAATATTTTATCATACAGTTGCTAGAAAGTGATGTAGAAAAACGCTATTGGGTTTGGTTTCATTGGGGGCGTGTTGGTTACAAAGTTCGTTTTTATGGATTACTTTCTGATTTTCATTGATGCCTCTTATTCACTAATGTGCTAACAATTTGCCAAACATAAAGTCTGTAGTTTTAAAAACTATTGTGTATTATTGGAAAGGAACTTTGATTTGAATTATGTGACTCTTCATTAGATATAACATAAATCAGTGGCTTAAATGTTCGAAGTTTACATAAATTTTCCTATTGAGATAGTGCATTTAGGGTCGAACCAGTCTGAATCCATGCGGCACAGATTTAGAGAAAGCAAAGGAACTGTTTTGTGACAAATTCAAAAACAAAACGAGAAATGATTGGGCTGGAAGAACTAATTTCGAGAAAGTAGTTGGCAAATACGATTACTTGCCTGTTCGTTTCTTTAAATTTAAAAGGTGTCTAATAATGAAGAGTAAAGTAATGAGTGACTATGTAATAAACTGTTTTAAGACTGATTATTCAAAAGTAATAGAAGAAAAAAGAGTCGGAGGCTGTAGTGACGAGAAGAAAGAAGTGAAGTCGAAATTGGACTCGCGTCTGCAACATTTATTAAACATTATTTGTGATGTACGAGCAATGGAACAAACGATGGCGGAATTGGAATATGATGCTACTAAAGCTCCATTAGGTAGGACATTCAACTCATAAACGTAGAAATTGTGTATCGTATGTTTCTTAGATCAGCATTGTTCTTGATGCAGTCGACATCAGCAAGGAACTATGAGCTAGTACTACCATATTTTACGACACATAGTTTTGTCTCAATTTAGTCACTGCGATAATCAATAGAACTGCAAATATCATACCGAAGGGTAAGATTTTTTTACTTTTAGGGAAAGTGACTGACGAACAAATCAAAGCGGGATATGCAGCGTTGGCGGAAATTGAAGAGTATATTAAGGAAAAGAATTTTTCATCTAGTTTTGTAGAAACTGTCAATAATTACTACACGAAGATACCTCACTTTTTCGGGTAATTACGTTTACCTAAAGTGGCACTTCAAACAATCATTGCGGAATATTTCTCCGAAATCTCACTAATTGGGTGTGACATGTGTTTTCTAACATCCAGTCTGGATTCGCTTACATTAAAATTTTAGTTGTCATATTTATTGTACTGTTATCTAATACCTCATTGCCCCTTTCAGGATGCGTCAACCGCCAATGATTAGAACAATGGAGCAGTTGAAAGCTGAAATTAATCTGCTAGAGGCTTTGAACGAAATTGAAGTGGCTGTACGCATATTTAAGAAGAAAGGAGATGTCAGTGTTCACCCAATCGATCGTCATTATATGAATATGAAATGCGAAATATCAGCTCTTAGTACAAGTGATCCTAAATATAAGGTATTTTTGGTGGCCGAAAAAAATGGTTAAGTTGAAGCTGTATTTGATATGGAGATATATCAACCATTCTCTTGACAGTGAGTATATAGAATCGTTTTTTCACTGAAGAAAGCAAACATGAGTGCGTGCTTAAAACACACGTAGTAAGGAAGTATGCCCTTCTTAATAACTGTGACTAAGAATGATCGTTTTCACGGGTTATCATTTGTATATGTACTCTTTATAACACAGATTATCGATAATTATCTCAAGTGGACGCATGCTCCAACACATAATATGTATCACATGCGCATTCGTAACTTATACGCCGTAAATCGAGATGGAGAACAAGACCAGTTCATGTTCAATGTTGGCAATAGGTTTAAATGATTTGTTTTTGTATTCGAATAGGCATCAAATTAATCCATACAGTGTTTCCATCCTGCTAATTGTTTTTGTGGTTTAAATCAAGTGTTCGTTTTTCCAAAGCGAAAGAAATTTCAGGAAATTATTATGGCATGGATCTCGATTAACAAACTGGTATAGTATCCTATCGCAGGGATTGCGAATTGCTCCATTAGAAGCTCCTGTGGTAGTGTTTAATAATCATTTGCCAGAAGTCCATTTTATTTTTGTTTTAATAGATTTTTACTTGGGTAAAGTATACATTTTTGTCTTTCGTTTCAGACCGGTTACATGTTTGGCAAGGGTATTTACTTTGCTGATATGTCAACAAAATCAGCCAATTATTGCTATCCAAAACAAAATAAGCCTGGTTTTTTGATATTGGCGGATGTCGCGTTAGGAGAAATGAACGAGTTACTACAAGCTGATTTTCTTGCGGATAAGCTTCCTAAAGGAAAAAACAGTACCAAAGGTCTCGGTTCAATTGTCCCTGATCCCACCACATACGTCACTTTGTAAGGTTTCATACCATTATTTTGTTAATTTTTATTGCAGAACTTAAGCTGTAGCCTCTTTCGTTCATAATTTTTTCCTGCAAAAGCCTGGAAAACATTAGTAATGACATGTATCAAAAGTACTTAGCATAATTTGCACCTACTGTTTGAATTGTAACTGTATGTAATAAATTAATTTGCCGCTTGGCTGTAATTCCCAATTGGTTGCAGAGACGGTTGTGAAGTCCTGTGCGGTAAGCCGATCACATTACAAGCAAAAGACAAGGATCCTTCCCTTATTTATAACGAATACATTGTTTACGATGTGAAGCAAGTTTGGATTCGTTATCTCATTGAAGTTGACTTCATTTTTGATAACTTGTGGAGTTAGATACCTACGTATTTGTTTAGATGTGTTTTGAAAAATATTCCATTGGTTTATATAATCTTTAAATAGTGCGTGCTTTCTGACCTTTTTGTTAGTAGGTCTTCACTTTAAACACTATGATTGTTTTGATGTACAATGGCTAGATTATGGATTGTTAGTTCTTGAACTTATTGTTCTCAGTGCGAGCTCTGAGAAGGGTTCATATTTACCGAATAGAACGTCTTTGCTTAAGGTTTTCTGACGAAGATCAAAGCTTGACTTGTTTTTCAGAAAGCACTTGTGATGATTGAAATGAGCAAAATGGAAATTTTTCACATGGAATAAAACGTTTTCTGAATAAAATTATGCGGCTTAATTAATAATCTAAAATGATTGGTGTATCACATCTTATTTGCTATTAATTCAGAAGGTGTAAGATGCGGAACACCGAAAGTGTATCCATGCATATCTAAGTACTTTAAATATTGTACTAGAAATGAGTGCATCCGTGCCATGTAAAATTATTAAACGCTGCCTGTTTTTGAATAAATCCATGAAGTCTTCATGTGGATTAATTTAAATGGAAAATGAAGGAATCAATTTTGAAGTTATAAGAATTTCAGTGAGACTATGGTTTGTGTCATATTCTTCAATTTTTCCTTCATTTTGTTGGATGTAATAAATGGTTTCGTGTAACATTTCTTCTTTGAATCAGTCAGTAAATACTAATGGTAAAAACTGTTGTGAGCAAGAAAAACCTTTCGTAATTGTATACAAAAATAAGGCTATATTGCAATGGATTTTGTTGGTTTGCCGCTTTGTCACGAAATCGTGTTAAATGCTGATGTTCAATAATTTACGCACTTATTTTTTGCATATCTTAATGTGTCTGTTTGCAGATGACGTGACAAGAAAGAAGGAAGAGAACATGACTGATTTTGACGATTTTGGTTTATTAGCTCAAATGGCTCGTCGTGAGCTAATCCATTTGCTGGAATCGATGCCTGAAGTGAAAGATTTAGTCGTGGATCCAAGTTTGATGCGACCATTGGACAAAATTGCATCAATGTCTGTTCTACAAGAGCATAACTGTGTTCACGTGCAACAATTTCAACATCACTCGAGTCTAACGTGGAGTGAGCATGCACTACGTCGTGTATACGTTATACGTCCAACGTTAGCTGCAGCTAAACGTATTGCTGAACATATTTTAGCTGAACCAGAACGAAATTATTCAGCGATATTCGTTCCACAACGATTATATATTTGTGAGCAAGAATTTGAACGTTGCGGAGTTTTTGGTATGGTTGATGTATTAGAGTTAGCAATACCACTTATTAGCATCGATGCGCATTTGTTCAGCTTGGAACATCATGAATTTACAGCGGCAACGTTGGTGGACCATACATTCATTCATCTTCGTGCAGTTGCTAAATCACTTTGGCAATTGCAAGCACTTTATGGATTAATACCAATTGTTTACGGTGTTGGTGAAAATAGTGTACATGTAAACAAACTGATGAAGAAATTACATACTGACCTAGGCGAACCACGTTCATCACCTGATCAACCAATTGGTCATCTGTTCCTCTTCGATCGAAGTTTAGATTTGGCAACTGTTTTTCTTACTGGTTTGACATATGAATCGATGGTGCATGATACTTTTGGAATAAGTTGTGGCAAGGTTGTATTTGGTGAAGAAGTGAACAAGCGTATGAAAAATAGCAATACAAATCGATCCAAGATTACCACTCTGGATAATAATGATCCTATTTTCTCCGCTGTTCGGAATATGCATATGACTGCCGTCTTCCCATTCTTGAGTGCTAAAGCTAAGTCTCTTCAGGCAAGTTACAATAAAGGTTCAAATCTGGAGCAAGTAAAAGATATGAGAGAATTTGTATCCAACGAATTACGAACCCTTAAACAGCAGCATAAATTATTGGAGTTGCATATTTGCGCTTGTGAGGTGGTTCTGGAAAAATGTAAAGGGATCTCGGATCGACTTACTCTGGAGCATGCATTAATTTCAGGAAATTTTAATCCTAACGAAGTGATGGCTTACCTGGAAGACTGCATGTGTGCCCAACGTGATCAATGGCAAATTCTCTTGCTAGCATGTCTGTGGTCCCTTACTCAAAATGGCATTCCAACCAAATATTTTAGCCAATTTCGCAATCAATACCTGTATGCTTTTGGTCATGAAAATCTTGCAGTATTACATTTTCTTGGCATTCAGGGTCTCCTAGTTGAACGTTCTACTTCTGTGCCACAGTTGCCAACTGTGCATAGTGTTATTCCATTGAAACCTCACTCAGCAGCATCATTTTCTAAGCCAACATTTCAATTTTTGGCACGACGTATGGCTCTACTTCCAGGTGATACCGAAGCTGTAATGGATCTGCGAAATCCAGATCAAATGCGATACGTTTTCTCAGGTGTCTACACACCTGTCCTCTGTAAAATAGTTGGTGATACAGTAAACAATGGATGGAATATGCAAGAAATGAAGACAACATTTGGCGATTCAGTTTTCTGCGATCAAAATTCCTACACTCTTCCAAGTCGACCACCTGATAGTCGTATTCGGAAAGCAATTTTGGTTTATTTTATTGGTGGTGTAACATATTCCGAGGTTGCTGCACTAACTCTTCTCGCGCAGTACAATAATTTACGTATTATCATTGCTGCCACAAATATCATTCATCGTGAAAAATTCATAAAAGAGATCGCTAACGTTTCTCTCACACCTTTCTGAGACGGATAATTTAAATTTCTCTGTGTTAATTACTAGTATTTAAGTCGATGACTATTTTGATTTATTCATGCAATCTTTTTGTATTTGCTTTTCACGAATTTTTATTTTATATTTCCATTAAAATAAGATTGCATGTATATTATGTGAAATAAATAGGCTTCTAGATCGTAGGTTATACCGATATGATTGAAATTTGTTTAAAATTAGCAAGTCGCACAATTCGTGTTTCATCATACAGTAGTTTACACGAGATGAATCATAGCAACTACTACATGTACTGTAATTTAAACTATTAAAGAGTGGTTTAGCAATGACAATGCAAGAACAATTATTGCAAAAAATTTTAGTTATATTTCATCTCCTAAAATGATTTTTAGGGTTTCTTTAGAAATATTAAGAATTTATAGCGTTTTTCTTAGGTAGTACTTGAATATCAGATATCATCGACTTGAGAATATTGTATTCAATTTGTGAACAGTTAATTACTACGTTTAACTGTTATTTTCTGTGACAATGAAATAATTTGTCTATTATCACAATAGTTGGACTGCTATTTGTGTAAAGGCTGATGCATCATGACATGCAATAAAGCTAAGTCTTTCTTCTGTGTAAAATTTTACAACTGAAGTTAACAAACTTCTCTTGGATATCTTCTAATCCCATCCTTTTTTTGTTAAAATTTTCGATTTCTAATTGGGAGATTGGTTGACCGATCACTTAAGCTCACTTTCGTGGATGGGCTACTGACGACATAACTCTTCCTGGGCAAATTTAAAATATGAATAGGGAAGAGGGGTGTTGAAGAATTTAGAACCGTAAAGTTTTCGATTCTTTGTAATTCGTTGATTTGAACGTGAAGAATACAGATGTGCTTGCTGCCGAAATGGAATTGATGAATGCTAAATACGATGGATTCAGTCGTACTTCACGTCATCCTGTTATTGCGTACGTCTCAGTTTACCCTTTTTTTCAACCTTTAAATTGTAATGAATCTGTGGCTTTATGGTGTTGCATTTGCCATGTATTTCTGATACACTTTTGCTGTGCACTTGAGGAAGCATTTCCTACTTTCGAATGATTAGGTATTTTTGATAATTTATGTAAAAAATTTGTAAGCATTACACCTAATTCAATAATAAGATGGGTATGCTGCTATTCATAGAAGTGAGTTTTTAAGATTATATTTCGTCTGTTGCAACGGAATCGACGCCAGAAGATGGGACAGTAAAAACAGCATCATCAATTTCGGGAATATTAGTGGTGTGTTATGAAAATGAAGAAGTCTGTAATGAGCAGTGTTTTTTCGCGTGTTATTCCGCCGATCGTTGTAACGATTCAGCATTACGGAAAGTTGCATGCGTTCCTCATTTAAGTTTGTAAGTTTCGTCTTCCATCAAAATTCGTGTAGTAGATAAGCTCGAAAAATATGGTGACAAAAATTCCAGGAATATAATTTCTTGCTAATGAATGGGAGAGGTTTATATGCATATCAATAAAGTTTTTGCAGTTGCCGTACATCTATTAAATTTCATTAACTGAAATATTTAGAAACTTTTGGGAATCTAAATAACAAAGTCGAACGTTCGGTGTAAAAACTTTTACGCAAGTTATTGCAGAATAGTACTTGCGACATTTGGATTTATCCTGTTCGTTGCATGCTGTTGTTGTTTCGTTTGCATATCCGTTCCACTTCTATTATGCTATAAAAGCGTCTACGAATGGCAAAGAAAACGAAGGAATAGACGAATAATTGTATGATATTTTTTTATTCGTAAAATCCCTTATTACACATATGTATTTGCAAGTTTTACCTATCAGTTTCTTTCTCTCACACTTGAGTGGTATAAATGACGGGAATTAACAAACCCACCCAGTTATTGGTATGTATCGTACTGTGATCACATATATATATAAATCATAGAGCAAAACAGATTGTACAAAACATGTATGATACTTTACCATAAGGAAGTTGTGTTTAGTAGATCGACCCTTCGAGGTTTGTAAATAGAGGTTTGTAAAATAGAGGTTTATAAATAGAACACCAAATTGTGCTTCCTTCGCTTTTGCTGCTTTCTCTTTACTTTTGTAGTATTTTGAAAAGATATGTCTATTCAACATATGATGCTGTTAACTTTCTGTTCAAATGTATATAAAAATTTTCCACAAAGCTTGACAACAGTCTCACCCATTCAAAAGGGCTATGAGGGTTATTAGGTGGTGGGATATGACTGCACAGTGGTAATTACATTTTTCGTTAGATATTTCCTCATTACTTTAGCAATTTACTATTATAAAAAGATTAGTAATAAAGTTTCCCACTAGTTTTGTTTATTCTCCGATTAATTTCACTAATTTACGAGGTGTCTGATAATTAGTACTGAATCTTTTAGTACAGAAGAACACAAATCTTTTCATCGATTTTTCTCCTTCCAAAAAAAGAAACACTAAAATCTGTAAAAAGTGTCTATTTATTTAATTGCTGTTTTCATTTTTTTTTGCAAATTTGACAGACTAACTTTGGATTGTTTCTGAAAATAGCATGCTTAATAATATATCTTTTCTTCGATTTGTTTCTGTGTTTTGTATATCTTCCTACGTTACAACAAATCAAAATTTAAATTTTATATTAAATAAATGCTAAGAAATATTCTGCAATCTATACGTCCGATGAGGAGCGAATACTTGTATTTAAAAATAACAGAAGATCCCCGTAATTTGTTCGATATTTGAAAATTTTCCATCATGCATCTGAATATAGTTTGCCAAAAGATAAAACTTGGCAAACTGATAATAGGATGTGGGATAATACGATTCGTCGTGGTACATGGTATGAGTTTTAAGTTGTGCGTTAAAAGCGTTTAAGCTTTTTATATAATATACATTGTGCGCTAAAGAAATACTCGATTTTTTTGGATGCATACATTGCGGAATATTTCTTAGCCTTTATTTAATTACATTGCACGTTAAAAGATGCTTAGTTTTGAAATTGGTTCTGTTGTGTGTCATATGTTTTTTAAATTGAGAAATTCGGAAACTAAAAAGATACTCCAGACATCATTTCATCCGTCACCAGTTCCGCTCATGATCAATTATTTCGTTGGCCTTTTCATGAATTTTCTGCACATCAAGAAATTTGAGCATAAGCTTTTAAACAGCACAAATATTTATGAAATAAACAACGCGATCATATTTTCCGCCATAAGATATCCCATCATGAAAAATTGATAGGGAATTAATTGATACGAGAAAATTTTCAACGAATATCTACGTTGGAAAAATTTTCAACTCATAATTTCACCAGCAAAATTGTTAAATGGCATTTCCTACTTTAAAACAGCACAACGCGATCACAGGTAAACTCCAAGCAAAAGTTTCACTAAAAAGAAAAGGTTCATTAAATCAAGCAATCATAGAAATGACTTATTTCCGGGTGTATTCCCGCATCGAGATGGAATTTACACTAAACTACGACGAATTTTCTACCTGTACTGATAGTGATTGCCACTGTTAGTAACTCATTCAGCCCACACAAAAATATTTCTCCTTATTCAGTTTCTTTTTTATCTTTACGATAGCTCCGATACTCCGGTTTCAACTCCCACATTGATTTGTGTGGTGGCATTGTATTATATACAGCGATTTCTGTCAGTATTTCTTTAACATATCCCTGAAAATCAAAATTAAAAGAAACTTTTGGAAATCGAAACTGTTTTCGTAAAAAAATAAGCTAAAAAAGATAAATCAAAACAAATAAGTGATGCAGTAAGTGTTAACAAAACAGAATAGAAATTTAATCCCACCTTTCGGAACAGATCATGGATTTAAGGACAAAAGAAATATGAGGCAGGGCCGTGAATGAGAATGAATAATGCTGGCATTAACGAAATGGAATAAATCGTATTATTAGTTTATCTCTTCCATATTTAAATGGACAACTTTTCAATAATTCTGCCAAATGTTTATTAGAAATATTCATAAACTGAAAAAAAAAACGAACCGGAGGCTGATTAGTAAGTTTTTGCAAGTCGACTAGTCGGTAATACTGATGTTTTTCGAAAGCATGGAATATTGCTTGTCGAACGATATCCTTATCAGCTCGAACTGCCTTCGCCCCCTCTTTCTTCTGCTTCTCTCTGGCTAACTGAAATAACAAAAGCTTCTTTATTGTAAAATATCGAACTTCGTGTTTGGGATGCTGAACTAAGCTTTTTAAATTTAAAAATTTTTTACAGCATACGCAATAATCTGAAATATTTGTAAAAGCAAACCATTTCCACATGAACAGCGATAGGCTTGAATTTCACTTCAGCTTTTTCCATTTGTTTCACATGTCTTTTTGGCTGACAGCTCCTTTCTATTTGCTTTCTGTAAATTTCCAAAATTTCTGTATTGAACAAAGAGTTGTTCATAGACTACGCAACTTTGGTGCCTATCAGTAAGTTTTTCTTACACTGGAACCAGTTCTACTTTTAAAATATCCTTTCTTCAAAAAACGTTATTGCTACTACAGACCATTATGCATTAATAAATTTTAATGGAGGAAACATTTGGATGACATTCAGATACATGTGCTGAACTTTGACATTAGCTGGCAATAATAATGACGTGTAGATAGCATATTTATACAAATAGAATTGTTAAAACATTTAATAACGAATAGATTTATGATTTGCAAAACGTACATTTTCATTCTCATATAATCAGCTGTTTGAGGAGGCCTGCAATCGGCTCTTTTCACAACTCGTCCTTCAATGCTTAAACGGCCAGAAGATATGTCAGCATCCTCATTCAAACCACTTTTATCTGAATAATTGAAGATTCAGTGTGAGTTTTACATGATTAAAAAATCTAAGTCCTTAGAAATGCTACGACCTTCACAGAGCACAGCTAGCGATTGATTTCTAACATCGCCGATGACAAAACTGTGTTCATTTGGTATTTTGAAACTTGCTTGTTCACTTCTTACAAGACCAATTCGATTACTGCGTGATGCTGAGCTCGAAAATGAATCCGATGATGAGGCTTCTTTGTCGTGAACTAAATGAAAATTAACTCATACACCACTCAATATTCCATTACATTCACATCTAAAGTGAACAATGTTGATAACATTTTTTGTTTAAGGAAAGATGATTCTTGATCATGACACAAAACACACCTGATTACCTGATCTTGTGTCATTCGTCGCGGATTACAGATTTTCATATGTCTGGGAAGTTAAAGTAAAAATATAGCATCACATATGATAAGAAACGAGCCAATAAATAACATAAAACACCTGATGGATTCATTTCAAGCAGACTTGTGTTGCTTTTAAATATCAAGTCAGTTTTTCCATTTGCTGCCTTGATTACCAATTTTCCAACATCATGGCCGACATTCTTTTCCCACATCTCAGACAAATATCTCGGCACCTAGAAATTTATATCCGGCTACTATCAAATACATACAATTAAGAAGGGAGAAACGAAGAATGAAAATATAATTTGAAAGGAAAGACTGAGCATTAACTAAACCACAGCATTGCGTGTCCTAGATATACAAAAACATTTTACGATTGCACAAAAATAAAAATAAAAAAACTGGAAAAGAAGAGTTTCTCATATAGAGTATCGAATCATCTCGCAGATTCCACTAAAATCATCGCTAAAACGATCTGAGAGCGGATAATACCAGTGGTCAGACCATTTTATTCAAACTAAGTTCTCGCATTACTGCAACCAACCAGCCACCCATATCTATTTACTATTACTTAAAGACCCAGAGTCACAGCATAATCGTTATCGTTTTAAATGAAAACCATTTAAAATTACCTTCACAAGCCATACTCCTCGCTTTGCGCAATCACTATCAACGTGATCACTAAATTTCCGCTTAACCTTGGAACTCATTTTACTGAAATTCAGAACAATTAAATAAATGAAGTCGTTCAAGTATTAAGCGGTTTAACGGATATTTTTTTTTAAAAATTGTGATCATTACACAAGCGCAAAATCTTAACTGCTATAGATATTAACACATTTAAAATTTCCAAGTTCCAAAGCACCTACATCAAAACACAAAATATCCTTTAAAGAATTGGCCTTAATCATTCACTGTGACCGAGCTCCATAATAAATATAGCATATTAATGCGTAGCTATGAATATTTCGAGAATAATTACTAATTCCAAAATCGTATTTTAGCTGAATTTTTTTATTAAACACCAAAACAAAATCCTTTAAAAAGTTAAGAAAATATATTACAAGAAAACGAAAACAAGAAAACACTAGTAAACCTACACAGAGAACATTTTAAACATGAAATTTAGGAGAATAATTACATCCTATAACACATCTATTTGATACAATTATGTTGAAAAAATATTAGGTGAGATCACCAAGAACATTAAAATATACAACTTTCATGTAAAATAAATATTCAATACATTCAACATAGTATACAACCCTATTTATTTTTACTAACAAGCTAAGCTTCATAATTTCCCAAAGCTATTCAAACTGTTTTGGAAATTAAGGCTTACATTAACTACAAAAAACGAAAAGCCAACTAAAATTAAGGAATTTCATCGAAAAGTATATAAAACAAAATAGCACCAACCAAAAAACAAACTACTCTAATCTCCAAAATTTCTAGGCCTTTTCTTTTACAGCCCCGAAATAAGGACAAATCTAAGTGCAGCTTGTTCTTGAAACAAGTCTGATATAAATTCAGCAATGTTCGAAATGCGATCATTTATCATTCAGTTGCACATTTATTATTGACTTCTAGTTCGGTATCGCTATTTAAATGGATAATGTCCACATTAAAGAAAAATAAGGGATAAGGAAATGTACACCCAATAAACTGGCAAAGGACTCAGCCTTTCCATATCATCAAACAGAAAATGAAATACAGTGTACGTATTTAAAGATTAGAATTCATTTTTCTAACGTTTCTTTTTATAATGAAATGGAGGAAGTATTGAAGAAAAGGGAAACTAGACAAAAATTCTTTGTGCAACGTAAGCTCTATTCGCGAAGCAATGGAAATTATTAATTATTACTAAACGGCAAGTAGAATTAAGTATAAAGTTAGCTAGTGTTCAGCGTCGGCTATGTAATAACAAATTAGCCGCTTCAGAAGCATCATTACCGCATTGTTGTAAAGCTTCCTTAACATCTTCCAGAGACCCAAGACCCATATCCACGAGCTGACGTGCTTGCTCCTCGCTGTAGGGTGCATCTCCTAAATATGCTTAAAATAGATAAACCACTTATCTTTTATTGAAAAAATTCGAATTTAATGCACCAAAAACCGTTTCAAATGTATATTACAAAATTTTTTATAAACATTAAGAGAAAAAACTTAAAAAATACCTCTCGATGCCCTTCCCAACAATCGATTCAAAAAATGAAGCTGATTGTTAATAGGACGAGCCTGAAATGTATTCTTGAAGCGTCTCAATTTCCTTTACAAAAAATAAAGATGGAGAGTCTTTTTCACTACTCGAGCGAAATCTCTTTTGAAATGCTAAAACTCGAAGTGAAAATTAAATAGAGGTCCAGAACGAATTTCATTTAGACGAGACAGTTAACTTCATCAACATCAAATTAAATTCAATATTAATATCTGCAACTGAAGACAAAACAACTTGATGGAAGCGTGCCAAACCGTCAAATTTAGTTGTGTAAAATACCAAATTTTAGGAAATCATTTCAAATATCTGAAGAAATTAGGTGTTTTACTCGTTCACTCATGTAAAGGCGCTGCATCTGCCCAAATATTAATCTCCTTTCGTAGTTATCTAGAATATCTATCCTCTGCCTCTCAATTGTCGCTGCTACCGGTAAAACACTTCCCTGCAAAAATCTACTCATAAATCTTAACGGAATCTTGCGTAGGAACCAATAAAGAAAGTTGTACAAATAATTTAACAGACCAGTTGCAATTTTTCCTTTAATTTCCAAAATATAACCTCTCTTCCAAATTCACCGCATTCGGCAAATTTCTGGAACAGCCAACCAATAGGATTTGAAGCAGAATAAAACAAATGGACAAAAAATTTCGGCAAGAAATTGACTTTTGCAAAGAGTTTTGGATATAGTAGAACGCTTGAAGCACCCGATGCGCATGCAATCAAAACCGGCTTAGATGATGAAAGCAACTAAAATATCATGTGATAGGAAATTGAAGAAAAAGAATTTATAACTGAGCGATATGAATTCATAAAGAAAAAACTAACATTTGTTCTCCTCACTAACAGATTTCCAGTGAAGAATTAAAGACTTTTGCCCAAACAATCCGGTAATTTGCACCTTTATTGGATAAAATTAATACCAGAAAGTAACCTGAATAAACATGATGAACGGAAAGCTGTGCGCTGATAATGATAAACCAAGTATACTAGCATATGGAACTAATGGTATCTCCTTCACATATGACAGATACAGAGCAGTGAGCAAATCATATGGTCCCGTGACAAAGTACATAGTTGATGGTAGGTAACCATAAAACCGTGATAGAATAAAATAAATAGCTACTTCCACAGTAGTTGAATGAAGAAAATTGAATAAAATAAAGTTCTGTAATTACTGATTTGTAATTAATTTAATGTTCACCAAAGATTCTAGCAGATAAGATTTTTGCTTACAACACATCCACCAAATCGTAGTAGTGGCAAGAGCATCCAATACAGAGGATAAAACCCCATGATTGATTTGGTTTTATCGATAGCTTGAAAACTTACGCTATTTTACATCTCTTTATAGCCTAAATTTGCCTTCGGAGAAGACTGACATAACCAACATCATGTCTTTCTAATTTTGATGATTAGATGGCCATCTTGGTGCAAAACATAAAACAAATAATTTACCATAAATTTGCAGGAACCGAAGCGACGTTCCACTAATCGACAGTAATATAATAAGATTGATCCGCTAATAAGAGATGACGGAGTTCGAAAAATTAATTTTGATAAAATTAGTCGCAAAATCTAAAGTGTCGTGAATTAGTTGTCGCCAGTGACAATTATTGAAACAAATCAATCAACATTCATAGCAATTATTCTTTACTACTAAATCAAATACTATGAGCTACACTGAAGAATGCACTGCACATCCTTGATGAGCACAGACAAAGCCACGCAAGTTTCTTTAAGTACTTACCCCTTTAACGGAAGTGATATTTTCGAATGATGGAGCAATCCAAAAGTCAAAATCATTAATACTTAAATACATGCAGATAAGAGAACTTAACAATGTTATCAACAACCTGAAATTATGCAAATTTCAAAAACACTTCCATTCAATCAAATTCCGTAGCTTCCCCAGAAGAGCATTTATCATACATAAAATGGAATGAAACATAAATTTACTACCATGCTTTTGTAATTGGTGCATATCTAAACAAATCTTGGTTTTGCATTTGATACTGTCCTCTCCTTGAATGAATCATATCTGAAAGGATAACACAAAAGTTAGCAATACGGCATAGCCGTTTAGATATTCGAGTGCCAAATACTGCACAACTATTGAAGTACATCCTAAAATTTCTAGCACAATCTCGATTCATCTAATTCCTTCTCTCTTTATCATGCAGTAAGCTCCACGTTTCATCATTGACATGGAAATCTTTTGCAAGTATTATTGCAGAATCAGAACTTCCAAGAATATTGAAGTTTCATCGAACTCAAATTCGCTAGAAGATACACTCAATTTTGTAACAACCTCACCACCCACACGAAATTCACAAAGACCCAGTCCGAAATTCGGAAACTACCACACCTCTTCCATGCGTTAACAGAATTAGTCAGTGAGTGAAATGAATTTTCATAGCGACACTTAGCAAAGAAGTACAAATCCATGGTAGCTACAGCTGAGTGTCATCAAGCCTGGGACTGTGGGATGTCGCGGGAGTTGAAGTGGGGGTGAATGGATGATGGCAGGGGGTATGGGAAGGATGTGTGGAGCGGTGGAAAAGCCAGGAGATACGGTGTAGCTTCTGAGATCTTGCCAATTACTTAGGATTATTTTACTAGAGAATAATTTGTTAAAAATTTGAATACAGATTAAAATCGAAATATCTTACCGCTGACTGGACGCGGAGAGAGAGGAAGGAAGAAATATGACATATAGCGAAAGATTAGGACCGTCAACTTCGTCATCTACGTCGTCAACGCAAGTGGACAACCGAGTGGTTATGCACACTGTCGTTCCATTATCTGAATGTCCACATTTGGTTGAGGTATGTTTATTGCTTTCATAAATTTTCAAACTAATGTCCAGTATTTCTGAAGACTAAATTTTAGTTCGAATTTTTGGAATTGCTGTAGATATGCACAAGATACTGATAAGCTTCATAATTTTTGATGGAGTTCTGCCTTTCTGTCAGACCATTAATTGGCAGTGTTTGAGGTACCTTTTGCATTTCCAGTGTTTGAGATTGCATCTTCAGAAGTTGTTTTTTTCCTCATTAATTATAGTTTTAGATTAGAGAACTTCCTGCGGAAGGTGTCGATGCTTTGGCATGTTGTTCAGAGTGTCGCTCCAATGTGGAACAGTGGGTTTGCCTTACTTGCTACTCGGTTCGTGCATTGTCCGTAGAGGAAGCGTATTTATTTTATCTCATTTGCCTATTATTTAAGAACATGTCGAAGAATGGTGCTGGTTATGTATAGGATCTGGATTTTTTATTTCAGGTTAACTGTGGTCGTTATGTTGCTGGTCATGCAGTGCATCATCAAATACTTACTGGTCATTCGATGGCACTGAGTTTAACCGATCTTTCGGTATGGTGTTATCCTTGTGAGTCATATGTTCACCATGAAATACTAATTCCTGCAAAGAATGCAGCACATCAGTCCAAATTCGGTGTTCCTATTCCGGAACAAGGAAGGTCGGAACGTGAGAATCCTGGAAACTAACTGATCCTTATCGGACATGTAAATAATTAAACTTTTGAAATAAACCAGAAAATAAATCATTTTTTTTCTTTGTGCGCCGAGGTTAAAAACCGATTCAAAATCTCGTTTTCAGAATTTTTTGAGGTATAAGTTGTATAAAGTCATTTCTTTTCTACCTCCTTGGAAGAACTCATCAATTGCTTTTCCGGTATTTTTAAACTTTTTACCTTCCTACCGCAATATTTTTGCCATTGTCTATATGAATATAAGAAACTAATGATTTGCTCATCGTCTCTTGGTTTGTCGTAGTTGAGTTGTGGAGCCTCCAGACCAGGCTATGACTCACATAATTTTCATTTCTAAGATTATGGTTGTCATCGTTTCATTGTTACTTTCAATATCAAAGTCATACTTTTCCTATATGTTTCATAAGAGGGCAGTTGAAAAGTCGAAGCTTTGCATAAACAAGAACTGAAAAATATTCTCATAATGTTTGCTGCAGTTATTTCTTTTGCATGTGTAGCTTTCTATCCTCCATTTATATTATTTCGACTTATGTAAATTAATTACTGGCTGTTCCTCTGTCCTGCAAATATAGTTATGTTTTGTCAAATCCCTCCTATAATTCACTTTTATGTCTCTGTAACTTGTCTCTGCAAAGTCACTTTCATGCCTCTTAAATCCTTACTCAAGTGAGTCTACCACTGAATCATTAATAAATCGTCTAAACAACCAGCAGATTTGTGATATTTTTATACCTTATATAACGATCCCTACGAGGGATTTCGATTATATATTGCGGACTTGCGCGTTGTTAATGAAATATCGTTCGAAAGAAGGGGCGATAAATAAAATTGTATCACAGAATTTATCTCCACTCGCGATAAGCTAAAGCGTCTGACAGCATTCAGCCTTCTCCTACATCAATGTGAATTTACGCAGTATTGTTCGGGCATTTCGATCATACAAAGCTGATATTTTTTCAACTTTGATAAATGATATTTCGACATTAAAGAGTTTGCTTTACTAGCTTGAATTGTGCAGCATACAAGCAGACCACATAAGTGTGTAAATAAGTGAAAAACTCGGGATGAATAGAAGGGAGATTCGCTGTGTTAATGGTAAATTTTGTTACTGAGAGAATTGCGATGAATTCCGAATGGATATTTTGGTACTTCATTGGAAAGGAATTAACAGAATAAAAGGTAAACAATCACTGAACACCGAATTTGTGAAGTGAGTGGAACGGAAGCTGTATTAATAATCCCCTAGTATTATATGGTAGAATGAAGACAGAATGTGATTAAGGATTGGGATATATTTGGAGTAGTCTGTAATGGATATGTCGAATGAATAAATTAAAGATAGGATTAATATGTTATTAGAATTTAAGTTAATTTCCTAAATTAGTAATTGTCCCATAGAGAGTTAAATGTTTAAAATTATTTAGTTAATAAAATGTGAAATATCAAAGTGGCAAGTTCCATGTAGTAATAAAGCTCGTAGGTGTGGTGGGTAGAGCGTGTTCGTTGCCTGGGTGACCATTTTGTTTTTGGTCAAGTAAGGAAGACTTTCTTTATTCAGTTAGTTATTGCCTAACATTTCCACCTCAGTAACATTTCAAAGAAGCATTTTCATTGACTGTCCGCTCTATCAGTGTTAGGTTAGCAAAAATTACTATGCATCACTTCCATCATTTCAATTTTCTTTCATCTAAGCAACGTAGGAGATAAAAGAGGAAGCGCATATATCGCTTTTATTGAAAGTTTTAAGTGAATGGAAATGTTCGTATAGTTTTAGAAATGGAATAAAATTTTTTAATTTGACTTTCTTTAAATAGAATCTTCTTCCTCTTGGTATATTTCATTTTGTTAGCTTAGTTCTAAGCAAAAGCAAAAGAGCGGAGGAAATTATTAGCTTCAACAGCAAACTTTAATATATTTGAGAGTATTAACTATAATAAATGATGCCTTTTAAATAGTGTTTATACAGCTTCTTCTCTAGAAGAAAAAACCTGAAACTAAATATTTTGTTTCAAATGAGTGCATCTTGTGATTTCTGCTCAATAAATTATTTCCACAATTCAGCTATTTTTCTGCTATTATTATTATTATTATTTGTTTTTGTTTAATTATAATATTTCTTAAAATTTCGTGTAATCTTTTTCCCATTTAAAATTTGTAGGCGTAATTGAATTGTGCTGCTAATTTTCGATAAATGTGCTGGGAGATTAGTGAAAAAGAGAAAATGTTAATTAAAATCTATCATTTCATCAAAATTGTCGAGCTACTATCGTTTGTTTGTCGATAGTTGAGAGTGATAGTTGAATTATGAGAACAATTTATTAAGCATAAACTTTTGAGAGCAAATGCACTCATAGAAATAAGTTAAAATTTTTTTTAAATTAAATTTGTCCTTTTTTTTTCACTTTTTTTCTCGTTTTTTTTTTTATTTTTGTTCATTTTCAGTGCAAGTAATGCGTTTAAAATAGTGGTGAAAGTGGAAAATGCGCAGTGTTTTTGTGCACAATGAAGCAACGACAACGGAAACAATTCGGTTCAGCAGGAAATCTTGCAGTAAAAGGTTTGGTACTTTCGTAATAAAATCTAAAAGAAAAAAAAAGAGAGAAGAGGTGGATGAGACAGAGGGAGAAGAGAGGAAGAGAGAGAGAGAGAGAGAGTTTGAACCTATATTCATTTACTACCATCTATAAGCATTTTATTTAACTGAGACTGAGCTAATTTTGATTGAAGCTGAGGCTATTTATAGCTTTTGAGCTTTAAAGCGAGAATTGCTACCGTTTACTAAAAGAATGAAATTGAGTACTTATTTAGATTGAATACTTATTTATTCTTTTATATTACTTCTATGCATGATATATCAATCAATTAATGTTTCCTTTTTTTTTAATGAATTTAATCCTCAGACTATAAAGGTAATAATGAAAACGTAACACATTACCACTTACTTCTTTCTCTAACAGATGATTGAGAATGAAAATTTTGCAAAAGTTTTCAGGTGTAGGCTATATGAGTTATAATAATACATCATGCCATAAGCTACAAAACACCCTATCGTCAACAACAACGATGCAACAACGAGGAGTAGCACATCGACCAACGTCCACATCTTCTACCGCAATCACCACAAAGAAACAAACAACGCTTCGTAAAAGTGGCAGTATTGGAAATATCCGGAATGTTTTCACTTCCTCAACACCATCCGTTAAAAATATTTCAAAAGAGTAAGCTTTTCTTTATTTCTCTCTCTCTCTCTGTCTCTCCCTCTCCCTTGAAATATTTAAATTTTCTTTTTGCAATTTTTACGTTTTACAAACATCTATTAAAAAGTAGAACGAGAGGAGGTCAATCTCAACAAAGTAATGATGCTGGCCATTTACACGAGCAATACACAAGGCAATTGCAACAACAAATTTATCTTTTGGAGCTTGAAAATAATTACTTGTAAGTTTGAATTCACAAACACTTCCATTCTCCTCAAATCATTCGCAGTAAGCAAATCTAAATTTTGCTTATTTTCAAAATTCAATTTAGCTTCTTTCCATCTTTATTTAAGACTGTAAATTATTTTAGTACAATTCCAATTTCTTCACCATGTTGCAAGTAGCATTCACAAAAGATCACTTAGCATCAAGAAAACAACATGAATTTCAGGAGTTCCTAGAAATTTTGCATCTAATTAAATGATTGAATTAATTAATACCATGCAGGAAACACAGTGCCGGGAAAGAATCTCGAAAAGATGATAAAAATGATGATTCGTATCACAGTGATACTTCGCTTCCACCAAGTGTGACGATGAATTCAGATGTGCTAGGAGAAGGGGAAGCACCTCGAGTTGATATTCCGGATGATGATAAGGAAAAGCCATGGAGAGTACGAAAAAGAGTTTCGTATGCTGAACCTGAGGTTACGGAAGCATCAATTCCGTCAAATAATTACGGTATAAAGTCATCATCATGCACGACTGATCAAGCTGATTTACTGCATAAATTAGAAGAATCATATCAGGTACGGTTTGTTGCATTAATCAACATCTTACAATATGTCAGCTACGTTTTTCGTGGTTCATATCGTATCAAAGTTGATAATGTAATTCTTTCTATGGGTGATATCTTATCAAATTTGATAGCAAAACTCAAATTAGTTCAGAGAGAACGAAGATTGGAGGAACGTTTAAAACAAAAAACAACGGAAATTGAAAGGATTGCTTATGAAAATATTCAACTATCTGATTACATTGAAGAACTGAATGCAAAATCGAAAAGAAACGAAGGTTGGTTAGCACCACTGACTTTTACGAGTCTGACGCACGTTGCATTCATCCCAAATGAGCTAGCAACAATTAGCTTACTTAAAGTTTATTTTTTTCCTTTCCTTTAATAACACTAAACTTTCACTTGCCTTTGCATAAAGGTCATTTCTAGCGAACGTAACTTTAACTTCTCTTGTGCAACGCTTGATCAGACTTTATTGCGTTAGCAAAAATTTTCCCCTTACCAAAGGGGCGTATGATAACTGAAAATAAAGTTAAAAAAATTTTTTTTTTTCTAAAATAATCAAGCGTATTTAAGAAAATTTTGCAAGAGATAAGCGTGCATTGATGGAAGAAGCGGTAGAGCTACAAAGAAGGCTTGATTATCTAACACCTGCATTGGCTGATAAGGTTCTGTTAGTGTTTCACATCTTCTTGGAGTCGAACAAACGGCAATTATTCATTCACCTTATCACTTATCACATGCTATTATCACTTATATTAAAAAAAAAGATTTGATATACTAACAGGAATCATATGTGGCAAAAATGGAGCTTGAAAAGGACGAATTGGCCGATAAATTAAGGCATGCAACCAATCAGTTAAGTGAAGTGCAGGTAAAGAATTAATGTATGCATGCATGCATGCATGCATACATTATCAATTTATTGAGAGAAATTCATTAGCTCAACTACATTATTATGCTCGTTGATATGTGTGTGAGTGATTAGACCATTCTCACTTCACATCTTATCAATTCAATGGAATATATTTTAGCAAAATTGCTATACTCTACTCCTTCCTTTTCTCTTGCACTAAATTTAAAAAGTTAGGAGAAATTTTAAAATAAATTGGAAGCGAATTATTTCAGTTTTAAGAAAATTAATAGTAATCGAAAAAGAGCTTCACTTATATATATATATGATCAGTGAAGATGATGAATTTAAATATCATTCATTTCCATAGCAACTCCTCGTTTAGATTACAATTGATGAGAAAAATCGTGAGGAGAGAATATTGTTCGATGTTGAGGAAGAACAAAAAAATGAGATTGATCGATTGTTGAAAACAATTCAACATTTAGAAAACATGTTGAAAGATATGAAAAATAAGGAAGCATCATTGATTGTCAGTTTCAATTTATATATAAAACATTGAAAGTTTAGTGTTAATTCTAAATTATACCTTATTAGTAGTGTTTATTCATTTTTTTGTGAATTATATCTTATTGATGATGTTTTTTTCTTCTTTCCCAAATTATATTTTATCAGTATTATTTGTTTTAAATTACAACTTATCATTAATATTTATTCAAATTCATGCCATACCTTAGCACTGCAACATATCCTTTTAGATGAATGAAAGAGTAAATTACCTGTAAATTAATTAAATTAAGGCCAGCTAGATTAGTGTGTTTTAGCGTATAGCAATAGAGCAATATTGAAAGTAATTAGGTGAGTAAATTATTTGAGGACCATAAGTTGACTTTATTCAAGAGATTGCATGATTGGGGAAAGTTTTCGTTTCAGAATGACATTACGTCAATGAAACGTTCCTTGCGTGAAGAGCAATTAACAGCGAAGAAAGATAAAGCTGTTGCAGAAAAGGTAATCAAGGCATTTACACTTACCTTCACTATTAATTATTGAAATTTGAGATGGAAATTTGTAAATTATTTGAAATTATAATGAAAATTAATCTTTTCCATCTCACAAATTACAGACTTTGGAGGAAAATAATGCGTTGATAAAAGAGAATTCGCATTTGTCAGCAGAAATAACACGCTTGGAAATGAGGATGAGAACTCTCAATCAACAAATTGATCATGAGCAGGAGAAAGAGTTGAAGCCAACGGAAATTGCTTCAGTTCGTTTATTCCTCAAAAATTTCACAATTTAAGAGTTTTTGAGCGTTTGCAAATCTTTTTTTTTCTCTCTTCTTTTCCTTCTGTAGAAAATGCAATTCTTATCGCACGAATTAAATATGATTGCAGATGAGAGAGTTAGAGAAATCATTGAAAATGGAATTGTTGAAGGCGGAAGAAAGATTGCAAATGGAAAAAGAACGTGGTCGACGGACTATCTTAGAAGTATACAGGCTATGATTAATTTCAATGAATTCACTTAGAAATGTTTGAAGTGCTAAGAATTTAGAGATTTAGTGGAGAGGATGTGGGAGAATTCGAGGTACTTCGAAGTCATATCTGTAAGCTAATAGTGTGTTATTGTAGTTGGAACAGTATCGGAAAGCTGAGGAAGGTTCGAGAGAGTCACGTGGAAGGGTGCAGAGGGAATTGGATGCGTTAAAAGCACTATCTGAATCATTGTCCAATGAAAATAAATCACTTAGGCATGAAAAGTTCATTCTTGCGGAACGTTGTGAGGAATTACTTAAAAAGGTATTTTATTTCTAACTCATCGAAGCAATTTCTTTTTTATTACAGTAACTAAATATTCTTTTATGTTTTAATAAATTTTTATAATTTACCAAAAATCTATCATTTGATTGTAAATCAAAGATTATCACTTGCTTAATAAAGTTGAGACTATATAGCTTTTCTGTAAAATTTTAAAATGTTTTTTTTTTCAGGGAAATTCACTAACTGACAATGTTATGAGTCTTACAGCCAACATTGAACGCTTGAAAGAAACAAATCTCGATATACAACGAAAGGTAGTTCTATTGTTACAAAAAACAGCTGAAAGTAATGAAGAAATTAAATTTAAATATTACAGATGAATGAAAAAGAGGAAGAACTGGAACATTTGCAAGAGCAAAATCGTGATTTAATGAGAAAAGTAAGCCCCCAATATTTTATACATTTTTTCGTGAAATAAATACGTTATTCATCCCAAATAATTACCACTTTTAAATTCATTTCAAAAGTGATTTAATTTAAAAATATATCAAGCAAAAAGAATTTCTCTATAATTTAACGAAATCTCAAGCTGAAAAAGAAGCGTTAGGAGGTACGATGAAAACTTAATGATTTGAAATGAACAATTTGTCATTCCATCTTCTGATCTCTGCTTCTACAAGAAGTTACAGGTAAAAGACATTGAAAATGAATTGCAAAAGTATAAAGAACACTATGACAATATCGAACGGAAATATAAAGAAACATTTGAAGAACTTGGAAAGCAGACGGTCATGCGACAAGAGAAGTAAGTTCCCTCACTTGGCCATCTGCCGATTTCATTCTATTTGAACAGAATGCTTTTATTACGGACACTTGAAACGTTATTGTGACGATCACTTTTATTTGGAAACAAACGACTAAGTGAAAAGCACATCCCTGATCATATAGCTTTATATCAGTTGCAGTATCGTGAAGCGTTCCACTTTTTTCAGATCAGAAGAATATGAAAAATTAGCAAAACGTGTATTAGAGCTTTCCGATTCTGTAAAAGATAAGCAACTATCGCCGCCCAGTGCTGCATCACGCCCATCTGTGATGCTAACACCGTGGTCTGACAAATGCTTTCCCGATCAGGTAATATAATATTCGTATTTCCCATATTTCGATATTATTCTTGACATAATTTCGATATTATCCTTGACATAATTTGATCTCCACTGTGAAAATTGGTTCCAATTTTTTCTTATGTTTCAATTAAAAAGTTTAAAAAATTTGCAATAAACAGCAATTTCTTCAGTATCTGGAAATATTTCAGTCATTTATCAATCCTGAATCATCAGCAGCTGCTCAGCAGACCAGTAAACGAATTCAAACCAATGAAAGGAGAGTCCTTTAGTTTATTTAATAGAATTTGATACTATATTAAAAAAGATCGCTATAACTGCCATAAATGAGTTATAGAAAGTGCTAATTCCTTAGAATATTTTCTGTTTCATATCCTGGATGCTAAAGCTCAACATTTCTCTTTGTATGATCTTCAAATTGAAAGAAATTTCCAGTGGAAACCTAGTAAAAACCCCAACAAAAATAAGAATAAAACAAGCTCTTGCAATCACCAGCAAAAGCTTTGCTTTTATAAGTGTTCACAACTACACTCAAAGTCCCATTCTTTTTTCAAAAGAAACATTATGGACAGAAATGGATTACATATGTAACACACATGGAACACGTTTCACAAACACTTATAAGCATTCACTGAAAGCTGTTTTATAAGCATCCGCAGTTGTTCTTTTGGTATAACCTGAAAAGAGATGCGAAACTTGAAAGCAATTATGGAAATGGGAACCTAAACTGAACACGGGGTGGGTGATTTCTCAAAAATAAAAATTATCGAAGAGTCAACAAAGCTTTCTACTCAAGAAACCAGAAAGTTGTAGTTATTGAAAATGTTTCATAACAGGAACCAATAAAAACTTACTTCCGCCAACATATATTCCTCATCGGCTAGTAATTCCACCAATTGCGCAGATCCATTCGTGTCGCTTTTTTCAAATAAAGTAATAAGCATAACAACAACTGCAGTGACATAACGAGATCTTATTTCAGTGAGTTTTTTCACTTCTTCCTGAAGGACAGTAAATAAGCTAGGTTGAAGCCTTTTAATTACTATAGAAATAGTGTTTGAAATTTCTTTTGGTATTTATAATGGCGCTTTAAATTCTTACCTATAACCCTAGCACCAAGAAGTTGTGGTTCCTCGAAAATATAAACTTATGTCTCATAGGTTTTTTTTTTAACTTTATAGATATAATTCACTATTGTTACCTCATTTAGTGTTTCGCTCTCCTCTTTTTTGAATTTCATCCAACCATCTGGAAAGCGTAACACGAGATCGAGTGCTTCCACCGCCGCCTAAATAATGTTTTCTAAACTTTCTGCTCATAGTTACTCAGAACAGTCAAGAATATGTTGAAAAGCCAAAGCGCGATCAAATAAGAAATTAATTCTTTTTTTTAATTAATTTTTTTTCTTACAAATAAGAAATTAATTCTCTTTTTAATTGCTGCAACTGTTAAAGCAATCTTCTATAGCATTACATAAAGTTAACAGAAAGCTAACAATAGTGTTCTGCTTCGATGCATTTTCATATCTTTGCATTTGTTCACTTGCACGCTGATGTATCACTTCAAGCGTTATCCTTTGCTGCATATCCATTAACGATCCCGTATCATTCACTGAATTCTCCAAAACAGTTGGTACTGAACGTT
The DNA here is from genome assembly GCA_963070105.1 of Litomosoides sigmodontis. Lineage (NCBI taxonomy): Eukaryota > Metazoa > Nematoda > Chromadorea > Rhabditida > Onchocercidae > Litomosoides > Litomosoides sigmodontis. The sequence continues at coordinate 2,315,185 of OY718807.1, read as the reverse complement.
GTGAATGCTTGAACCATTCGTTAAATTTCATCAAAGCATTCTAAAATACCAGTAGTCACACATCACCCATCACAGTATGTAGAAAAATAAAACTTCTGAATTATATATATTCCAAACCAGGGTGTTTATGAGAAAAGTTGCATTCTACAAGCAATTGCTTTTTCCTTTTCAAAGAATGAAATTTAAAACTAACCAAGTAACACTCATACGCTCTGTATTCATTGGTAGCTCTTAAAAGCTTCGGCTCCACTGTATCATTAGTCTCAATAACACAGGAAAATGATTCCAGTATTTTATCAATCAATTTTTTTGACCGTTGCAGAAGTTGTTTTGCTTTGTCTAATTTGTTAACATCTAAAAAGTACTAGTGAAATTCCAGAATACTTTATTTTTAATTCATAACAACAGCAGTTCCATACAAAGGGTTCCTCCATGAACACTTTATCCGTCTATGATCGCACTTTAAATCCGAAACGCACCATGAGATGAAACCAAAATACCACATAAAACAATAAATGCAACTTACAAAAAAAATCACGCATTATTTCATTCATTCCCCATAGAGCATCATAATACGTATCATTACCCGGATACACTAACCAGTTCCACGCATTAATTAACACATCATCTCTCTGAGATTCCTGTAAAAATTCAAAGAATGAAGAGTGCAATAAGTCTGAATTAAGACGTTCGAAATTCACATAGTAGCAAATGATCAAACAACAAGATGCGAAAAATGAAAAGCCAAAACAATTTACTTCTTCAAAAACTGGATATCTCGTAATTATACAATTAAAGATCTGTTTGCACAGTCGAACTCCATCCATTTTTGCAGCAGAGGCAGCAGCAAGGACATCCTTCCGCATATTTTCATCTTCTAATTCTGAAAAACAACTACTTTATAATGAAAAATAATTAACCTTTTACCCGGCCAAAATAAGCAATGTATCAGATTGATAATAAAAGCTATGATAAAAATAAATGAAGCGAAGATATTACTAGAAGCTATGAAAACATGAATAGTGAATCTAAACTTACGGCACATGAACTCAACCACTATCTCTTCAGCCATTTCCAATGGCAATTTGCTGGCATAATATGGCACAATGGGATATAACTTCAATGAGATTAATAAGCGAACGTAGCTATGCATTATTGAATTAGCACTTTCTTCCTAAAATCGAATGTTTTCATTTATGTGCATTTGTTATAAGATCATTATGGCCAAAAAAACCAATACATCCAAACATAAACGGCTAACAACGAAGTACGTTTGAAATTCTCACAACTTAATCACGCTCTGTGCAGCTTAATTTACAAAAATATGAAAAAGAAATCAAAGCAAAGTTTGATCATTTTGGCCATATAGACAGTGATCTCTGGGTATAAATTAATGAAACATTGCTATGCTCGATTTTAACTTCTCATCTTTTTGAACAGATTTTACTGGTTAAAACTAGAATACAAAAGTGTCTAAGCAAAAAAAAAGCAACACTCCACCTGGACAGGTTGATCAGTGAATCGAAGAAGTAAAACAAGATGAGCCATAAAACGCATGATATGTGGAAATCTTTCTAAGTCATTCTCATGTTGTTCTACCCACATGTCCATGAACGCAATGAGTGATAAAGAATCATCGTTTACTATGTGCCGATAAATAGTGTAATACGGAGATCGTTCAAGCTAAAAACAAGAGCAGCTTAAAATTAATCTGAAAACTTATACTTATTTCGAACTAAAAATACAGAGAGCTTAGTGATTTCGCATTGAAACAATGTCCAAATATCTCAGAAGGCATTTCTTAGATATTGTTTGTTGAGAACAAACCGTAGCAATTTCATCGAAGATAGAATTAATTTGAAGGTCATTATTTTCAACCTCGCGACCAATACCAACATCACAATCGCCATTGTGGGCAGCAATGATTGCTGCATCCAAACGGGATTCAACAGCTGCATTGAGATAACACCACAGACTATCTTCAGTGCGACATGACAAAGATAATGCCGGTTCAAGACGCCCAGCTAACACTGACCACAAACACGCCTTTACTTGCGGCAGCGCTGTGCCCTGAAGAAGCCATACATCGCATAAGTAAAATTCATTGTTTACGAAAAAAATGCTCACGACGAAAAACGCGTATTTCGCAAAATGTATAGCCTTGTAATTCAAGAGAAAAAAAATTTAAAAGATCTGCAACTACTGTCAAAAAAATCATTTAGATGAAGACTGCTTAAAAACTACTTAGCCTGCTGAAAATTTAAATAACTTCAACGGATCCTCTCTTATAATTAGTTCGTCCAAATTGATTTTTAAATACATCGAAGCTCACTTTAGAAATGATCTTGTCAATAGTCCGTTTAAGAAAGGCACGGGACCGAGCCAGATAATAGCAGCTTTCATCGGAAGAAAATGGCGATAAAGCAGCACTTCGTGACATTTTTCTTAGTTGCAGCATAGGAACTAAGGAATGAATACCAGCTTTTTCCAACAACGAAGATGCCTAAAACATCGAAATTAAATCAGCGAATAAAATTTACAACTCACTTATTATCAGTTTGTGAACAGGGTAGAAACGCAAATCAAGAATCACCTCATCAATTTGGCCACACCGTATCAGTGTATAAATCAAACTGAATACCCTGCTTTCTAACTCTTCATCTTTGTTATGTAAACGTCCATGAAGTGCACCGTCCAAGTCCTGCAACTTGGGAAAACAGATAGCAATAGAAATCGATTCCTTAAAGCCTATTTGAAAAGAAATGGACAAAAATATGACATTTCTTTTACCCAATATCGTTTTCCCACAGATAACACTTAGTTACTGCATTTTAAGAAAAAAGCCTTAAGTACCGTAAAACCATCACTCAAAACTAAAATAAGACCAAACAATTGGCCGATTACATTATTCTTCTGTAAAGCGCATCACTCCTTAACACATGAAAAATCATTTAAAAATAAAAGTAAATGAAATTATTACCAGATCACAAAAATTTTCACCACGAATTCGAGCATGTAGTGTTTCTGCTCTATAAACAGAGATTCTTAATTAATGCGTGGAAGAACAAAGAAAGACGAAAAAAGTTCTTCACTATTTATATAACTGAAATCATGAAAGAGAACACATTTTCATCAAAAGAGAAGAAAATGAAGAGCTAAATGCTCAATAACAAAACTTTACCGCAGAGAGCAATTATTTTCCAGATAAGCATATTCGTTTAATAATTCAGCATTTGCCTCAGGTTCATTGTACGCATTCTCCTCACACCACTCCAAAAGTACCTTACAAAAATTTAGGGGTAATAACCAATCTTAGCAAAAATCACAAATAATTTAGGTAACTGTCTTTTTCTTTCACTCCTTCCAAATACGGTTAACTAAAATTCTTTTGAAACGATCTTTTAAGAAGTTACCAATAGTCTTCTGAATTCCAAATCACTGATTAGTAAATTGGCAAGAACAGATCGCTCCTCCAAATTCTGCAAGGAATTGTAAAAGCAGGAAAAAAGAATGCATCAAGTGGTTAAATAATTTGCTCACAAGTTCCGTATAAAACTGCTCTCAAAAGGCACATCAACATCAAAAAAAGACTATGAACTGCATAAGGATGCTTTGCAATACTAATGGGAAGTTTTCTTTAGTCATTGAAGATAAGAGATTTACTTCTTCAAATTGACAACAGCGTAGTTTCTGAAGAAATGCTTTATGAAAAAAATGTTAAGAGTGTGATTTAAAAACAAATTTTCGATTTAACCTTCAGATCGTCTAACATTTGATTCATCTTAGCAAGATTTAACAACAAAAGATAGGCTTGTTGCTCATTTAAAAGCTGTTGTAAAACGGTTATTAAGGTCGTCGTTCTCTCCGGTCTCATTGATACTTTTTGAAAAGCCGCTATCCCATCGCCACATATCTAAAATCACATCAAGTAAACAATCGGAGTTTTAAACATACCGTAATATTAAACTTTATGAAATTTTTGATAATGTAAAATCGCAATAGCTTTCAATATCAATAAAATAATTGTGGACTACCTTACGCTCATCGCAGAGCAAATTAAAATTAAATCTATGTACCTCGTAAAATAACGCAACTAAATTGGAAGACTCCTTAGCATGCTCTGAATCCATGCATTTTGCTTGGAAATCTTCGAACAGTGCCTGGGTAACTGAAAAAAATAATATTGAAATATGGCAAAGGTTTAGCAAGGTAATAAGAAAAGATATTTCATCATATTTCGAACTTATCAATGAACCACACAATAAGAACATCTTTAGAGTAATGAACGATTTCATTACTAATCTCACAGAAATAGCCAACTGCAAGATTTCCTACTGAACAGAGCGAAAATCTTTGCTTTGCTTATCAACTACCAACACGTCAACTTATCGCTCTATAAACAAACAATTTAAAATGCCAGAAACCTTTCGCTAGAAAAAAATCGTCATGCAAGAAGCAGTATTGTGTTGTGTTCAGTGTATTATCAATGTCTTGTGTGGAACGTAAACTGTCCACTGCACTTATGGATATGTTTCCATCAAATTGCGAATTAATCATCCGGAAAAAAATATACGACACGCATGCTACACCATATAAACATAACACGATATGCTTGTTATACGTGACGTCACACGCACAAATTTTGCTCATTATTTTCGTGAAGTGTTTCTTCATATCTCTACATAGCAATTAATAGCACGACAGCATTATGTAGTGATAAAATCACAGAAACAAATTAGCAAATCAAGACAATCCCCTCACTTTGCCTCTAACTTTTACCTTTAGAAAACCTTCCCGCCCCAACGAACACCTCCATGCCACGCATATGCAATTCACCATCCATACGTGTACACCGACCATATTTGAAATGCTAAATCACGTCTTCCTTCCATTCTCACGTTCTTCTCTTTTTATTCGTATAGAGTGATATTAGCCAAGACAGGAAACGGAAGCAGATCCAACTGCATCCTTCTCTATCTTCTTCATGCATGTGAAAATAGCCGGAACTGGGGGCGGAAACGGAAGGAAACAGTCGGGGAGAAGAGATAATGTATGTCGATATATAATGATCATAGACCATATAGCACTTTTTATTAGGTCGGAATGTACGAATTGGCTACATATGATGATGACCTGAACATGGAGTTGGGGACAGCTTGCGACCGTTTCTCCTTCTGCTGCGAATATCATTTCTTTAGTGAGAAGTACGGATGGTTATTTCGTCGGTAGTAGCAGATATGTATTGTAAAAGAGAACAGTGAAAATTAATTCGTATGATTTGTCATCATATGTTATTCTTCAATTCATGCCATATATTTGACATTTTAGGTCTTTTTTCCGGTCGTGCGCTCCAGCACTCATTCACCAATTCTCTCAGCCAATTGGGAACTGTTGATGGTACTGCTGCAATGGTGCTGTGTGGAATGAAATTCCGGTTAGACAGAGCGTAGTAATAAGTGTTAAAGCAATGAAATTTAAAAAATGGACGCACTTGGACGGACATACGGATTTTTGCCGATATAGTCGAGCACCTTTTTATCCTCAATTGTCTCATGTGGCACTTTCATTGTAAGAACTTCATACATCAGGAATGCAAATGCAAATACGTCTGATTCGGGCGTCAATAGTTTTGTTGTTAGAACTTCCGGTGCAAGCCAACGTTTATTTGGTAATTCATTCGGATTTACTTTTTTTGACCTAAATTCACTTGAACTGTTAGATAGTTTAAGCTCCCTCTGTTGGTCGTTGAGAGCAACTTAAAGATACTCAAAGGAAGTGGTTCATTTTCTGGACTCTAAATGTTATTACTTTCCAAGTAGTATCCAAAACTTTGGAATAATTTTTAAGTCTATTTTATTTTCACGTGAAAAAAATAAGCAAAAGAACTTGCTTGGCCATAACTGCATGATGAAAACCTCCAATGCAGTAAATCGGTTTGGATGTTTTATCAGCGTTATCAACAAATATATTTTTAGCTCTCAAATTTCCATGGATAATGGAAATTTTATGACAGTGATGCAGCGTATATGCTACATTTTGCAATATCTCCTTCATACAAAAAAAAGTTGAAGGCATTGAAAAAGTGAAGTTTGCTTCAAATATTTTAGACCGTGTGAGGATCTTTCGGCCGAATATTATTACTGTTCAACATTTGCACAAGCATTTTCTGCATAAGTTATTCCAAAAATTTTCCAAATTTTTCAGACAAGAAAAAAGTTAAAAAATGACCTTTATTCGAACATCCATGCCGATAGTATTCGTTGCAAGATATTGTACTAATGACCCTTTCTTACATAACGCATAAGCGATATAGTATGGTCGACCAAAAACCATAATTCCTTCAACATTCACTACCCTTTGAGAGCCTATTTGGTGTCGAATTGTACTTACTATATGCAATTCCTGAAGCTTAATCGGTTTTCCTTTCACTCATAACTGAACCAGTTGTAAATATGATTTTATTAATAGATCTCATTGTTAATTGTAATTATCTTACCGCTGCGATATGCGGTAAGATAATTACAGTTAACAATGAGTTGTCGAATAATTGCAGAACGTTTTGTGAAACTATGGATCTTTTGATTACTTGAAGGATCACTTGAATCTTGAATCACTTGAAGGAAATGGATCTTTTATCCGAAAGGTGATGGAAAAATCACACCAGAATTTCCAAAAAGGTTTTAATTCAGATGTTCATTGTAAGAGATATTTATTCCGCAATAATCAACGATCTCATTTTTTTTTCATTCATCTAAGATTGATTTAATAAAAGGTTTTTTAATTGGACCAGTTTACCACTACTGAAATTTCAGGGAAAAGTTAAATGATAATTTTACTCTGAATATGTTGTCCAGCACCGCTTCAGTACAGTCATCCATTTCCTTCAAAATTATTGGCTGTTCCGTTACCGTTTTAACCACACCTTTTTTGGTGATATAACGAATTGCTTTGTAAATCTAAAAATTTGAACGATCGACCTCTCGGAGCAATCAATTAAGCGATAGTCATATATTAGCACATATAGATTTTATGAATTGAGGAATAAATGCTTAAAACTAGAAAGATATCTTACTGTTGACTTTTCACCTTTGCAAACTAAATCACCAATATTTATTTCTGACTTTTCTTTAATTTGCATGTTTAGAAATGAGTATTCAGTCGTCAGGTAACGACATCCCTGACATGGTAATACTGGTTCTATTAGGCGCACATCACGTTTTGTGTTTATCTTCAAACTATTCACCTAAACAGAAGGATTGATCGATTTAACCTTTTTTTAAGATTTTTTTTGATCAAAGTGTGATTCTAAGTTTGCTGGATGGATTCTGTAGGAACGGATTCTAATTTTATCAAATTGTACCTTCCCAAACCCAATCATTTCATTTCATGCAATTTACAATTCGAACTTTGAACCTAAACATTAAGCTAAAACTTTTCAAATTTTACATTTTATGCAAGTAAAAAAGGAGAATGAAAAGTTTAAATAATGAGACACTGGTATGAATATCATAAAGTATCACCTACATTACTCTTTTGATACGATTGAATTAATCCCCAAACCGATCGATTCTGTAAAACGGTATTCTCAATTCGGTAGTAATAATTCCTATCACCCCGTATCTGGAAAATAACTAATGAATTTTACCTGAAAAATAAAATATTAGAAAACATTCCTTAACTAATATTTGTTAAGATGAAATCGAATTATTTCACTTTTTTCATTGGTTTAATGCAATGATGTAATACACATCATTTCGTTTCATTATACACATATTTCTATGAATGCAATATGATGACACTTCTGACCTGTTTTGTTTGACAAAATTCAATGGGTAAATGTACTACAGGATTGTTCGGTTCATGTGATTTTATTGACAAACGTAATTTGTTGTTATGACCACGCGCGAGTAAATAATCTCCTAAGCATCAATCAACGGATGTCAGGAAAAAAAAAACAAGTTTTGAGGTTTTATTAGAAAATTTTGAATTTGCAGAGCAATTGAAGCAACAATAATTGAACTAAATTTGGTTACTTAATATTACCGATGCGGAAGTGAAGTTTCATTTAATACTCTCTCTTTTGTAAACGAAAAATATTTGTGCTGTTTAAAAAAGTCATGACATGAAACTTATGTAATTTGTAAAAAATTAAAATTGATGGAAGTATTTTCTTAGGGGGAAAAATACCAGGATTTTTCAGGAATTTTTGCTCGATATACCATTCTGGAACACGACCCAAATAAAAATCAATGCGCTGAACTGATAAAGGCTCAGGCTGTACCCATTCTGAATGCGGTTTACCCTTTAATGATGCCATATCCGCTGGTGTTGGCCACATATGCTCACATTTTATCTGTAAAATGTTTCATATGTGAAAATGAAAATTTCCAAATTGATAATTTCATTGAGAAGCTCGAAAATGAAGTCGCACTTTTGCACTATCAGTGCCAATTTTCTTTGACATTTTCGAATCGACGGTACTTTTTGTGCTTTTCTGTCGCTGCAAACAACTATGCTTATATTTTCTTGAGACTGAATATCAAAATATTAACTTCGAAGATCACTTTTCCACCAAACATTTCAAATTTCCGGAAACAAAGTTTTGGAAACAGAAACAAACCCCTGAATTCACCATTGGTGTGACTTTTCTGCAAAAAAATTTTCATCAAAATCTTATGGCAATAATTTGTAAAATTCTTGTGCATATCAAAATTATTTGTACAGGCGATAATCTGTTTTTCTGTTTTTTTTAAAATTTCCCGAAATATACGGTATTTTATTCCTTTATTGAAATGGTCAAAAGCATTTCAACAGTCACAACAGTAATTTTCGTTGCAACACATTCTAAACCAATTAAAACCAAAGCATTTATTGAGCATAAAAGAAATTCAGACACGTAACTTCACACGACAAATTTTAGACAAATGTAGAAACAACTAACCAGTAAAAGACTACAAACTTTAAATGAAGATTTTCTAATAAACCACAACTTTTATTTCATTTAAAGTTAGAGAAAAGATCTCTCACTCATCTTCAGGTTTTTTTATTAGCTTATTAATTGCTAACAAAAACCTGAATTTATCAAAAATTATTAAAATATGTTACTATTAAAAATGTATTACTAAAATATTATTATTATTAAAAAATATATTATTAAGATGTCTTAAGATACCGCTTGCACCGATTTTACCATCAAAGGAAATTCCTCCCCATGCGTCAATTTTATCTAATTCTTCCACCAGCATTAGTAATCATCACTGTTAAATTCTTAAGTCGCAGACAAAACTACTCCTACATGGTGCGAGTCACCTGAACTTTACCCTCCTCACCTACTAATTCTTACTAAAATCACTTCCCATCAGAAGTTAAACTACTAACCAGTCGTTCCACCAACACTCTCCCTCCGGCTCAACTCCTCAACACAGTTTATTCGCACCATGTACTTGTGAACTTCAGTACTGTTTTACAAGTTATCATCCTGCCAATGAACTACAATTAAGTTATATCCTTCGTCAACAATCGCAAGGATACAGAACTTCTTCTATCATACCGAAACCTGGTAAACAGAATCGAATAAGCTCCTAGCAAGCTAGTAGACAGCGCGAACCAGTCCTATCATGACAAACAAAAGACCCATAACACAAATTAAAATGTCCCGACATGTTGTACCCTCTCAAATTTAATCAGGAGAGTCCTGAAACAACATACAACATTAGTTGTCCAACAAGAACCCTTACATGATGACGCAGAACCAATAGGACACCGACCTACGGTCTACAGAGGTTAAAAGTAATTCAAGTTCTCCAATCAGCTCGTTATTACTAATAACTCTTATGGCCGTAATATCAAACCAATCATCCGCGAAGGAAAACTATGAGTGGTTAACGGGAATTCCAATTAAAGATGGCATTGTAAGAATAATTCAATGAGAAACGCTACTTTACTCAAGATTAACCTGTATACCAGGACGCACATAAGAATACCTGCCATAAAATGTAGTAACATTACTCGAACCGCGTGCACTAAGGCCTTTCTCAGACTATCATTATCAGTAAACTCAGATTAAACGACTACTTCAGCAACAACTTCACAATTTCGTGAAGCTCTCGACTCTCAAAAGGAAATAAACGGACAAGCATTAATCCAACTCTTCTCAAATAAATAGAACAAGAATAACGACATAAATTATTGCTACGGTTAGATAGGAACAGAATGTCAGTCAACAACCAACTTCCTATTAGTGAAAGGAGATGTAATGATATACGATGGAAGAGGATTAGTTTTTTCCGATCTCGACAACATGCAGAATTGCCCACTCCAAAGGGGAGAATGAAGCATAGGTCTTTAATTCACAACAGTTTTTTTTATCACGGTTGTCTACTCTGATAGTCGGAATTTACTTCAAAGAATATACCTACCAGTGTTCCACAATCAATATTGTCAGTATTTCCACCTACAAACTACCCAGCGACCTACTCTAACAGTAATATTTTCTTAAAATTCCCCAATCAATCTTTTTTGCAAAATAGTTGGTCTACAAATCCAAAAACTTTCACAACAAAACAAGCAAATAATAAAAGCAACATCTTAACCCTACCTTTGTGTTCTAAATGAAGTTACTTTACAAAATCGTTAACAAATTCCATTTATGAAACAAAGGCAGAATTACCTTGAGCTAGTTATTAAGCCAAACAGAAAAAATATTTGGGATTTACAATAAAGAAATCGCAAATATTTTTCCGCAAACATTCACAAAAACTATAAATTTAAGTATCACGAAAACCTGACAGTTAAATTAATTTCCTAATCTATATTTTCAATTGCAAAATTTCATGCACAACATATCAAATGACTTGATTCCGCAAATCCCGCCTTTCTTCACAGGAAATACAATATAGTTTATCCAACGGCGATTAGGGGAGCTAAAATCACTAAATAACATTTGAAATCAAACAATATCACCAAATTACAGTATGGTAATGGCAAAATTTTAGATACCGCCCTAAGCCCCAACTTAGCATTGCTTTTATGTGCTCCTTATAAAATTAATAAGATAATGGAACCTTTCCAAAATTCAATCATCGGTGGTATCAATGAGAATTGGACAACCACCAATTATACTGAGCAAAAAATTTTTTCAATAAATTCAGCACGATAATAATACATACCCGAATCCCTTTGCTTTCTTCGTAAAGTTGACTGACTGCTACCAGTTTGGGGAGCAACAAAACCTCTGTTCAACTCATCTTTCTTACGTAACAAATCACCGAAATCATCTTCTGGTAAACAAAATTCTGCTTCTTTTAGCAAACCTTCAGGTACTGCTTCATTTTTTTCAATTTCCTTCATATCATACATGCTTTCTAATTTTCTCCAAATCTGGAATTAATGAATTTTAATAGAAGAATGTTTGAAAAGCCGGTGCTGCATCAAACCACTTTGACTTTCATTTCATGTTTGCAAAATGTTGGACTTATTTAACGTGGCTTTAACTTTTGCGGCACTTCATTTAATTAAACGTGTACGATCTATCACTCCCCATTCTGAAATCTCAACTGTATAAGTGGTTCTACAACTGATAGAATTAAACAAAATTACGAGCTACAGCTTATAATTTTTCAATCAACATTCAATCAGCAGTGCGAATCCATGTAATTTTACATAAAACATTGTATTTTTATGATAGATCGTCAATTACAGACTGTAGTTAGTTTTCACAACAATAGCTGCATCATTTAAATTACATTCAATCAACAATACAACTTCACCGTTAATGAATGAACGTACAAAGCAAAGCAGTGAGATCCAATGCGGTAATTAACTAACCAATTCTGCAGTTGGTCTTATTTTGTACTTCGGTCTAAAAACCCGTGGTTTTCCTGTAGTATTTCTTTTCGTAGTGAGCTCACTTAAATCCTCTGATGTCAAAACATCCTCAAAATCTGTATCTTCGTCTTCATAAACGTTATTCATATAATCAACAAGACAACCCATGTGGAAATGCTTCGAAACACCTGCAAAATTTACATATGGAAAGTTTAAGAAATTTAATTTTCACACCTGTTTCATGTCTCCTCGCACTGGATTGAGGAGAAATGAGAAGTGGACCGCAGCTTACAGTTGTACAAGGATTATGAGAACAAGATAAATTATGGAATTTACAAATTTACAAAAAAATGTATCAGAACATACCTGCTGGTTTATGGAATAAGAGTTTTTTAAAAAGACGTATTTCAGAATCACTGCACCATTCGGACGATGATGGGGATTGCTGTAATTCTTCTTCCATAATTAACCTTTCGTAAGCACTCACTGACACTGAATTTTCTTCTTCCATTAGCTTTAAAACTCCGAAATCATTTTCCGTACTGCTTTACTAACAGTTAATTCGCTAAGCTCCAAATACTGAAGAATAGTCCGAACGAATTCCCTCTATTGTGCTCAAATATCCTTGTCAAAAGACAGCAAAATAGCAGTTTAGTCGAGATAAAAAAAGACACATTCGAAGATAACAAACAATTTGTACTTGTACCAGATGAATGTAATAATCAAAACCACGCGATCATTCTTTTATCCTACCCACTCATCTCATTTCAACTCTTATTCAGACCTTCGTGCCACTCAAACAACACCAAGTTTGCGTCATAAGAACAAAATGGAATTGCAAATTGGCCTGAATTTAACAACACAATTCAAATTAGCCAAAATACTACGCGAATAATATGCTAATTGATGAAAAGTTCGCAATTTGAAACAGGCCTCTCATTTCAACTTCGAGTTCAACTTACTCCTTTTCCTGAGAAAAGCATAACAACAAGTGCAGCAAAACACAGAAGGAAAAGAGTCTAAATTATCAACGAAATAAATATATGCAGTTACAATGTAACACCTCTACGTCACGTCAAGTCTTTGCATTATCTACCAAATGAAGTCAGTAAACATAAACTATTTTATGCTACATTATTAGATTTCACTTTCCATTTTCGAATCCAAATAAGTTTAGAGTTTCAGAAGATAAGAGAAAAATAGCATGGTTAGGTTCGAGTCACACGTAACGCACACGTCACAGAAGCATACATGCGTAATGAAAACGCCAGATACTTCCAACAGTGTAATCAAAAGAAACACGGACCACGGACCACGTTAGAAAAGAATCTCACTGTGCTACAGTGCAAGTCTTCTCAATGCCAACTGAGAAAACATCGTCGATTTTTTAGTAATTAATGGGAATTTTTTGTGCATTACCTTACTAATCATTATGCATCATTTGAATCTTTATAATTAATTTGAATAAATTGAATATTTATAATAAACTAATTAATGTGCTATAAGCAAGTGAAAAACTTACGAAACTGCTTGAAACAGCTAAAATCTCTGCCAATTTTTATCAGAATTCATATTACTTTATCACATTATCATCATCATCATCATCATCATCACTTCCTGGAACATCATTATCGCTTTCGTCCTCTACACGATATTGCTGAGGAACAAAAAATGAACAGTGTGTGAATAATCTGAATGAATATGAGCTGAAACATTTATGGGAGGGGGGGGGGGGGGGGGGGGGAGGAAGATTCAGATATTATCCCTAAAATAGAATTTTGCCATAAATTAGAAAATTAGCAAATCGAGTGGCATACATAAATAATGTAGAGAATTATGACTGAAAAAACTAATTGAAAATTATGCCATTTTGGCTAAGCATTCAATATGATTGTGAAATGCTCAACAAATTTTCCTCATCTAATACTTCCGTTTTAGGATGAAAATTCACTCACATGATGAAATTTGGCAGATACTTTCAAATCACATGCAATATACACTGCCGTATTAACAGGTAGCTAAAGTTGATGATGGCACGTAGAACTGTTTCGTTTCTTTTTTCCTCCTCCCAATAATTTACAAAGTTATTCTAAAATACTGAACGTGAATATGTTGACTTTATTGAAATGGATGTTTTGATTGTTCGTCAGCTTGCGCTACTCAAAGATTTCTTTCAACAGCTTTTTTTTTTTTTGACGACAAATAGGCCGATCATCGAGAGAACTGAATTTAGTTCATATGTGGAACTGTAAAGAAATCGTTTTAAACGTTGAAAAATTTAAAAAAGTAATATTTTGCCACAATTACGATCTTAGATTTTAGTGAATTCTACCAGGTTGAAACAAGCTGAAACAGTTTATGAAATTAATTTACCAGTGCTTTATATAATCTTGTCTATTTCTATAAATTGTGCAGCATTTATAATTTCAAATAATTTGATTAGCATATATTATCAAATATCAAGGCTTAGATAATACAGTGTATTAATTACGGAAATTATTAATTAGCTCATTGATTATTAGTTATAGAAACATCATTTATGACACTATCAATATTTCATTAAAATTCTATTTTACAAATAGTAGTTTATAATATCGTATATAAAATGAATTCATTGCTTCTACATCTTTTATTGTTTTTCATTTTCTTCAAATTTTAAATTTGAGCTAAATTTCCATATACATTTCATAATAGTTGTTCATTCAGCAACGAGCCCAATCATGATGAATGGCATGAAAAACATTACTGTAAAAAGATATTTTTATAAGCCTTATGAGAAATCCTTTTCACTGAAATGTCTATCTGAAAATGTGAAAAAATTCTTCAAGACGGCGCTACATGCGTTGAATTTTTGAGATTGCTTTCCGAGATTAAAATTTAATGTTGAAAACCATTCCTTCCTTTTCCTTCACTCATTGCTTTTCATGCCATTGGTTTTATTTTAGTTCTAAATTTCTAAGCCTATTCAACAATCATCTGTTATTACAGGATGATTTTGGCTGCTTTATTGATCATTTCTCTTCAAATAAATCTGATCGAGAATGCTTCCGGAAGTAAGTCATTCAGTCCGTGTGTAATAAAATTTAAAGCAATAATTGTTGTTAGTTCAACTTTTTGCGAATTAAAAGGAAACTTGTTCAACCAAAAGAAATTGATTAAATTAATATTTAAATTTAATCAATAACACATATTCATAATAAATAGCATTTTATAAGACAGCTTTATACAGTTTTTATTTGTTTGTGATAGAAGAAGTGAAAATTAGCATTTAATTTTTTTTCATTTAAAAATTAAAACATGAACTGTTATCAGTGGCTGAACTGCTTCGTGAATTAGCTGTTCCTGACTGTAGCAGACGTAATTCCAATGGACTTTACGCACGTGGTTGCTCATCAAAATTTATGAGATGTTATAACGGCAAGCTATATGTGTATAGATGTGGCGATGGTCTAAAATTTAACGTTGAAACGGCTAAATGTGAAAAAGCAAAGCGAATTATTGCTTGCCTTAATAAGTAAGCATTTTAGAGAAAAATAATTTCAACTTACATTCAATAATTTTACATCAGATTTCAAAATAATTTTGAAAATCACTCATAATTTTGATAATTTTTAGCGTGGAGAGCAATCGAACGATTGTGAAAGTAGAGTAAGTTTTGCTTCCTCTACACATCTTTTCTACAACACTTCTCAAATTTTAGCTCATTGAATTGTTGAAGCATGAAGTGATGACTGCATTTTTTACTTGAAATTTCCATGGAACTGTGCTTACAGTATCTCACTTGATTGCTCGAATAGAAAGGATGGTATTTACGGTAGCGGCAAATGCTCAACAACTTATTATCGCTGCTTTCGTGGTCAATCGTCGGAAATGTCATGTCCAGCTGACCTATACTACAATGATAAGCTGAAAGGATGTGATAAAGTTGATAGGATTGAAGAGTGTAATGTATTAATTGCTTTGCAAGGATTCAACGAACGTCGGGCGAGTTATTTGGGTAAAAAAAAGATTGTAAATTTAAAAAATGTAATCTTAATTAAAATTTAAAGCCTTACTGAAAATTACAAAGAATTTCAGGTGTAACAAATGTTAAAATAATTTCAATTTAAGCTAAAAAATTGACAATTTTTTCTTCTATTTTTAAAGAATAGTCATTTTTGTAGGAAAATATATGGGACGAAATTTATTATCGAATTTTAATGAAACTAAAAGATACATTGGTGGTGCATATGGACTATCATTCGGTAAAGAAAATGTTGATAATGGTCATGATGATAATGATAAAAAGCGACTTATTCGACAGACAGTGTAAAAATGCCGTCATTTCTTTTTCTTTCTTTAAATTTTAACGAATATTTCAATAGTATGGTATTGATTTTGATGTTGTAAATTAAATAAATGCTTTGATCATCATTATTGATATGTAATATGAATATCAGCATCACTATCAGTAGAGCGATTGAAACAACTTCAATCATAGAAGAAATGAAATATTGAAAATAAGTGAGTGAACATGATTGTCGAAATGAATTATTTCTCAATGCAGTAACCAGCAACCAGAAAATACCATATAACAAATAGTATTAATAACTGTCCTAACAAGTTATTAATTTTCAATTACTATCTTCAAAATAAATTTTTGTGAGAAAATTTGAAACTAACATTTTAGTACTAATTTGATGCTAAAGTGCTAAAATACTAGTATTGCAAGAAGTGAATGTAATCTTACCCAAGTAATATTTGTTTAGAGCAACAGTTTATAGGAAATCATCGATTGCAAAGAGTGCCGCTGAATCAAATTGCATAACACAGGAAAGAGATGTTGCAGAACATTCTGCTTGTTCAAAATTTTACTACAATTGCACAAATGGAAAATCTATTCAATTGCAGTAATTATTTCAACTTTTTTTTTTTTGCAATTTTTGTGAATTTTTATCATCTCTTGCTAATTTAACGTTTTTTTCCCAATTAATCTTAACAGCTCATTGTGAACATTATTTGACGACAATTTATGAAATTAATGAGTGAAGCACATCAAATGCGGAAAGAGTTTAGAGGGAATTTTCGAATTTCAGATGTCCAGAAGGACAAGTGTATGATGCTAGACAAAGACAGTGTAATGTTGCGGAATTTGTCCCGGAATGCGCAAATACAAAAAGTTCCACCTCGCCAGCTACAGACATTCAAATCGCAGACATAATTTTGGCACCAGAATTAAGTAAATTTTTTAGTTTCTTAATTTTTTTTTCTTTTTATCATAGTTCACAAAAACTTAGCGCATGATATTTTGTTGAGACTTTAAAAGCAAAGTGTTTGCAATTTAAAAATTCAATCTTAGAATTTAAATTTACTTCAAGTTTTTTTTATCCATTTGATGTGACTGTGCTGTGTTAAGATGCCTTCTGCAATGCAACTGGTGATGGACTGTTCTCAGCAGGCTGTAAAAATTATTTCTACTTTTGTGCTTCGGGCTACGGATATCACGTGAAATGTCCGGAAGGACTATTCTTCGATAATGAAACTCGAGCTTGCAATTACAAAGAACGTGTGACTCTGTGTAATTTAGCTTCAGATCATTTAAGGCAAGTGTAAGTTGGACTTAGTTAATCTTCAATAGTCTTCCAGAAACCTCTCAATGTTATATTTATAATAGAAAATTCAATGCTAAGCATCAAGCTGAAATAGTTCGAAAGTCGAAGAAGATGAGCAAAAGACTACTGAATTAAGTTAGCTAAATTTATGGCAAATTTAAAACGGTTGAAAAAACACAAGGCTTTTCAGAATGACTTTTGGAAATGACGATAGTGCACAGTTTTTAAGCAAAAAGTCATTTGTTTCAGCACTATAGCTAATGAGCAACCTCACACTTATGCTACAACCGCGAAATCAGTGGATCAAGGTGATGGGAACGAATGGGCAAAAGTACACTGTTTAAATTTAACCTTGTACTTTTAGTAATTTTGAAATTCATTAATTAAAAATTAAAGTACGTGCTTCTAGAACTACAATGTCCAAATGAAGAAAGTGATACATGGTAACGCTAATCACATACCGGAAGCAAGTTTGCCAGCACTGGTCAGTGTACCAATATCAAAAACGAAACCTCTTCCAATTCTTCCTAAAAGTAATCTTTATAATTTTTAAATTTGAACTTTGTATTACTTTAAAAAACATGATTAGAAATTTTGTGAAATTCTATAGTTTAGCTTTCATTGCATCGTGTAGCTTTTGAGATTATCGAAATATGAACAAAACTTACCATTACATAAAGATTTCAACTGTCGCTCGAAAGCGAACGGCTTCTACTCAATTGGTTGTAAAACTGAATTTGTTGCTTGCGCCAATCAACGGATGTTCTTCTTCGAATGTCCGCGCAGTTTGATCTTCAACGAAGAAGCGCAAATTTGCGATCATGCGGAAAACGTCGCGGACTGTCTGAAGACGGAAGACGCAAATGGGTAAGTACAGTCTCTTATCTGGTCGGATATCTGTTAAAATTTACATTAAACAAAAGTTTACCTCGATAATGATAGCGTTCTCATGCAAGGACTTATTTTTTTTTTCACTTTTTTCTGCTTTCTTAAAGATACAGTTCCGTGAAGAGGCTTGCTTTTTTCCCCCTTAAACACGCAATCCAGGTTTTGGTTTTAATGAAGTTAATTTAGTAGTAGACTTCCATTCTAGGCAAAGATCAACGTTAAACAACAGAAGCAAAAAAGTTTACATACATATATATATTAAATTACTTTATCATTTAACTCTGTGGAAGATTACCAATTTTTGGAATTGTTGATTAGTATGGTGTAAATTATGGAATGGAATTCCCAGTGAAAATGTACTAAATTTCTAATGTACTAAAAAAATTCCTCTAGAATGGAATTCCCAGTGAAAATGTACTAAATTTCTATGTGAAATTATTTGCATCATGCTAACGAATTTTTCAGATATTCCAGAAATCAGTAGTAGCAAAAATTTTTGGTCAGCAATTTCTTTTTCCACCGAGTTAACTGATGATGATGATGCAGCATAATTTAAATTGAATATACTGCTTCCCATGTAAAATTCTTTTCCGCTATTTCTAGGAAAGAATCATTTTTGACAACAATTCCTGAAATGGAACGAGAAATTTCTTCTGCAAAAAAAACTGAAACAGTACATGGTGTTACAACGATTCAAGATCAAAGTGACTTTCTACAGCTTAATTTAATTAATTAATTTATTTAAAAAAAATTACATGTTTCAAATGTCTTTAACTGTAATTTATAGATTTTTGTAAAAATTTAAATGATGGCGTTTATTTCAATGATTGCAAGAATGAATACATTGTGTGTAGCGGACAAACTGCATTCCCTTATAACTGTCGCGAAGGTATAAATCAAAACGATTTAAATTCTATTCATGCATTTATAAGGAATTTTAGATTATTTAGAGTGTAAAAAAATTTTAATAAACTTTTGCAAAATTCATCATAACAAGCAGTAAGCTGTTTCATTTCATTTATTGCAATTTTTCTAGAACAACCTTCTCTCAACTTCAAGTTAACATGCTGAATTGCGACAAGGAAAACGAAAATATGTTTCAGGACAGATCATTGATCCAGTGAGCAAAACCTGTAATGAAGAGGAAAATGTACCACAATGTGCGAGCAAGAAATATCATGTCTAATTTCAGATGTTTGAAATGTCACTTTCCTCTTTTCCACTAATTCATATGCATTATTAATTAAATCTGTGGAAGCTATCTTAGCACAGTTTCAACAATCATTTTCAATCTCAGAAGATAAAGAGGCGAGAGGGAGAGAGAGAAGCTCACAAAGAAAACACCACAGTTTCAAGTTTTACGTAAATCATTGTTTATTTTGTCACACTTTACACACCGATGCTCTTTCGCTGTCATAATTATGCAAAGTTGTAATAAAATGATTTTATTAATAAGAAAGAGAGTGAGAGAAGAGAGACAAAGAAGGAGGAACAGAATTGGAATTAGAATTGGATAAAGGCTTTGCACAAGGAAAGCAGAGGAAATGTTGAGGTAGAATATCATGCTGTGCTAATGAATTAAGATGTGATAGACGAAATACAATTTATCGTTTGTTGTAATTCTTTAAATTAATATTGTTCTAAATATAACTGAGGATAATTCACAGAAGACTATTACCTTTCTTATCATAGTAGAAAGGGAAAACATACAGCAATTATACTCATTAGGACAACATCGTTTTCATTCAGCGACATCTGTTGAAGCTAGCATCTCACGTTTTGTTTAATGTTGGTCACTCGCAGTCAAGTCGTGGGACGGCAGTTGTTGGATGGTTGTTTCGTAGTGATATGGGGACTGTGTGAGGATGAGGGATGAGAAAAGAGTAGCAAATATGCAAATAGTACTTTTATGATCGCTGCAATAAAGAAAGTCAGAGCGAGGAAATGGCCAACCGATCTTAGCGAGCTAGAATAACATTATAGATGGAAATATAGGGTTGGTTTCGATATGGTTAGTTACTGGATGAGTGAGTACTAAGTGCAAAGCGTATAACTTATGAAAAGTAAGATTTTCTGGCATGATTTTTTAGGCTTTTGACTTTTGGACGATTTGAGCGCCTTTTATCCTTTTACGTAATAAATTATTTACTCAGAATATGCACATCTCACAGTCACGAATATCCAGTGGTTATGTTGCAGTCCAACGGACAGCAGTAATTATCGGCATTGGAATAGGCGTTGGTGTTGCAATAGCCGGTTATTTTAGCATAAAAAGGTAATGCCTTGATATCAGAGAATTTGGTTGTTGTATCGATGGGTAAGTGAAAATTGTTCAGACAAATGGGTTACATTACCAAATTAGCCTTATATAGCTACTCAGCTCTGTCGTATAAAAATTTGACATGAAGATAATTTGAGGTTTTGGCGAAGTCGTGCTGCTGAAAAGCTTGCAAATGGTTTTATTGTTCCTCAAACAGCAGATTTCACTACATGTGTGTTTTTTTGTACAATGTATTCTTTTGACAGTATCCCGAAGTTTTACCAATGTGAATTATATGACTGTCTCATTGGTTGTTAATGACATGAACTAGAAGTTCACCTTGATACTTTAAGGTTTTTAATAATCTAATAAATTGTAGTACGAATTGGTAAAACGGGAGGTGTAACATCACTTGGGTCATCACAACGAAATTTATCCAAATCAAGTAATATACCAGCCGCGGAATCGGATATACTTTCCAGTACGTTTGATCAGTTATCCTACATTTTATTTTATAACTCGTTCTCTGCAATAGGTGATTGATCTAATAAGCTAAATTCAGGTTTACAATCGATGCAGGAAATCTTACAACGGATAGAGCGAGCAGCTATTGCATTGGATATGGTGAAAAATCGTTCAGAAAAAGATTACAAGCGATCGGAATTACTTTCTTCTGTGTTGGACAGGTTTTTTTAAAAAAATTGTAATATCAATTTTTTTTTTAATAAGGTTGAGAACGTTTTTTTCTAACGTAAGAAGTAATTTATATCTTCCATACGAAGTTACCTTAGCCTGGCAGTTTGCTTCCGTGTGATGTCTGAAATGGACTGAAACTGCATTTTTTGTTAATAACGTGTTTCCATTTCTGGTTACGAACTTTGGAAGCAGACATTGCAAGAGTAGTGCAGGAAGGCGGTTATGAAAAAGAAATTCTTTCTAACGATGAAACATGTAAGTTGGCAATGTTGTGAATGATAAGTTTGCATTACTGAAATTTTGATTTTTTCTCTTTCAGTCTTCAAATATAGGTTTGATTAATTTGTAACTCATGCAACTTAGTGATCGTGCATGTTATAGTTTGGGCATAAAAATATGTCCAATTATGTTGGGAATGTTGCACCTGCAATATGAAACTTAGTAAATTTATTTTTAAATCATTTAAATTTAGTTTGGTCGACAGGAGGATCGCACCGAGCAGGTACCTTGTCAGTTCTCTCTGATGACTCCTTTTGGTCTGCCTACGAAGAACTTGTAAGATTTTATGGAATTTGTTGATAAATTTTTGTTTGAATTTTTGTTTTTTTAAGGTTGCACTAAGTGCTTTCTTTTTAGCCTGTAAGTATAGACAATGCTGATGTTTTGATGCGTGAACCACTGAACTTAGATAAAGATGCATTACATTTCTATCAACAGGGTGTAATAGCTGCGGAGGCCGGTGAAGTGAACTGCAGGAAAATAAGGTGTGAAGTTTTTACACTGATTATTTCAGATTCTATTGGTCTGTTAATTCTACATTTTTCCAGTAAATTACCTGGTATTGGTCTGTTAATTCTACAAATTTCCAGTAAATTACCTGAAATTACTACTGCAATGACACGTTAATGATAACAAAGATTTTAAATTAATTTTAGAACAGAATTTTGTTGCTGCGAGAACGATGATGATTTTAAGGCCAAAGTTTGGTGTATACGGCAAGCATTCACTGTAAGTATTTGTGAATTTCTGCAGAGGTGTTGCACTTTTCTATATGCTTCACCTGTGGTATAATGATTGGAGTTAATGTTTATTATCATACGTTGTGCAAACTATATCTGAAATGTAAAGCACGATATAATAGAAAAGGCTCACTAGTTTTCTGCTGCTCATTTTATAAGAATGATCTATATGCTTTTTGCAGGAGATTTTATTGGACGAACATAATCGTGTGTGGCTATCTCAAGCGGGACGTCAGCTGATTGCAGATTTATTGCGACACGCCAGCAAAAACCCAAGTCCGTTTTACTTGGCTTATGATGCTATGATGGAATATTTGAATGAAACCGAGCATCTAGAAATTGTTGATAAGGAATTGAAACAAAAAGGGGTAAGTTATTTCTTTCATTATACTTAAGGCTCATTCCAACTGTTATTTGGTCAGTCGTTAGTTTCCACATCTGGATTCACAGAAAATAATATCATATGATTATCTTTAAGCTATTGGGTAAAACTCTTTAATGTTTCTAGTCAAGAGTTATCTTTGTTTAGGTACGAGAATTGGGATTTTGGGACGTTGTTCTAGATTATATTTTGATTGACGCGTTCGAAGATCTTTCACGACCGCCATCTGCTCTTCTGGCTGTTACAAGAAACGTATTTTTAAATCAGACAATGAAGGAATCGACATTAGTGACGGTGATTTGGTCTATGCTGAAAGCTAAACGCGCTAAACTTTCGGTACTTTTTCACTTTTCTCCTTTTTTTCACTTTTAGACAATCTTGAAAATAAAAAGTGTATGTTTGAAAGTGCTCTCGTTCTTTATTAAAAACACTTCTATAAATTTTCTGTCTAAAAAAACTTTTTAGGTGCCCGATGGGTTTGTGTCACATTTCTACGATATTTCGGAAACTACTTCCCCATCGATTACTTTGGGTTTCTTAGGAACTGATGAACACTTGCGCGAATTATGTCACTATTTTAAAGTTTGTTTTAGTATCTGACTTCAATAGCTGCTGACGAAATGATTTTGTGGGGGAATAATATTAATGAAAATATTTTCCATCTTTGTGTTCGTTTGTAAGAAGGTATTGAAGGGTCGTTTAGTAGGAAAGCGCTCGGGGCTTTCATAGGATAATCGTTGTAGAAATTGCAGCTCTTTTCGTACCGTAATTTATTTATCGAAAATTTACTGAGACCATTTAGTAGCCTTATTTCGCTCAATGTTCTTTAAAAATCTATTTTTCTTCGTTCAGGAACAGATGTGTTCGTTTATTGTTGATATATTTAACGTGAAGAAAGTGAGGTACACATCAGTCAAAGATCTCGCTGAAGATGTACGACTAATTCTCGAAACACGTCTTGAAATGATCCAGACTAGATTAAGCACTGAATTACTCCCTCCGTCATAGCATTTCTTGTTTAGTTTATGTTCTAATTTATTTTTGTAATTCGAGGATATTATCCCGAATTCACGTTAATGAGCTTTCTTAGAGATACCAAAGTAAATCAACTACCGATTAAATACATTTAGCATGTCACTTGATCTCAGTTTAATTTTTAATTTCCATTGATACTCTGGCCTGATATATTTTATGTATATATATATATGTTTAGTGTATAATGTTGGCAGTAATATTCTTATTAAATTACGTTTCACTGTTTTGTTCAAGTAGCTTGAAGTTATTATCAAGAGATATTATCTGTTCAAATTTTTGCATGGTAATGCGGCTTACTATTTTATTTGATTTTGCTTCAGCCCCTACACTGCGCAATTTCTTGCATATCTTGGAAAATGGAGATTTGATTTATCGGTTTAGCACCCAATTTTCCATAAAAATAACGTAATCAATGAATTTGTTTCATTTTTTAGCTACAATGCTTTCAAAGGATGATAAAAAAAAAATGTTGGAGAAATGCCTTGAAATAGATAAAATCATCAAAACAAATATCGATTTGATACCGATCGGAAATTGGCAATTTGATGATGAAACGATTGAAAAGCTTCGTGAGCAGAAACATAGAATTGTTGATGAACATTTGACGGGCGGTTAGCTTTGTTATTCCAATTGCTCTGATTTAGTGTATTATATTAGATGTATTATATTAGTGTATTATATTAGCTTATTAACTGTCACGTATTATCAAGTTTGTCGGTGATAGGTAAAGTGAATTTTTATGGCTGACAAGTATGTCTTTAGCGCAAAAGCAAAAGCTTAGTAATGCTTCGAAGCAGCGGCTGGCACGCGAAATGGGTGTTAATTGTCAAAAAATCACCGATGTTCTAGATTGGATGGAAAAAAATTGTAATAATACAAGACCTGTTGAGGCAAGTGTTTTTTATATTACCTGTTTTATAAATGCCGTTTTCGATACTTCAAAGTGTATGATTTTAATCTGGACGCCTTTTAGCCTGCAGTAGTTTTCAAACAAAGGAAACTGAAAGAAACCAGAAACATAAAGCCAGAGAATAGCAAGTCAATGCGTTTTGAAGCTTCTAGCGATAAGAATCCGAGTAAATCTTCCACTGAAGTGTTAAACGAGAGGTAATTTTTTAAAAACCAGGACAAAATATACTTTGTTTTCTGGGATTCGGGTTGAATGTTGTGAGAGTATTTTATTGTTCATTTGTAAACATTCTTTGGTTTTATAAACAGATTTTTGTGCTGTTTATTTTTTGCAGTGCGGTCCGTAAGTTTGAGTGTGTAAATCGGAATTCAATTTTTTGTAAGAAGCCAGCAAGCTCTTAGCTATTTTTAGTATCGTAAATGCGACGGCATGTACTAGTAGTAATCGGAAACGAATTCGAGATGACATCACTGATGTGGGAAATAGCTCTTCTGTCGTGGCTACTTCCATAGCACCAGCTGATGTTTTGGAGGGTCGTAAGTTAGCCCTTAAAAAACTACAGGAAAAATTGGAGCAGTTCAAAGGTAAATTTGTATGTTTTAATCAACTCTTATGAGATTGTGGTCCTCAAGAGAAATCTTATCAGTAATCTTTCTTACAGTAAGACATATATTGCCATAACGAAAACTCTAACTTGCTTGTTCCAGGCAGATTTTTTTATTTTTCAGCAAAAAGGCGAGGTAAAATGTCGGCATATGAATATGAAGAGAAACGGAAATTGAAACGGCGCATGAGTAAACTGAAGATGAAACAAAGGAGAGCAGATGCCAAGCAGCAGACAAAAAATTCGAAGTATATTTACATGGTGTTTTTTAGGAATCTTGGGGGAACTTGGTGAAACTTTCAGAATCTTTTGGAGTTTACTGGTGCTTTTTAATCCTTCGACCTTTGGAATTTATAAGCTTGTGTGTTTATAATAATTTTTTTTTGATGGTTATAACAATTTGTAAATACTACTTTTCATTTGTTCGCAAGAATTATAGAGTATCATCAGATGACGCAGTACCGATGAAACATCCGAAATTGGAAGGAGAGTTGCAACCAAGAAAAATGGGGGGAAAGGATGAGCAATTGGTTTTTTCAAAATTTGATTTCATTGTGAGGGATGAAAAGAAGGTAATATATCATTCATCTTCAGCTGCTGTCTAAATCGCTCTGTGCATTTCAGACCGTTAGTAGTTTCAGAAAGAAACGAAGAAGGATAAGCGAGATAAGTTCACTGGTAAAGACTATAAGCGGCTACTTGAAAAGGCCGAGAAAAGGGAAGAAAGATTGGAACAAATGCGGTCGAAGAATCCCGAAAAGGCATTGAGAGTTGAAAAAAACATCCAGTGGAATAAAGCATTAAGGCGTGCTGAAGGGCAGAAAGTTAAGGTAAATTCCCTATCAAACTTGTGCGAATTACAATTTTGTTGTAGGTTTGACCTGAATACATATGCGTTTTTGCAGGACAATCCAGAACTCTTGAAAAAAAGTTTAAAAAAAAAGGAAAAGATGAAAGAATGGCGAAAAAAGAAGTGGGCGGGTCGTGTCGAGCATGTGTTGCAAATGCAAGCGCGAAAGCAGGAAAAACGTCTGGCAAATATACAAGCTCGTAAAGACATCATAAAAAAAAGGAAAATGCAGAAAGCTCGAAAGAAAGGAAGGATTTTGTAACAACTATTTGCTTAAGTTTTGTTTATGAGTTCGCGCATTGCATATCTCCAATTTTATATGGAAAATCCAGATTTCTTTTTGAATTATTTTTTTAGGAATATGTGAATGTTTGGTATTCTTAATCGGTACTGTTGTAGTTACTGATGGAACGTGAATAGATATGTGTAAGGAATTATTGGGTCTTTTTTCACTTTAATTTAATTGAGTTTTCTGTGGTTCCGAAAACTAGAACCGCTGGGTAAGCAAAATCATTTTATATTATGATCATCGCGGTTTCGCTGAGAAAAGCAGGTTTTTCTGTGAAAATTTCTTGTTAAGCATGTTGATGTAGTTTTTTATATTATAGAATTGCTGAATTGTAATAGATTTTTACATAAAAAATTCAGTTCCCGGAAATAGATGTACCATCCATGTACTGTAACAAATTTTTTTTGAGTAACTTCCCCACTGTTGCTTTTATGATGAGAATAAAATCGGTCGTATTTATTGCTTTACATCATTGTAATTTAATATTATCTTTAGACGAGCCGTTTCTCATTGTCATGGTACAGTTCGGGCTGTAGATATTAAAAAAAATGAAATTAAATAGGGTATTCAAACGAAAACCTAACATGAGTTGTTCCTACGATACCACGCACTCTTGCTGCTGCATTACTTACCTCAGATGGAAAAGGAATGTTGGTGAAACCTCTAATTAAGTGTTTTCTTAATGGGTGAATATTAAAAATATTTTAGTACTTCTTCAGAATGACAGTGTGGCGAAATGTATATATTTACTACTAATACTAACAATAAATGAAGTAACGTGTTACGACACATCAATACCAGACTTCAACATGCTTGAAGATGATATGCTACAAGAGAAAAGGGAGAATTTACATCGTTTTAAACGAGTAAGCTCCGAATGATAACTAATCAAGTTGGATGGGAAATTTACCGCTTGAAATAATGATATGAGCTGCTAAATCCTTAAAAGAAAATATTTTTTGCATGTACACATGATGATAGTTTGACCGCATGGTATAAACAGTCGCATATAACTGTGGAATGATTTGTTAAAAGCATGAAATTAAATTTCAAATTCAAATTAAATTTGAAATAAACTAGTGATTGGTAAATTAATGGAGACAATGTTTTTTCAGCAATCTGAATAAATTTAAATCTTTAGAGAATAACGTGTTATCTTTTTCATTTTTTCTTTCAATTTCGACGAATCGAGTTTTGGATTAGTTATTTCTGCATAACAAAAAGTATCCGATGCATGCATTTCCTCTCGTATACATACATTCTCGTTTTCGATTAATATTAGTTTGAAGCTATCGACGAGTAAAATTCACTCTTGAAAGCTTAGCAGTTATTGTCTTCTTGTAGAACTCAAACAAATTCACCATTCTGACCAATGAATGTATCGCTTATGCGTGACAAGTGATAAAATAGAATATTCTTTCTTCGTTTCATAACTTTAAAATTAGCCTTTTCTGCAGACTTCACATTATCGTGGATATGGTGAATCACACTTCTATGGCATACAATCAAAAATAAACAATCAATTTGCGGAATTTGTGATGCAAGCAGCAACATTTGCAGCAAATGTACAACGTAATCGAGCTTTTTACTTTAATATAGCAAAAACATGCAAATTATTGCGCCGTCATGTCGTGTAAGTCATCTAATCGATCTCATTCATCCACAGCAATCCGATGATATATCAATTAAGCAATGTGAAAATTTAAAATTGCCATGAAATTGAGTGCTAAATTAGTTAGCTAGTGCTTTTTTCTTTTCTTTTTCTTAATACTGAGAAAATTCTAGGAATCAAGAAACTACTGCAATTCCTCACTTACACTCGCTCATCAATTTTAATTGTGTTAAAAGATTTCTAAACATTCAATAGAGCGATTACTCTGTCCTTAAATTTCACTCTTCATCCTCTGAATGAGTTGTGAAATTGCAGTGCGTTGCATTTTATAATTTATACAATGGCTGTTGTGATACCATCAATTTTTGGCCTTCTTTTGGCCGCTTGTGTTTGGCGTTCACTTGTACGACAAATTGATGGAATTGTTAAGGTGCAATTTTGCTAGCATTTCATTAAGCTTCGCTTCAATGTGTGTGTGTGTGTGTGTGTGTTTTTTTTGTTCGTACTTCGTTATTCCTCGATGATTTCTCGAAATTTTTTCCAAATTAAATTTCAGATTGATTTTTGCAAAAGAATTCCTAAAGGAAATTTTAGATTGATTAAGAATTCTATCACAATCATTTCTAATTCTTTGAAATGAAATTATATTTATCACAAAAAAAAACCGTATGAATTTCATGAGCATCAATCAATTTTCAGGCTCCACCGGATGGAGTAGAATTGCCGCAGCTAGTAAATAAGCCACCTGGATTTTATGTACCATTACATCGGCGTCCAATAATTTATTTGCAACTTACAAAAGAGAAACTGTTCGGAAAGCGAGGTGTATACGTAAGTTTTTTTTCCCCCATTTTCTATACAAACACAAATACTTGTTATTATATTTTAACATAATGAAAAAAAATACCAATAGGTGGAGTTATTAAGAATGTGAATGCGAAATAATGATTGTGAATAGGACAGGAAAGTTTGCTTAAATTATGAAAAAAAAAAATTAAAAAGTTAGCAGATGTAAAATTTTTTGAGAGCATAAGCACTGTCTCCTACATATATATCAATTTTATATCTTATTAATTAAGTATTTGTGTTTTTGTGTGTGTGTTTCTTTTAGCGTGAAAATATTCTACAACGACGAAAAAAAATAGCCCCAAAACAATAAAAATATTATCGCAAAGAGATAATTCGGATAAATTGTATTAATGCAAATAAAGAATAAACTATTTTCGTTAGTAGCAAACTTTCAATATTTATCTACTAAATTCAAACATACATTATCATCTGTCAACATTTGTCACATTTTCACTCTGAATTTCATAGATTTTTGAAAACAACAATAACCTCACACTATTTAGTATTACAGAAGGACACGTCAGATACGTAATACGTAAATGATACGTAAATGCACTTTTTTTTTCTTCGTCAATTTAAACCAATCGATATAAATTTGCAACACGTAGAATGTGCAAATTAGTTGGATTATTCAATAATTCAAATTTTTTCTTTTTTTACAAAAATTTCTTAAGCAAAATGAGCGGAAATGAAAAATGAGAAATGTGGGTCTTCCTTTTTTTTTTTTAATTAAAAAATGAGATTTTATTTTTGCTTCGGCTCAGTGTGTCATTAGCATTGGAAAGCATTGCTTTCTTTGAAACCTTGCGTAATTAAAAGTCATAATGGGAGACAGAAATGAAAACAATGAAGTCGTTTATCAATTTGCCCAATCCGGAAGGTAATTTTGAAATGCTTCGTATAGCAAGCTTATACGTTCCTGGTTTGAGCGGACCTTTTGCGCTCTGCAACTTTGCACGACCATTTTTAGCCTAAATTTGAGTTAATGTTATTTATATGAATGAAATATTGCGCCCAATTAGCACGCTTACAGTCGAACAGAATTAAAAATTTGATCATGCACTTACTTATGTAACAAAAAATCACTCCGACGAGAAACTGGTCACAAGCATTTTGTTAGTTTAAAAAACTTTTTCTAAACTTGATAATTTTGGGTTCTAAATTTTAAAAATTTAATAAATAATAAATATTTCATCTTTAAGAGTATCTATCTATGGTAAGATATCTCATTTATGAATCAACAGATGATGAGAGTAATTAAAGCACAGAAAAATTACGTTGTGATTATTTTATAGCTTCATCATCCATAACAATAATTTCAACTTACTTCAAAAATAAACGGGATGTGTTTGGTGAGTTTTGAAATCGATTTTACAACAAATTTCGTTCGATGAAGCACTCTTGATCGATGATCGAAAGCTGTCAAACGTAGCAATGAGGTTGAAGGTGATATGCTTTTCGGTACTGATATCATATATATTGTAATTGATGACTTAGAGCAGTTTTGACAATTTGGCACGCATTTCCTAAATAAAACAAGTGATTTAAATTTAAATTTTGAATTTAATGAATTTAAATCAATACTAAAATGCCTGATCCGATGGAAAAAAACAACTGATTTTTTTTTGAAAAAGGAATGGAAGGAAGCACTATGTGTCCTATATAATCAGCTTACAAAGTTTTTAAATCTTTTAAAAATTTGTGTGAAATAGGTCTTACTGCTTCTCCAAATGATAATTAGTTGGGCATGGAGTCGTAAGGCACTCATAACCTCCCAATTCATTAAAACATAGTTCGTTTTTGGAACACGGATCGTACAAACACTCATTTATATCTGCAAAAAAAATGCAACCGATGCAACTTTATAACATTTTAATATAAAAAGTACAGAGTTTAGAAGTCAACAAGATTTCACACTGTTAGCAAAAAGGAGCACTATGAGTGTGGTAAAAAGGAAGAAGAAAGAAACTTGTGCTTTCGTTAAATCTATTCAGAAGGATAAAATTGAATTATTTTTTGAACAAATTTAAAATGAACCAATGATTTGTTAGATGTTTGTAATTTTTACTTCCATTTTTAGTAATTTCAAAGTAATTAATTTAGCGCAGAGTAACGATTCCATATTGTCATTATGGTATTAATAAAAATTTTAGCTTAATAAATGAATTCACCGATACAGCTATCCTTTTCCACTCTGTAACCTGCTGGACAACGACACTGATAGCCGCCTTCAACATTTTCACATTCGTATTTGCACGGCAAATTGAATACACATTCGTTGAGATCGGAAAAGTTGCAAAAAAAAGAAATATAAAATACTACAATTCAAGCAAAAGCAAAGAGTTTCAGATGAGCTTTTTGCTTCGAAAATAATTGAAATTGATTGATAAACCGATAGAATAAAAGGTTAAAAAATCAATAGAAATAGAAAGAATAAGGAAATACAAAGAAATAAAGAATAAAAAATATAACTGAAGGCTTTTCAATTCTCCAACAAATAAATCTCTCTTTTACAATTCATTATTACTTACTCTATGCATTCTTAATTTGCTTTTTCTTTCTTAAATTAAGTTAGAATTAATACCCTGACAGATTCCATCGATAGGATAGTAACCTGGTTCACACGTATTCCAATTTTCATCAAATTTAATTAATTTTAAATCAGCCAAACCATTTTGCAACTCTGAAACACATAAAATGTCAATTGTCAGGAAGCTCAGAAATAGGCGATAGGAAAATAGATTTGGTGATATGCAAATTAATTTGCACCATACCTTCACAGTGGCCATCATCATCAGCTGGATAACCTGTTGGACAAATGCAACTGTATGAGCCTAAATAATTCAAACATTTCAAACTACCGCACAACGATTCTGCACATTCGTCAACATCTGAAAATTTATGGTCATTATTTAAAATTAATTTTCACGAATTTCGATAATAAATTATTCAGCCGATAAAGCAATGAATAATCACGAACAAAAATTGTGCGTGAAAAATGTCTTAGAATTTCTAGCATTTCCTCACTGAACTATTGCAGTCTTTAGAGAATCAAAGATTGTCTCAAACTTTTTTAAAACTTAAAAATACTTTTGCAATAATTCCCTATCATAATGTAATAGTGGTAGCTATACGTTACGTTTTAATTGATTTTTTTTTGCAGTTTGTATGCTTCACTTAATTCTACTAAACTTCCTATATTTAAATTTTATTACTGTTTATTGATTACGACTACCTTTGCAACGGCCATTGGAATCTCGGACGTATCCTTCGGCGCACAGTGATGTTTCACATATGAAGGTACCTGCAACTTTTTCATCCGTAGGCCTACACTCAACCTTTTCATACCTTTTGATTTTAAATTTAAACAATTTTAAAGTTTACGACAAACCTGGTCTATTTATGCATAGCACACCATCAGTACAATTGTGCATACCAAGGGTGCATTCATCAATATCCTCACAGTCACCATGTGTACCTACTTTGAAACCGGATGGACAAGTGCGCTTGCATACATAGTCACCAATGGTATTAATGCAATGTGCTTCCTCATGACATATTTTCGGAGATGACTCGCATTCATCCATATCTAAACTGATATTGATTGAATCAGGTGGAACTATCAGTTCAGCACAAAACATTCACTCATATTTGAGAGAGCCACTTCTCAAAATTTCCAAATTATTTAAAATTTAAAAACAAACCAACACATCTGCCATCCTTAATATGATATCCAACTGCGCAAACGCTCCAAACTGTTTCAGTCTTAGCTATGACTGTCAATTTGGCACCATCGTATACTGCTTTCCGAAATACAAATTTAAATGTAACCGATCTACCCAAGACGATATCCATCCCTTTCGATGCATCATAAACAATGCTCTCATTCCAGCTTGAGTAAAATGATAAACAAAATTGGAATTTAGAAAACGATGTCGCAAAATTAAGGTTGCCATTTTCTTCTTCCCTCCGCTTTTCATGCTATCTGCGCATCTTCTAATCTCCTCTCTGTTACTTTAGATCTTTTTAACTTTCAGATCCTCAAATTGTCGTCCCCCAATTGTACGAGCAAAATCAGTAAGATCTCTACAGTCTCAACGTGTGGTATTATTAGAAACCTAACTCACTGAAACGGTATATTTGTTTGATTTGCGACACGTAAAATTGCGAATCCTTTGCCACGTATCACACCTGGCTTCTGCTCAATCATTTCCACTTTAGCTTGATCTATCCAAGAGTAAGCCTGAATTTAATTAATACAAATGAAGCTAGGAAAACATCTATCATCAAAACAGACAATAGCACTAAGTGCTAATTTTTATCCCTAATCTAAGACCTACTAATTTCAATTTTTTTCCAGCAACCTAATAATATCTTCCCATTAGTCTAGTCTGTTTTAGAAATCTAATTCCTATTACATCTCTTACACAAACTTTCAATTCAATAAGCTAACAAAAGCTTAATTCATTTCTACCATTGAGGATGCTTACCTCATTGTTAAAATGTGGCACACGCCCGTTGAAAATTATTTCAAATTGCGCATATTCACCATCTAAGCCAAATCCTTTTTGATAAGCACGAATCATTTCACCACTTTCGAAGTGATAATCAATAAGACGATGAAATTTCACACTTGCAAATGAATTTTCCTGATTGGGATTGAATGCTAGTTGTGGTGAAGCGATCGTCATGTAGCCAAGCAGTGCTTCTGTTGTCCTGCCTAAATTAGAATTCAAAAATTACAACTTTTACATCGAACTTTTCATCATTTTAAATAATTTTTGCTGTTGCTGTTGTTGTTGTTGCTTTCCTTGTTGATCAGATAAATTCCATGTGTCACTTTTGCTTTCATATATTTTTCCTTGGATGATTACATTATAAAAAAAAGAAAAATTTAATTTTCAAATTAGCAAGAAACACGTAATAAAATGATATCAAACCTTGCTCTCGAAATATACTGTTCATTGTAATTACATTAGCTTCCATTTCAGGTTTTACGCTAATAATTACCATTTTACGCTTGAGTTTTCGACCATTTACATTACCTCTAACCTTACTAATCACACCAGCTAAATGTGCTAAAAAAATAAACTTTCAAAAGTTACAATTTAAAATGACTTTAACCATTATGACAATTGAATTGCAAAGTTTCGGTAAGCTGAAATGATGACTGTGATTGCTTAAAATAAAGAAAGCACTTCAAAGCATAAAAAAAACAAATGTAAACTTGCATTTTGCCAAGCAATAATATGTGTGTAAAATGCTATCATACATCGATGAAAAGTTAATTGCAAGAAAACTTACTTCCTACAATAACTTTTACGTCATCATAAGACTTTCCGTAACGATTCGATGCAATACATTTGAATACGGCACGATCAGAAGGTAACAATTTTGTGATATGAAGCGAATTATTACTCTAAACATTCTTACTGATTATCAGCGAGAAATTTGAAGTAAAATTTAATTTGATTGTAAGGAGGAAATAAAAGTTAATATATAATTTTTTCGCGATTGACAGCTTATATTTCAGTATGTTATTTCGCATTTAATTTAAATTTTGCAGTAAATGTAGACGAAAACATACAAGCATTCTCGTTCTGTTACTATCCATTAATTTCATATCATTTTTGGTCCATTGAATCGCTGTTGTTAACGAATTGGACGTGGTTAATTTGCAATTGAGAATCAGTGATTCACCTACGTTCACAAAGAGTTGTTTCGGTGAGACGTGAACACGTGGCACGTCATCTTGCACTTTTAAGAAATTTATTTCAATTGTTTGCTTCCGATTTGTCGTATAGCACTGATAGCCAAGTAAGTGTGTCTGAAAACAACATCTAGCAGTTCATCAAAATACAGTCAGTAAGTGTTTTCTGAAATACCCTTTCATTTCCCAGAAGTATTCCAAAAAGGAAAAATTAAATGTTAAACTACAAGCATATTTAATCGTCCTAACATATTTCCATTTGTGAAAATTGGATTAAAATTTAACAGTTTAAGAGCTATGAGACGTTGCTTGTATTTATTTATATTTCTATAAATTCGTCAATTAGCCGTTTCCGATTAATTAGCTAAATTGAGAGGAGCCTGTGATTATTTACCAAATTACTTTCGGTTACGTCATAAACAACAAGCGATCCGTTGCGTAAAACGTTTACTGTTTCTACATGATTGTTGCGGCTCAATTGTGTGTTGAAAAATTTCCAAACGACACTTCTCGTTGGAGTTTTATCGCTTAATACACAATTTAACATTGCAACGGAGTGCTTTTGAACCTTAAATTTTGCTTTAAATTTGAATTAATTACTGAACTACCTCACTAAAGCACTTCAGATTCAATGCAAAGAGACGTAGATATTGCATGCATGACTAATCAATTAATTTTAGCACATTATTCAAGTATATTAAAAATCGTATTGTAAATTAATTCGACCACAAAAATACGCATTAAAAATGAACTGCAATTATCCAACTGAGACTGTTCCGATCAACTTGCTTACTTTTGCTGCAGTTTGATCAAGTGATAAGGTAGCAATACTGGTAGCTGAGCCAACAGCATTCTGCGCCAAACAAATATAATCACCCAGATCCTTATTGCTTTCAATTTTCACTTGCAGTATCGACTGATCAACGGATGATCGTGATATGCCCGTTCGAAAGGCTCCATTACGAATCCATATAATATGTGGTTTAGGTTGACCAACAGCGCTGAAAATATTCACTGCTACGACATCTCCGCCATATTCTACCTCAAAAAAAAATCACTAAATTTCTACATTTCCTGTTTGTGTGGAAAATAACCTGCAATAAAGATTAGTAACAGTTCCAGGTTGAACTTTTTGTGTTCGTGGTGATCGTATGAATCTTGGCATAGATTGTGCTGTACGACGTATTTCACGTAACGCAGGTAAACACCGTATCAGTATTCCATTAGTACCATTTTGTGGAAGATCCTGAAGAATAATTAGGAAACTGCAGAAAAATTGTTTTATTTTACATTGAAATTTGAAATCTACTCATTTTGAGTTTTTCTTTTTTTCTTTCATTTTAGCGATGCAAATTAGCAACGTAGAATTATGAGTGATACCTGTAAGTCCTGCTTCCATGGTAGCAAATTATTATCACTTTCAGGAACATCACCACGTGCTGGCACATATGTCATCTTCACGGGCTGACCAGATTCATCACATTCTACCCAAATCACCTTGTAATCCTTCCTTAGATCTTAAATCATGACAAAAATTAAAATCTAAAATGTTAATTTGTAAATTAACACAAGTTCCCCTCCTCCATTCCACTCAAATGGCCCTATGAGTTTGCAGCACTAACTAACTCGTACCATGAGAAATACTAAATGTTAAAGTAAAAAAAACGCGTCAAAAAACAACCGATCGCGTAAAAATCCATTGCTAAATGAAATTTTCAAAAATTTAAATTTAAATGAACCAGTAACGATAAGTCGTCGTGAGCCAATTGCTTGGCCAGCTTTACTCTTTGCAACACAATGATAAAAACCATCATCTTCCGGTACAATACTTCTGATACGCAATTCTGTGCCATAAATTTGATACTCTGAAGTTCGTTGCTTTTTTTCCCCTCTCCGTGCACTTTGCACTTTTTTGTCAAGTATATTTAAAAATTTACACACTTTTGGGATGGTAAAATTGATGAAAATTTCACTTTTTTCATTTCCAAAAATATCAACATCTGGTATTTTCATCCATGATACAACAGGTTCCGGCATTCCTGTTACATTGCACGTCATAACTACCGTCTCACCAATGTTTGCAGTTACATTCAGTCGTTCAGGATGAATTTCCGGTGGAACTGTAATATCAAGTTAAACCTGCTACCTGTTAAACTTCTAAATTATTTACAATTTGTCGGAATGGTAAACACTTTGGAAACTTAAAAAAGAAAACATCACAAACTTAGAACGACAAAATTGACATCCTTGTAACTGATGCCAGCCCAGTTCTCCGCCTTGCACGTGTAAACTCCACCATTCTCACTTGATACATTTGGAAAGAACACGGTTGATTTTAGTACATCCGTGAAATCATCCAACGTTGCTATAAAATGTAATTTAGGTTGAAATATTTTCACAACAAATAATTGAAAAAATGGTGACGTGTGAGAGAGAGCCAAACATTGTGATAACGCATTATCGCCACGCAACCACGTGATCTGCGGTTTTGGTATACCAATTGCTTCACACCATAACTCAGCTGCTTGACCACTTCGTGCAACAATTCGTCGTGGTTTTTCGGTTATTCGTGGTGGCACTATAATGATTTATTTGGTTTTACAAATATTTTAAAATATTAAATTTTACAAAAAAAAACAATCCATTATCTTTCGTTAAAATATTTTTAGCAAATTTGAAATTGCAAAAATAAATTTGTTCCACCAAAGTTTAGAATTATTTCAATTGTTAACTTTTTGTAAGTGTGATAAGAGCGAATTCATTTGGATATTTACAACTGCAATAGCAATACTTTTTGTAATTTATTAAAATGTTAAAATTGGAATCTTTTTTGGCATAATTAAAATTGGATGAAAATTTGATAATAACTGAACCGCCAACAAAGAGTTGCTGTTCCTGCGTGACGCTACCGGCACGATTGCTTGCAACGCAACTGTACAGGCCTTCATCATGCAATTTGGAATAATGTATTTTAAGCTGCGTGTGATCCGCACTTAATTCCACGTTTGGTTTTAGCATTAATGGTTGACCATCCTAAAACTTCACAAAACTATCCAGTCTACTTTACTTTCTCAATTTAGTTAAAATTTAAAATTTAATAAATTTTCTAGAATTATTGATAAAATTATGATAATATCTTATCTTATTTGGCATGAACATTTCTCTAATAATAATAATCTCTCTCTCTCTCTCTATTACCTCACATTAATATTTTAAGAAATTTTTTTTTCTCCCAAAATATTTTTAATAAAAATTGAGAAAAAAAACAGCGAAACAATCATAGCATAGAGCCATCAGTGCTTCCCATATTTCTTTTTTCTCTTCTCTCCTTTTTTCTTCTCTTTTTTTTCATTATTCATATTTTAAATATTTGAAAAATTCAAACAACACCTTAGACCAGTAGATTTGAAAAATTCAAGCAATACCTTATACCAGTGAATTTGTGGAACATCGCCTTCAATTTCACAAATTAGCAATGATGGCTCATCCTCCGTGGCATTAATTGTTTTAATACCTTCTCGTCGCAGAATCGGTGGACCTGCGCTATTAGAATAATTTAGTTGAAATCAATCAAAAAAAAATTTGCAATTTTAATAATCCATTCAATAATTTATAAATTATTCAATCAAAAAAAAATTGATAAACGCATAACTTACTTATTACTTTAGCGACGTACTCTTTGCTGTCTAAACCAGCACTATTTCTTGCCGTACATTTAAATATTAGCCTTCCTTGTTTCAGTGTTTTTGCAACAAATAAAGTACCATCGTCCGCTGAAATACACGTTGCTCTTTCAGTCTGTTTACTGTTTAACGTTATATTATTCGCCCTTCGAGTTACTTGCATGACGTAAAAGGGATGAAATGTCGGAGAAGTGACAGAAAAGACGTGTATGCATGCATGATGCGTGTCATTGTCGCATTTACAGTACCGTTGTAAATAGTATTGTAACTGTTGTAAATGGAGCACATATTTACAGTACTGTTTTAAAATTGTTCGAATGCTGTGAATGTGAGTGAAATCAAATTGTTATAAGTGAATTTTAATTAAAATTACTCTCATTTACCAATTGTTAAGTAAAGTAACAAAAATTTATTAAAATTTTAAAATATGCTAAAAATGATTTTTATGCAATTTATGCGTACCAATAGAGTAGCTTATTAATTTGCTCATTCCTCTACCACTACCATCAGTGCTCAGTGTTTCACCATTCAATGACCATATAATGTCCGGTGGTGGAAAACCGCGTACACCACATTTCAGGCTAAATGATTCGCCAACAGGTATCATTGATTCGTTTGATGATATTGTGATGATACGAGGAATGACTGTAATTTTTTTTGCTTGAGTTTAATTACAAAAATTAAAGCTATTTAAAATTTAAAAATTAAATGCTCATTTGAAAAAAAATATGCTAACCAAAGACTTCAAGTGTAAATGCTTGTTGAGCAATTCCGGCTTCATTTACTGCTACACAAATGTACAAACCGGAATCTGAACTTCGAGCATCCATTATTCGAAGTATCTAGAGAAGAAAGAAGAAAGAAGAAATGCATTGTAAATTAAATTTTCCAGATTTTTTTACAAACAACAAAATTACTGTTTGCATGTTTAAAATAGAAAAGGGAATTATATTTTAGTCATTTGCTTTTTTTTAAATTATTAATTTTAATAAAAAAAATGACGAAAGCATGAAAGATGTGAATTTAATTTGTTTCTTAAAAATTGTAGTTTTTATTGAAACTTATTTTTTCAAAATTGCAACACTAGAGTAATAGCAAGAAAAAAGTGGCATGAATGATTTACTTCTTGTCTTTTTTGTTTGAATTTTTGATTATTTCAAAACGGAGTTCCTATGTATGCCTTTTTCTTTTCTTCTGAACTGTTATTCGTGCTAACCTTATCTTTCGTGACGTAGCGCATTTCAGTTGTTTCAATACGAATTCCATTTCGTTGCCACGTAACTACCGGTGTCGGTTCACCACTAACATTGCATGAAATTCGAGCCTCACCACCCTCAATTACCTGATAACTGCCACCGTTCAATATCTTTGGTGCTTCTAAAAATAATCATTTCAGTCGGTCATTTCCGCAACAGATTGTTGGCTGTAAATTAAAGTAAAAGAAAAAAAGGATTGAAAATAGCAAAGTAAAGTGTGAAATTTAAATGCTTACGAACTATAGCAACTGTGTAGGAAAGCTCATCTTTGCCAGCACTATTTCTTGCAACACATTTGTATATTCCACGATCGTTTAATGTTACATCCTTTACCTTCAAATATTAATCGATAAAATTGCTAAATTTTTAAATTAAACTAAATGAAACAGAAGCAATTTGACAAATTTAAATCGTTTTATTTTTTTGCAATGATTTAGTGCATTTGTATGTAAAATGTATGTTATGAGAATTCTATCATCTTTTGAACGTAATTGCTAAGTGAAGAGAATACCTGAAGATAACGACCATTTTCACCAATGATAACATTTGACGTAGTTTCACGTATCATACTATTATTCACATACCTATAAAAGAAATGCAATCAAAAAGAAATGTTTATTTTTTGAGCGTTCAATAAAAAAAAATAAAAATGTTAAATGACGGCTTGAAGAATAGGAGAGAAATGGAAATGGAAATGGAACAAAGAACTGACCAAAAAATTTGCGGTAATGGTTTACCGGTTGCGTCACAAATTAGCGTTAATGTTTGAGCAGTTGGTAGCTGCATGGTCATTTCAGTGCTTTCACGATTGATTATCGGTGGTACTGTAAATGAGAGTTGCAGGAAATTAAAATTTTCCCTTAAAGTTAAAATTTCATAAATGTGCAAAGTTTTTTTTATTTTAGTACCTAAAACATCGATGTGTACGGTAGCTGAGGATGTACCCACTTCATTCATAGCCGTACACGTATATTCACCCACGTGTGACTGTTTCAATCGTGCAATATCCAACCTTTTTCCGTTCGATGAAAATTTTATGCCTGAAATAAGACACATACTTAGGTTGCGGTTAAAGTTTAACGTTAAACATAAATTTCTGGAAGAATTTAGTTAGTATGAAAATAGCAACAAAATACTTTTAAATATTATTACGTATAAATATTAAGTAAATAATCATTAATATTTATGCAAAATAATTTTGATGAAAGTATGCATTGGTAATTTCTTGTCTAACTGCATCCGTTAATTGATTAATTAATAATCATTTACATACTTTCGGCTTCATTTTCATTCATCTCAAAATATATTTTTATCATTTAATTCATTGAAATCTAAATTCTCATTATTCAATTAATTAATTAATTAACCAATTATTTTTCTTTCAACTACTGATAGCATTAAAGAGTAAAAATATTTGAAAAGCAAGGAAAATATGCTGACCGTTTGTTGAAGAGATAAGTGGTTGACCATCCTTACTCCATGATAATGATGGTTCTGGATTACCGATAACCTGACATTCCATTCTGATAGCACTATCAATTGGTCGAACGTTATCATCCTGATGTATGGACACAATTGGAAGTGCTGAAAGTATCGACACCGATAATTGCATGGAATCAAAATATTTCTTCAAACATAATTTCGTCCAACAAAAAAGAAGAAATGAAATTTCAAAAAAAAAGAAGCAAAAAGAAAATTTCACTCCAAACATCCAACGTTAATTGATAGGTCGTTTTACCAGCTATATTTGATGCTTCACACATCCAAGCACCAGCATGCTCAGGCTTAGCTTCCAAAATTTCCAATCCTAAAATTCACTAACAATTCTTCAAATTATGTTGAAATTTATTTGTTACAACTTCATTTTCTTTTTTGTTCAAATGATTCATTTAATTTTGACACTTGAAATTAATTAAATTGTATAACCTTTTCCATTCTCAATTAAACGTATATCATTCCTCTTATTGATCGATATAAAGT
This sequence comes from Litomosoides sigmodontis, assembly GCA_963070105.1. Classification (NCBI taxonomy): domain Eukaryota; kingdom Metazoa; phylum Nematoda; class Chromadorea; order Rhabditida; family Onchocercidae; genus Litomosoides; species Litomosoides sigmodontis. The sequence continues at coordinate 2,273,745 of OY718807.1, read as the reverse complement.
AGCCATCTTTTATCCAACGAATTGTCGGTAGCGGATATCCGGAAATCATGCACCAAAGGATAATTGGACGTCCGGCAACAACATGTGGTTGTTGTTCAGTTCGACTTTTATCCACATGTGGTGCTGCTGAAATAAATTACGAACATTTTTCTACTAATAAAATCTTAAAAAATTTAATAATACTACTTATTAGCAAAGTTATTTTTTTGAATTTGAACCATTTAATTTGAAATTTATATACTAATTTCATACTAATTTTATATGTTGCAAGCCAAAACATAGACTCTAAAGCATTCATGCTAATTTCATGGATATCGTTGTCCTGTACGATATGTTCAGAGATCATTTAGCCTTTTCTTTCTTAATATTTCGATCAATCAAGACCACAATGGTTTCTCTCTCTCTCTCTCTCTCTCTCTAAGGTTTACTTGATTTATTTTTTTGCTTTCAATAATGATCAAATACGTACAAAGTATTTCCACGTAGAAATCAAGCGATGATTCGCCTGCACGATTCAACGCAACGCATGAATAATTACCGGCATCAGCCAGTGACGCACGAGTGATGTGCAAGCGTTGTCCTTCAGATGTAATCTAAAATTGAACACGTTGCATTAAACACTTGAAATAATAAATGCTTTTAATTTTAAACGATAAATATTAAGTGAAATAAGAAAATAATAATCAGTGAGAAATGATCCAAGTTGTACAACACTTTTTAAATAAACCATTTTATATTTTCTCATAATTCTAAACAAACTATTATTTTTTCAAAATTTAAAAATGAAATTAAAATCTGAGGAAAAAATGGAAAATAGCAATAATCTGACTAACTTTAATATTTGGTACTGTAAATGCATCAATCGGACGATCATCTTTGTACCACAAAATTTCTGTCGATGTCGTCGATTGCTTGTCATCTCTTATGGGACAGTACAATGTAACGCTCTCTTTTTCGTGTTTCGTCATTTTCTTCGATTTCACCACTTCAAATTGTGGTGGTACTATAAAATTTGAAAATTTATCTGAAATTTGCAAAAAAAAATCTAATTGGCTAAATTAACAATCATGTGAAAGTATGGGAAATAAAATAACCTAAAACTTCTAGGTTAAAATTTTGCTCCACTCGGCCTCCTTTATTTTCAACCACACAACGGAACTGTCCTCTATCGCTTACTTTCACTTCTTTTATGCCAAATGTTTGATTTTGCTATAAAATAATTTTTTTTATCAATCGAGTATTTCATAAATTTTAATTTTTTTTATTAAAAAAAATTGAGATTGTTCATAGAATTTTGCATTTTTTTTAATTAAAAAAGGTAAAACGTAACATTTAATAATTTCATAGAAATTAAACCTGCTCAATGATAAAACGATCGTTATCGATTGAAATTGGAGTGTCATCCTTATACCACGTCACTGATGGATGCGGAATTCCAAAAGCTGGACATTCCAGATAAATTGATCTGTAAAGTATTTCATTAAAAAGTTTTTTTCTTCATGGGATATTTTAATGGCAAACGATGAAACGATGAAAATTATTGTTGAATTATAAAATTGACTATATATTTACAACACATATTGATAATAATGAAAATCATTAAATTAAAAGTTTGCCACATTGATAAGAAGTGCTGTAATCAATCATCATTATCAACATTAGCATAATTAGATGCGTTGCAAAATGTACCTTCGTCATAATTCACGTAATAATTCAATCTTAGAACTTAGAAAAAGACTCAATTGAAGGGATAATCTCTCTCTCTCTCTCGCTTTACCCTTGTCATCTAACAAAAAAAAAAGAAATTAAAAGTAGCTTAATTTGTTAAAATGGGACGAACTTTCTCACAACGGCTAATGGATTGCCGATGATATTTGAAGTGTCAATGCTTGGTGGTACTAGCACCTTCAGTATCAGGTCAATATCTGCTAAACCTGCTTCATTTTCCGCCTTACATGTATATTTGCCACCATCGCTCATTTTCACATCATCGATTGTTAATTGCTGTAAAATATTTCAATATAATTTAGAAAGAGAAAAAAACCGCAAATATTCGAAATTATAATGTTTATTAATTGGAGTAGTTGAAAATGGAAAAAAAACGATTAATGCACGTAGTTTCTTCGTTATTATTTTTCATTTGAGATGAAAAATGAAAATTGGAACTGATTCCATTTCATCATTTCACTACCTAAAATCAAATAACAGCATGTGAAAGTAAAGTAATTAATAGAAATATGTGAAATGCAAATAGCTCCCAACAAATTTATTCAATCATTTCCAATTTTAAAATTTCCATCCGTTCCAACTGACTCCGTAATGGTGTAAGCGTAAGTGCAGTAATGCAATTTATTTTGTAAGTAATGAAATAACTGACCTGTCCATTCGGTGTGATGTGAATGTTTTCGGTAAGATACAGCGATGCATCACCACGGAACCATCGAATTTCCGGTTTTGGCTCAGCTTCAACGTAGCAATTCATTGTTATTGCTTCACCAACCACTACCTCATACACCGTGTCACCACGACGATGAAATTTCGGTGGACCTAATAATTTCAACAATTGTAATTTCAGCAATTAAATAGAGAGATTAAATGAAAATGGAATATTAAAATTTAGCAGTAAAAATTTGATTAAAAATTAAATTGAAATAATAAAAAGTGATAATAAATGATAAAACAATGAATGATATTTGAAATTAAATAGAAAACAATAAAGACATTGTTATTTTGTTTTGTTTCTTGCTTTTTTTTTGAACACTTTGAACCCTACGCAACATTTATCGTTAATGATTAAATTTACACAAAATTTTAAAAATGATAGTAAAAAAAATGGAAATTACCGATAATTTCAAGCTCATAATTCGTATTTAATATTCCAACTTCATTTTCTGCAAAACACGTATAACGTCCACTATCATACTGCTAAAGATATCTAAGAGTTAGTAAAACTTACATCTGACCCTACATAGTTCACTAAATTGAAAAGAGTGAAGAAAAAAGAGATAAGCAAGAATTTCCACTTAACACTACTGCTGATAATTTGACTGATTAAATCTGTGATAATTTCATTAAATTGGACATTTTAGCTGTGTGCCAGTTATTCCAGCAAAACACCAAGTTAAAATATTTCCATCTTTTTCAAACTGTAAACTGACAACCTTTGCTCCCTGAATGATCAAATCTGTTTCGCCAATAACGCTTGCACGATCAACCTCAACTGATTTTCCATTATATAACCATTTGATCTGGAGAAAAAAACCAGTAATCAATCGGCGTATAAATAGTAAAATTATATTCAAAAATATTTTCAATCAATTTAACTACTAATTAGGTGACCTTTGGCTTTGGATTGCCCTGTACCGGACAATGGATGATAACTTGAGCGCCTTGCACAACACGTAGATTCTGATCGATTTGCTCATCGATATGTGGTGGTATCAGTACGATAACTGTAAAACTTGCTTCTGCTTCTCCGGCAAAATTCTTCGCAACACATGAATAGCTTCCGGAATCTGCTCTGCAAAACCAAAGTGAAATTCATTTCTCATAAAATAAAAACTAAGCCTATCAACTCCATTTTTTCCCTCATACTCACTCTCTCTTTCTTTTGTCTCCTTTCTTCCATTTAGATTTTATAGTATGCTCAATAGTTTTCGTAATTAAAAATTAAATTTTGATCAAACCTTCGTGATTTAAGAATCATCATTGTTTGACCACGTGGACTCAAAATAACATTCGTCGTATCCTCAATTGGACGACCACCACGCATCCACCTAAAATTGCATTATGTGCGATAATTCTTTTTAAACTTATAATTACAGTATAAAATATTTTACTTAAATAAATACTTAAAATAGAAAAATGTTGAAATATTAACTGACAAATTAGTGACAATTTATTTCAGAGCTTAAAACAAGAAAAAAAAGAGCTTTACGTAATATTTGGCTCAGGATTTCCATCAACTTTACATTCAAGACGTGCTCGTTCACCATCACGAACACGAACTTCCGCTTTAAGATCTCGGAAACGTGGCTTAATAAAAATGTCAACTTCAAAATCAATTGACACTTTACCAGCTTCATTGCGTGCTTCACACGTATACCTGAAATTACGCTAAAGCATATATTAAAAATTCTTCTGCAATCCTAATTTGCAATCTCGTTTCTTTTATTCAATTAATATGTCATATGCTATAACATTCTCATTTACTCGTATTTTTACTTTGAAAACCTGAAAATATCACCTGCCACTATCGGAAGCCTTTGATGATGCGATGACAAAACGTGAACCACGTGCATGCAAAAGTTGTCCATCGCGCTTCCATACAATTATCGGTTCCGGATTTCCATTTACAACACATTCTAAGGTTACAGTAGCATTTTCTTTCACCTGTACAACACGTTCACTTTCCACTATCATTGGCGGCACTGCAAGAAAGTTCACACCAATAATTTATTCAAACTTTTAATGGTAAAATGATAAACGGCTACAGCATGAAAAGAATTAAAAAAAAATTCTTTCCTTTTAACTCTAACAGATACTATTTTCACATCACTTCTATGACATAAAATTTGGTGATAGGATTTTTGATCAGATTTGTTATCCGAATAATTTCAATCATCAATTACCAAGTACGTGAAGTTGCGTTGTCATACGATGCTCTCCAGCTCGATTTCTAGCTATGCATGTATATCGTCCTGCATCACCGATCTCAACTGCTCTAAAATCTACTCATTCCAACTTAATTCATCAATTATACACTTGAAATTAGCAAAGAAAATAAAAATATGAATTGTTTGCGTTCGCTTCAATTACAATTATAAACTATTTAATTTTCGCTAAAATAACTTTTGCAAAAAATTTTAAAATAATTTGAAACTTTCTAAAATGAACATTGCTATAACGTTGAAAATTATTCTATATTTATACGCAAAATAGTTTCGAAATTGAATTAGCACGTCACTCTGCTCTCTCATCACTCTCCATTTGCTTCAAAATTTTTGAATTTTTCCTAAAAAAAAGGGAGACAAAAAAAACAAAGAGTGTAGTCGACCTTAAATGAAGATAATGCAAATTACTGGACGATTGAGCTCTTCCAACATTAAACGTTTGTCCATTTCGTAGCCATTCAACAGTTGGTGTTGGCGTTCCACTCACTTCACATCGAATTGTCTGTGCGTGTCCTTCGATCACTTTTAACTCATCGATGGATGTTAAAATTTTTGGTGGTACTACAATCTATCAGCTTCTTTAAATTTTAAATTCAACAAATTTAATTTAATTCAAATTTTTTTTTAATTTACAATAGAATAAATTTAGAGAGAACGAGCGAGAGAGAAAAAGAGAGAGAGAGAGAAAGGGAAAGAAAAAAAAGCAATTATTGCAATTAAATGAAATTTCAAGTGTATTAGAATTAATTTTAAGCAAATTTTTACCAATAATTTGCAGGAATGTATCAGCTTCAGCTCTTCCAATTTTATTTGCTGCTATACACGTATATCGTCCTGCTTGATTCACTTCTATTTCCTTCAGCACCAATAAAGTACCATTGTTTAAAATCTGAATTTAAATTGGACAAAATTCGAATTTAAATTAGATATTAGACATATCGAATAAAATGTTTAAATAACACGTAGAATTAAGGAAAAAAAAACCTATTGGACAACAAATAGTTAATTTCAGGCAAATTTCAATTGCGTTCGAAATGTTAAACGTGTGAAAATTTGGCAAGAAATAACAAACAAACAAAATTACTAAAGCTCTTCAAAATTTTTTGTGAATAGTACGTTAAATTACGTTGAATTACTTCACTTAAATTACGTCAGTATGTACATTAATTAGTACGTTAAATTACTTCACTTAAAGCATAAAAAATTTTTAAACAAATTCAAATACGTGAATTTTTTCAGACGGAAAAATTGTGCGTCCATTGAAAGACCAGATGTTTGTCGGTGTCGGTACGCCACTTCGTTTACATTCAATGCGAACTGTTTGATTCAGAATTGACTCGATCGTATGAAACGCTGCTGATCCAATGATTTTTGGTGGCACTAAAATTAGCAAAATTATTAGCAATGTGAGCAAAATTCTCGCTTTCAAATTTAAATTTAAACAAATTAATAATTTACACAATTTAAATAAATTAGCAATTTATTGCAATTTGCTAAAATTGTGAAATTAACAAACCAATTCACCGAGTACTTTTTTTACAATTTTTACCATTTTCACCAACAAAAAAAACATTCACAAATAGGTGTTTTAAGTTGAAAAAATTGACTGAATATAAATTTAACATAAACTCGCCAATTTTTAAATTTAAAATATGGCAAATTTATGTTAGATAAAAGAAAAAGGCATCAAAAAAATTTTTTACAGCAAACAGCTAGTTTGTGAAGAAAATTAAATTTGAAATTGCAAACTATTTCGACTAGCACTGAATAAACAAAGAATAAAAGAAAAAAAGCGCAGACAAACAAATTCTAAAGAATTTGTATTCAACCAAAAGTGATAATTTGTTTGAAATCTCACCAACAATATCGATTCAAATTTAAATTAAGCGAAAAGTTATTAAGAAAATGATATGAATAACTTGAAAAACTTTTGCAATTGTTATTTTTGAATAATTCATCCTAAAGCTGAATGGCGTAAGTTGAGTGGTAACTGAATTAATTGTCTCAATGGAAGCTAATAAGTTAACTTTTAAACTTAAATTCACCTAAAACGACAACATCGATAATTGCAACTGCTTCACCGGCGTCATTCCACGCTCGACACGCGTATTGGCCAGCGTCATAAGTTTGTCCACGTAAAATGTGCAACTTTAAGCCACTTATTGATAGCTAAAAACTCTTTCCTTTTAATTTCCACCAAAAAAAAATTCTACAAATTTCAAAAAACAAAAAATTTCGTGCCATTTTTCAAAAAATATCTTTTTTTTTCGGGAGGATGCGAGAATAATTTTTTGACAATATTTCTACAACGACTCGATACGACGATATTAAAATTTAGAGAACTATGCATTTAGGCTAAGTTAGCCAAAAAATGCTAGCTGTTGTTGTTGTTGTTGTTGTTGTTTTTCTTTTCCAATTTTTGAACGGTTTGGAGTTAATTTGCTAGACAAAATTAAGGCTTGTTTGTATTGTACGTTTCGTTTTTTTTGGGTTAAATTTAATTTCGAAAATTGTAAAAAAATTCTCGAACAGTCCCTTTAAATTTGAAATAACATTGATTTGTTTGTAAGACATTGTCAAAAAATTGTTCCCTCAATTTATCCTTCCCTTCCTTCTCCTCCTCCTCCCCCTCCTCCTCCTCCTCCTCCCAAAAAAAAGCTATTTTTTCTTTTTTTGAAAAATAGTAATAAATTTTATTGGCAATAAATCCATCATGACAATGTGTCATTTATTGGATAAAAAAAATTTTCGCACCACTTGGATGATGCCGGTCGGCCAAATTTATGATGCATGCCCTTTCTCTCCTCTCATGCTATACTTTAAACAAGGAACCGGTTTTTACGGATTTCCCTTTCGATTTCATCCCGAATTCTATTGAAGCTCTTTTTTAATTTAATTTTTTTGTTAAATTTAAAATTCAATGCAATTTTACAGTAATATGCACAATTTACGTCTAAATAATAAGTTGCTATTTCGGTTTTAAGAATATTACTTTTGCATTTGAATAGATAAAAATTAGCCTAACCTTACTGGTTTGTGGTTTTTTTTCTTAATTTTATGATATTTGGAATAAAATTTTACTCTCGTTGATCAGCATTACTTTTAACACACTTACTTGTAAGTTATTCGACGTAGTAAGTGGAATAGCATTCTTTGACCATTGTACCTCCACCGATCGATCATCAATTGGACAGGTCAGTGTTATTGTTTCATTTTCGGCTAATTCAAAGGTGCGATATTGATAATCCATTTGTGGTGGCTCTAAATAGAGGTAGATGACTGATAAAACATTTCAATTTATCATTTTAACTTTACAACTATCGAGCAATCAGTGTTTCCAATGAAATATTTTACATCTAAAATTTCTCTAAAATTTTTTAAAATTTTCATCTGTTTTTTCAAAATGAAAAGATTAAATTGAATTTTGCGAATTGGTACTTCTTAATAAGACAAATGAAGGAAATGACAGCGAAAGAAATTTAATAAACAGATATTTGAATGTTAGATATGCTTATATCATTAGCTACTGATTTCACAATTAATTACTTCTCATTACTTAAAAGCACTTCAAAATAAAATATTTGCCAAAAAATAACAAATTTCAACAAAACGAAAGACTAACTGAGAACGGCCACAATCAGGTCTTTCTCCGCTCGACCTGGTTTATTCGACGCTACGCAGGAGTAGTGACCAGCGTCCTGGGCCGTTGCTGATTCAATGTGTAGCTGTTGACGGTCGTTCATAAATAATACGTCCGTTCCGTTGATCTCTTCACCATTCTATATGGTAATTGTGTAGACGTGAATGACATCTTGTCATTCACGTTTTCTTTAGGTAATACGTGAATTCATTCTACAATTAATCTGTTCCAAAAGTGGTCAGTTAGCTGAAATGGGCTGTTCCATTTCAAAATTTCTGTCTCATTTTTCTATTCCTTCTTAGTCGCTTTATCCATTAGCGTCTTTTTTTTTGATTAAAATTTCAAAAACGACAGAAAAAGTTGAAAAAGTTATTTGTGAATTATTAATTTTAAATTTACATTTTACCATCTTTCATATTTCAAAGGTTTTTTTTCCAAAAAATTTCCACAACAATTACTTTCGTTTGTTTTTCGCAAAATTATTTAGTAAATTAAATGAAAGAAAAAATTTTTCATTTCAAAGGTGTGAAATGAGTGAAAGAAATTATTCGGTAAGTTTCGGGTCATTGTTTTTGGAGTGAACTAAAGTAATGCATTTATTTCTTCACAAGTCTGTCATCCTAATTTTGCTAAATTCAAATTACTGTCAATCAAAATGAATTGAAAATGAAGGAGACAGATGGAGCAGCTCATGATGAATTAACTCATCCAGCTGTCCATTCCTCAATTTTTTTTCTTTTTTTTTTTGATTTCATTTCACTATGAAAAGAAATTCAATAATTGCAAGGAGAAAAATTTTCCAATTTTCTTCTAAGATGAAATTCATTTCTATTAATTGTTGTCCGATGAAATGTCCTTCGCTCATTTTTTTTAACATTCTTTTTTTTGTAATAATTTAATTTTTGCCATAAAATGCATCAAATTAGAAGATATTGCTTATTTGCGCAATAAATTGAATTGTTGGTGCTTTTTTGAATGAAAATGAAATATTATTGATTTGCTAAACTTACCAAAAACGCATAATTCTATAGTTTTATATGCCAAAAATTTTTGCCAATAATTTATAACTTTTTAAATTATTCATTTGATTCATTCAATTCAACATCGCCGCGCCAATTTCCTATCCTTTTCATCTTTTTTTCTTTCCTTCACTGCATTAGGAGCACTTGTATTTTAGGTTAACTACCGTTAAATTAAAGGTTACTTTCATTTAGGTTAAACGTGGCAGCTTCTTGAATTGGAAATTATTTCAAAGGAAAAAAAACAACTTTCTTCTCATCGTTTTCTCAGTGTCGCAAATTACTGCTACTTGCTACTAGTGGTACTGCTCGAAAATCAAAGTGAAATTATCTTTTGGATCAAGTCGGACTGAATTAATTATTCGTGAAGTTCTGAATGGACTTCACCCACTCTCTCACCTATGTCTTCAGCTCAAATAAGAAGGATTTTGAATTGTTGATCTGTGTGAGTGCGTGGGCGAGTGTGTGGGTGTGTGCGTGTGTGAAATGAATAAATGAATGTTCTCACATACAAATAAATGTTTGACGCATTATTAGCAAGTACACGCTTGAAGTTCTCTTCCTCCTCGAAGACATAAAGGTTTTCCATTTTCAAGAATTGTAAAGGAAAATTTAAAATTTCCAAGCCATACTTTCACCTCTAACCTCAATCCATTCAAGCTTTTCGTATTCAAAATGAAAACAAAGGAAATTTTTTCCTTGCATTTCCATTTTGTAAATTTCAACGAACTAAAAGATAGTCATTAATTTCAGTTCGCCTCTTTTTCTTTCTTCATTCAATCACTTCTGTTCCGTAAATTTCAACGAATCCTAAAATGGTAAACCTAAAATGGAAAAAAAAAGATTGTTCCGAACGATTGCACATTTTATTGTCTAAACATTTCTAAAATGCTTATTTATCAGAGTGCGATGGAAATTCGATGAAAAAGAAAAATGCATGATGATGGCTCCATTTTTAAGGAAGGAAGTGTGTGAAAGAAAGGTAGAGAGGAAGGGAGAGAGAGAGAGAGAGAGAGGGAGGGAAGGGAGAGGGAGAGAGGGAGAGCGAAAGCGAGAGGGAGAGGGAGATATATATGTAGAAGGGAAACTAGTTCCATTAGTTAGTTATTCCAACAAACCAATTACAAACTTACGGATATCCTTTCTATTCCTATTCGTTCAATTACTTCCTTTACTCACTCACTTACTTACTTATTTACCTTCTTATTATTTCCTTTACAGCACTTACTTCCTACCTTCACTTCGCTGTACAAAGGATGAAACGAAAAAATCTGCTCGCTTCATTTCAATATTTTAATTTTTAAATTTATCAAAATATAAATAACTTCATAAATTATTCTTCACCCTGTAATATAACAAGTCACAGAGGGAGAGAGAGAGAATTAATAGAAATGTTTGCGTAAATTGAAGGAGCTAGAAAAAGAGCTGCATAAACTTTCACAGTAATATATTATTCATTACTCATTTTTCTCGCTGGTTCATTTTGAATTATTAAAATTTCCATTTTTTTTGTTATAATTTCAAAAATTAAATTCATTAACTATTATTATTACCTTAGCGCTTATAAATAATTCATTATTTAGCGTCTAAACTAAGTAAGCACTAATTTATTTCACTTAACAAGTGCTTGGTGCAATAGTAGTAGTAGCAGTAGTAGTAGTAGTAAAATTTACCACTCGTTTTACTAATTATACCATTAAATTTACTATGAAATTTTTTGATAAAATTTGAATTTATTCAATTCAATTCCAATATAACTAACTACTTCCACTTGCAGTGCAACGGAACGATGACAACGCATGAATAATGTCCGTTATAATTTGCTGAAATTATTCCACTCAGAAACTAATCATGTCATTTCGAGCATTTCAAGCAAACAATTTTTTTTCAAAAAAAAAAATTTATAATATTCACTTACTTTCGCATTTTGTGCGAGCATGAAAGACGTGAATTTTAGTGATTACTGAAGTCGTTATTAATCATTTTAAGCAAATTTAACTAATGAATTATTTGTTAATGAATGCACTGATCGCTATTTTGTATCTTACATTGTGAAAGGATTTTTTTTCCATAATTTCTTTTCTTTCTCTGTTAACTTTCCATGCATTTCATTTTTTATTAGAAAAATTTCAGTTCTAAATGTATGTGATTTTCAAATATATCAAAGTTCTTTATGCATACAACGTATAACACACACACACACGCACACACGCACACCCACACACACACGCACGCACACCCACACACACGAGCAATAGACACTTCCCAAAGATTTATTAAATATTAAAAAAGAAGCAAATCTTGCACACACAATTCAACCTGTTCAATTTCGAACTATACTATCATTCCTTTCACACACACCCACACACACACCCACACACACCCACACACACGCCCACACACAAACACAGACATTTTCCTTTCCTTTTCCTTCATTTCATTGTTTGAGTTTTTCATTCGCTTTCATACTGTAATTTGCTGTTCGAAGCAAAAATCACCGCAATTTCACAGTTACTTCGTGGAAATTTGAAAGAAAAAAGAAAGGAAAAAAAATTTCGACCTTTCATTGGAGTGCTATGTGATTTTAGTTGCTTACTTATGCAATGTTGGAGGGCAAGTGCGACGGGTAACTAACACACTTCCGTCGGATTGCACCACCCAAATTATCCCATCAATTTTTCGTTCATTTCAAAAAGGAAATTTCTTTGATTGTTATCGCAATGAATGATAATTTCACTAATATTTATGATTTCACAATTGTTATTGCTAGCTAATCTATCGTTTGTTGTAGTGGATGGGATATTTCGGCTTGCACTGTCCGAAATTATGGCGTAAGTTAGGTGAGTGTCCCGACGGGTTATCCGAATAACTTTTTCTCTTTTTTATTAAGGAAGGTTGCTATTGCTGTTGCTGTTGCTGTTTGTTGTTGTTGTTGTTGTTGTTGTTGTTGTTGTTGTTGTTGTTGTTGTTGTTGTTGTTGTTGTTGTTGTTGTTGTTGTTGTTGTTGTTGTTGTTGTTGTTGTTGTTGTTGTTGTTGTTGTTGTTGTTGTTGTTGTTGTTGTTGTTGTTGTTGTTGTTGTTGTTGTTGTTGTTGTTGTTGTTGTTATTGCTAATTGGTTTATCAAAAGATATGGACAGGGATATTGTTAGGGGAAGTTGTTAGATAGCATTAGAATAACTTTGAGTGTTAGAGTACTGTACTGCTGCGGTACAACGATGTACAATAACTGTATGCAAAAGAAGAGCGATTGAGAGGTGAAGTGAAGCAAAGATTTCTCCTAAGATTGCTAAGCACACGTACATACATACATCTATGGATGTATGAGATTGGCTTAATTAATTGTGCAAAATTAATTAATTTATAGTTAGATTGCATATGTAAGGGTAAATTTGCATTTAATGATGAAATTAAACATTGAAGCTATGTGAGTGCGAGGAGTAACGAGAACCGATGGCTTTGTTAATTAATTACCAACAAATAATTAAGGGATAGGGATATCTTTGATTTGTGTTGAACTTCTTTCCACATCCACTATCATAGATTTCTTACGGACGTAAGAAAATGTTGGATGACGTGTTTGACGTAAACACTGATATCTATGAGAGATAACCAACCATTCATTATCGACATTTTGCATGCTAAAAGAAAGTGCGTGATGATCCATTGCGAACGATGAGGGATTATCCCTACCCTTCCTTGCAAGAGAGAGAGAGAGAGAGAGGGAAGGCATTGCTCGGTGACAGCAATGTCCTCTCTCTCTTCCTCATCAGATCCCTCAACGATAAGTTTTATAAGAGCTTAATAAACATTTTTATTATCAACATCATCACAAGTATGAAATACTTCCTTCTAGGTATTTGCTCGCACTCTCTGCCTCGTTCTCTCTCTCTTTTTCTTTTTGGTGGATCTCTCATGCTATCTTTTTTTTTTTTGTTTGAAATAATTTTCATTCATTCACATTTTTCTCCCTCTCTCTCTCTCTCTCCTCATCCAATGAACAATCATTTTGTTCAACATTTATGGTATTTATGGTAATTTTAAATTTACGCACAAAAATTTTACTTTAAAAATTTCAAATTTTCACAACGAAGATATTTCACATCGTAAGTTTCACAGCAACAAGAAGTGTTGTTCTTTTTCCATTTCTGCCATATCGTCCGGCCTTTCATGCTAATTAATCATTGCACGTTGTTATTATATCAAAAATGCGACATGTAATCAAATCAATGAGAATATGCCCGAGAGGGAGAGATAGAGAGAGAGGGAGAGGGAGAAAGAGAGAGGAAGAAAAAGGAAACTAATTTAATGATAATTAATGATGTCCTTAATGTTTTCTTTTTAGTAGGCTAATATTTTGAATCGTTCAATTATTTCCTACTTTATATCAAAATTCTTTTAATAAATTTTCATTTTTATTTTATTCAAGTTTTATTAAAGTTTTTCCTTCAGTAATTCTTGCAAATTATTAGAGTAAAATACATGAATTATGCAATAGCACTAGGTATCCCGTAAAATTCAAACATTAAATTAGTTGGTTAGGTTGAAATTATCAATGAGTGATCGAATGATAGGCTACAGTTAAATTACATTAAACAGAAATTTATTTCGTAATTTCTTTTTAAAAGGATACCATTGAAATAGCAGAATAAAATTTCATAACATAAATAAATCTAAGAGTTTTTTTGTAAAATTATTTCGAAATCTTTTCTCATCGATATATTCATCAATGGAATAGGTTAGCTAAAATTGAAAAGTACATGCACTGACCTACGCTAATCCACTTTCTCTTCACTATTATCTAAAATTCCTCCTAAATTTCATTTCTGCTAATTAGTTACCTTTAATTATTATGAAATGTTAAGAGATAGTTGAAAATTTTCGCGTATAACAAATTAATTAAAATTAGGAAAAACTAATGAGAATGAATAATGAATGTCTAAAGCTAAAAAATTGTTTCAAACTTTCCACTGATGGATTTTTAATTGAAAGTAAATGGGTGCTTTAAATTTAACACAAAAAAATGAAAGTAATAAGTTGGAAAAAAAATTTTATAAAAATTTTTTTAAAAATTTTGGAAAGCTTTTCTTTTTCTCACAATTATTCCATGGGATTTTTAGTTGTACTATTGAGGTTATTTATTTTCCATCTCGTATGTCTTATGAATTTAGCCGTGCAAATGTGTAACGAGCCATGCTAAAGCTCTCCTAGCCTAGAAAGACGTTTAAGTAAGTTGAGCCTAGACCTAAAAGGCCTACATAAAGGCAAATCCATATGCACACTTCACGGCCTATGCTTCACTTCAAGCTTTTCAAATGTGTATACTTCAGGGCCTATTTGTATTTTAGAGTTTCACGTACTTTGAAGTTTTCATCTCGTACCGGTCAACGAATGCAAACGTGTCGTCACTCCCCGTCCTCTCGTCCACACCTTATCTTTTGAACTAAATTCAATTAATATAGCTAAAACAGAAACATAGATTACTAGTTGAAAAAATTTTTGTAATTTTTTTTTCTAATATATTTTTTCTCTTTCATAACTAACCTTTGCAGTTCGCTTAGACAGAATTACTTTCAGGTTAAGACTTGTAAATTTGCACAATTAAATATTTGTAACGAATAATGTTTTATAAAATCGATGTTATTTTATTTTAAAATTTTCAAAAATTATTAAACTTCTTAAATGGTAATTCATGCAATCTTCTCCAGCTGTTACACTCAATAAAAGTTTGCAGTATCAAAGTCAAATTATTACTTTAAATGTGAGATGAAATGAAACATGCAACAAATAATTGCGATCTTTCTGTAATTCATTTCCATTCCCCTGAAAATTTTTTCGTAAAACATTAAATTTTTTCAATCGGTTCTCTCCAAATTTCCCTACTTGTTATTGGCGTTGACGAAGTGCTCACACTTATCTATCATATGATGAAATCCTATAAAAAAAAAATTAATATTTCATCAATTGGCAAAAGGTGGTAATTCGAAATTGAAAATTTTAAAACTGATAAATCCCAGTGGGAAGTGAGCTATAACTAACTTCACTTGCAACGCTCAGTGAGACAGTGAAATTAGAAATTCATCGAGCAATCATTTGAGGTGCACGAAAGGATAGGAGTGGCCGATTGAGCAGTGTGTTTATAAATTTAACATTTAGTAGGAAGGATTGCTTGTTGCTTGCAATTAAGCTTAACATCATCTACAATGAAATCATCTTATCAATTCTTATCAGTTATTTTTTTTCTGATCAACAATTCAATAAATTCTTCTTCTTGTTAAGAAAGCCTTATCCTATTGCTATAATGCTGCTGCTTTGTTGTTGTTGTGGTTGCTAGTGTTATTGTAGTAGTAGTTGCTGTTATTGTTGCTGCTCGTCCTTATGGTTGTTGATATTGCTATTTTGTGGTAGTATGTGTTGTTATTGTTATTGTAGTAGTAGTAGTAGTAGCAGCTGTTGTTGTTGTTGTCGTTGTCGTTGTTGTTGTTGTTGTTGTTGTTGTTGTTGTTGTTGTTGTTGTTGTTGTTGTTGTTGTTGTTGTTGTTGTTGTTGTTGTTGTTATTGTTGTTGTTGTTGTTGTTGTTGTTGTTGTTGTTGTTGTTGTTGTTGTTGTTGTTGTTGTTGTTGTTGTTGTTGTTGTTGTTGTTGTTGTCGTTGTTGTTGTTGTTGTTGTTGTTGTTGTTGTTGTTGTTGTTGTTGTTATTGTTGTTGTTGTTGTTGTTGTTGTTGTTGTTGTTGTTGTTGTTGTTGTTGTTGTTGTTGTTGTTGTTGTTGTGTAACAAACAATCCTCATTCCCTCCTCCCAAACATCTTGCTTCGGTGATTTTTTGGAAGAAAAAAATTTTTTTCCTTTTCCTACACAGCAACGTTTCCATTTTAAATTTGTCGTTTGAGCATTTAAGTTGAAAGGCTCATTCTCCTCGGCCCATTACACGAAGATTTATGAATATCATTTTGAGGAACTGAAAGACGATGAACCACCCGGACTTGATCACTAAGAGTGACTGAAGTGATCATGAAGAAATGTGGAAAATGGCAAGGATTAAAAACTGAGCAGGAGGAGTTAGAATTGATAAGACAGAGAGAGAGAGAGAGAGAGAGGATGTGTGGGGGCGGGGGTGGTTGAGAAGTCGCACGGCGACCAAAGAGTAAAAACTTAGTTAGCAAAGGCCCAACCACATTGCAAGCAATAAAAAGGAGAAATTCAAAGAGTGAAATTTTCAACTTCCTAATTCTTCCTCCCACCACCACACAACAAGCTATCAACGTGATCGAGCGATATACAATGATTGCCAAATGTAAATGTGTATGTTTTTTTTTTGTGATAATTTTTTTTTATTTTCTCCTAAATATTTCTGCTACAATTGATTAGTTGAAAAATTTAAACTAGAAAAAAAATATTACTATTTTTTATTTACTAAATTTATCGCTCATTTGATCAATTGTTCGTTTCTTTTTTTCTTTTTGCCCAAATCGAAATTGACGTTGCTGAAGTCTACTCTGGCATTAAGCATGTATTTCCAACGTAAAACCAAACGCTTACGGCATTCTACATCAGCCCGAAATTTTTTTAGCAAATATGGCATAATTTCATTCAATTCATCTATGCTCAATTAAATTTAAATGCTCAAATGCAGCACAGGTTAACAGGTGAATGAATGAATGACTGAATGAATGAATTAATGAATTAATTAATTAATTAATTAGTTACTTATCATTTACCACTTTATTATATATATCATTATCATTTTTTTTATTTTACTTACCACTTATTATCATTAAGGGTAATTTTTTTTTTGCTTTAGCATATTTCAATTATCAAGCATTCACATACTGCAACAATTAACATCCACTCATGATTCTTATCACTGTAAGACAAGAATTCAAATTCAATCATTCTAATCAGTACTTACTTCAACAGTAACTCTCCCATTATCACTGCTAATGCTAAAATTACATGGGAATATAATTTTGATAAATGTGATCAACTAATTTTCCAATGTTTTCCTTTTGCTAAACAAAAAGCGATCGATCGTTTGGTGCGAGTAGCGCAGGATGAGTTCGTAAGAAATTGATTTACATTTAAAATGTCGTAATCATTTGCAAAATTAATTAACTCATTAATTTTTACATGTAAAAATATCTCATGAAAAAGATCACAGGCATGTTTTTTTTTTTAATATCATTTAAGTGCTAAAATGAGAACCACAAAAATAAATTTTAAAATTAACCAGCACTTTTACTATCTGATTAAAAAATCAATAATTCAGTACTTTTTTTTTTCATCAATAGCACTTTTTGTGGACACTGTAAAGTTCCCTTTACGAATATTGATAATTTACGGTAGATTATGGCAAACATACCGATAATTTACGGTAGAAATATACCGGGAGAACATCTGGGGTGTCGAGGTAGCTGCATAATTGATGAAAGAGGTGTGGAAGGTAGTAGTAGCAGTAGTGCTAGCAAACTTTTTCCATCACTCGCCTTTCAACATTTAGCACTTACTTTAATATCCGCCGTTTTCATACTCTCTTTATCACTTTTTACTTATCAAAAGTTTTTTTAAAAAAATTATTTTTCCACTTTAACTGTAATTGAGTATTACAGTCGCATTTTTATTTAAAATTATAATAAATGAGACAAGTTATGGTAATGATGGTAATTTAAATTCTTGAAATATGTTTCTCATATCATTTAAATTTTCTATGTGATAACTTTCTTTCTCTCTCTCTCTCTCTATTTCTCTTTCTCTTTCGCTTCCAATTTTATATGAATTAGACGGAGCGAAATTTTGAATTGCAAAAATGGCAGAAAAAAAAGGAGGAACGTTATTTTGTGTTTTAGAAATAAAATCATTTTCAAAGTATCATAGATGAAATTCGATTTTCTCAAATTCCCTTCCAGCAATTTCAGACATGGATGTTTGGATTGCTCATTGCTTATGATTGCACAAAATAAAACGCAAGCAAATTAAATTGAAATTGTTTTGCCTTTTGCTTTGTTTATCTTCTGCTAAATGAAACCGCTGTTTTCATTTTAATTTTAAACTCTCTAAATTTCACTCCACTATTTCTCATGTCTCTGTGCCTTCGCTATAGTTTAACACGAACACAATGCACTCTATGGTTTGCAAAATTGCGACTAATCTCAAATTTCAAGCTTTCTAATTTTTTTAATTTTCATACTTTCTAAATTAAAAAAGCAACAAAGGGGAAAATGCTTCATCCTTTTGGTTTTGCTCTTTTTTTTTTTTTTTTTTGAAAATAAACCGATTCATCAAATGAATGTTACTTTTAAATTCTCAAATATTGCCTAAATTTGCTTCGTCAAGTCTAACTATCTTCCTTCTCTTGCACTTTATCGTCAAAATTAATAGCTTAAGAAGTGACTAGCTAATAAGCTTGCTAAATCTATCGTTGTTTCTTTCATTGCCTTTTCAAACCTACCTATTTGCCCATACCATCGTTGCGCAATTAATTTATTTTACTAAATTATTTGTCACCTTTTTTTTGTTCCTCTTTTTTTCGCTGTTGTTGTTGCATTGTTTTGAAATGAAAAAAAAAAGTTCTGTTTTGAATTGAATTACTGTGATGAGAAAGTGCGCTGAAGCAACAATAATAACAAATATTTACAGCAATTTTTTTCACTGTTTTTTTCCCTTCTAGTATTGCCAGTATCTAAAATATACTTATTTTCAGATGATAAAGTCTAACAACATCTCTAACAATTATCATCTCATTGATCGTTGAATTATTAATTAAAAATGAAAAAAAAAAAGTGATCATTTAATAGTTTCAGTTTTCAACGTTGTAATTTGCGAGTGTAGCATTGAAAAGAAAGAGAGAGAGAGAGAGAGAGAAAAAAAGCAGTGCGCTAATGAGCTAATGAGGTAATGAGGTGAGAAGAAAGCAAAAACGCATCAAGGTGGTAGTGGTGAGTGCGTCGTATCTGATGCTTCTTACCTATCGTATATCTCATCCACTACCAATTCTTATGGTCATTCTCTGTTTGCTGCCAGCGATACATCACCATGACCACTGGTCTGTTGCAAGTGTATCACAATCGTCAACAACATGCACCGTCGAAAATGCCGTCTGTTCGGCTAGCGATGCTCGAGTGTGTCGAAATTCAAGGTCATTTATAATTGTCAATGCTAAGTTTTGAAACTTTTGAAAAAGCTCTATTTTTTTTTTCTTTTCTAAAATTTCCAAAAAAAGTTTGGCACATCCTGCTTTTGCATGTGTGTGTGTGTGTGTGTGTGTGTGTGTGTGTGTGTGTGTGTGTGTTGCACTGAAAACGAATACGGAAATTCCTTTGGGAAAAATTTCGGAAATAAAAAAAAAGTCAGAATTATGCATAAAAATCCGTAACAGATAAAAGATCTCTGTCTATTATATGCGTATCGAGAGCGAGAGAGAGAAAAAGAGAGAGAGAGAGAGAGAGAGAGAGGATAAAACATTTTTTCCCCCTCAAAAAAAGTATTTTATATATAAAATTATTTGTTAGAAAAAATTGTTTCACATATAAATGATGATTGAAATTGTATTTGGAATACGATATTTCAAAAATATAATAGTTGCAGGAAGAAATTCGCAAAATTAATTTCATTTATATATTTTGAATTTAAATGAATAAATACACCGAAGATATATGGATGAAAGAATGTGACTTAATTAAAGATTTAGTTTAGTATAATTAAATTTATTCATACGCTCATTAGTTGTATCGATTGATAAAATTACGTTTTCATGCAAGGAGAATTTTTGAATTCGAATTGCTCAGTATTTCGTGAAGTTCATTGGAATTATTATTTCTCGTATTAAAATTCCGCTTAGGTGGAAAAGGTGATTTTTATTGCTTCTGAATTTTTTTTTCTCGTACTAAAGGAATTATTGGTTTAAATATTTAGCGGATAAAAAAAATTTTTATCCTTCACTTTAACAAAATAGATTAGGTAATTTTTAATATTTTAATTAGCAAAAATCTTTTCACAGTTAAATTAATTCCGTCTAAACTTCAATAAGTAAATTCATTTGCCAACCGTTTCTTTTACTCTTCTCGAGCATTATTTTCAATTCCATCTCTTATTTCACATTACTTTTGCTTTTTTTTTCTCTAATAAAGAGCTTTTCAGCACTTTTGAATAATTCATTAGTGACAAAATAGAATGGATGAATGAGGGAATGAAAGAAAAAACGAATTTGTATTTGAATTTTTCCATTTAAAATTAATTATTAGAAAAAAAACGAATTTATTCATTTTAAAAGAAAAACGAATTCATTGTTGTCTGCTTTTGCATTAAAACAAGGAATTAAATTGAATTCTCTCTTTCTCCCTACCTCTCTTCCTTTCTTTCAGCTGCTCCTATGCCTAAAACTAATTTTCCCTTTGACAATAACTCCACTTCATTTTATAATAAAATAAACAAACATTTAAATAAATATGCAATGTGAAAAAAAAAAGAACGAACTTCCTCCTCTGCCCCTGCAAAAAAAAACTAATCGATGGAATTAAAAGAGAGAGTAAGAGAGAAAAAAAAGGAAAATATTTGACGAATAATAAAATAAAATCCTAAAATAACAACTAATCAAACATTTTCCTCACTCTCTCTCCCTCACTCTCTCTCTCTCTCTCTCTCATTCCTTCCAAATATCTTCCATCCTTGGAGAATTAGTTGGAAATGGAAGTGATGAACGACTGACGTAGATTCTCCTCCTAAGCACATTAACACTCAAATATTTAACTATTAAGCTATTTCATTTTTATATAATCTGTCAGTGATATTACCCAGTCAAAACTTTCAAGAAATTTGCCTCCTCTCTTCCCTCTTCACTCGCACTAAAAGACAGAGAGAGAGAGAAAGGGAGAGAGCAGGAAGGAGGAAGTGGTGCAAGAGGAAATAAAATTAGCCCTTTTTTTTTCTTGTAATTCCTAATTTCCTACAAGGAATTTACGATAACTCCAAGGATATATGCCTGTGCATATGCGTGTGTGTGTGTGTGTGTGTGTGTGTGTGTGTGTGTGTGTGTGTGTGTGTGTGTGTGTGTGTGGGCGTGTTTCAACAAAATGATTTGAAATATCGTTGCTTTCAAAGGATGGAATAGAAGTTGTGGAAATTAACGCTTTCATGCAATTGCAAAACTGTCAGTTTCAGTAAATGAATGAATGAGCATTGAGTTAAAATTTTAAAAAAAAAATAAATTTATTTAATTTAATAAAATAAACGAAGAATTTAGTGCAAATTGAAATTGTAATTTTAGCTGTGTATCGGTATGCTCAACACGTGGCATGAAACAGTGTGAGTGTGACGTGGAAGAGGATAACTATTGCTATTTGTGTTGCGGTAATTCGAACTCACGTTGTATGCCAGCACATCAATACAATATCCTCAGGTACACCAAATTCATTAATTCTTTAATAATGAAATTAAAAAAAAATAGCTTTTGACGTATGGATAAATGGTTTATAATAGTATTTCAAACAGTAATACTTGATGAAATTGAGGTTTATTGTGTGAAAGTTTTGCTAAATTTCGCATAAGAATACATTTACGAAAAGCCTAAGCCTGACAATTTAGGCTCTTCCATTTTTTTTTTTTTAAAAACCTTTAGTGCATGACTATAATCACATAATATCTCATCAATCGCTGACACAATTTACATTTAGCTTCTCCACGCAATTAGACAATGGCTAGCTAACTAGCTAACTAACTCTTATCGGATTGTCCTTCAAATGATCGGCGATTATTCATTCCCATGTGGGAAAAGCTTTTATGAATTTTTTTTTTCTAAGAAAAAACGATGCTTTGTGGGGGGAAAAAAAAGCGGAAAAAGGTATGAGAGGAAAAAGGATGGAAATGAAAACAGAAAAAAAAGAGAGGAAAAGAGAAAAATGGACAATGCTTTCTTTCACTCACTTGTCGAAGAACATATGATAATCGATTGAAATATTTGCCTTAAATTTCAAATCTTAAATTTAAATTCAAATCAATATTATACATACAAATTGTACCTTAATCATTTTTCTAAAATATATTGTACCTTACAGTAAATTTCTTATCGACACTGTGTAAAACGAGGTAATTTTTTACGCTAAAACTATCAGTAGAAGTAGTACGTGTAGGTAAGCTCAAGCAATTTTTTTTTAAACGGAAAAAAAAACGACGATTCATTTAGTGATTATTCCCTTTCTAATTATCGTTCATCGTTTCTCATTATGCAATTTAAATTTTGGATGGATTAAAATCAAACAATGACTTCCTAGCAACCTTTTGATCAATCACCGACAAAAGGACCTGAAATGAGAGCACAACAAAAAGTGCGCTTCCTTGTTCAAATGATAAAAGGAAGAAAAAAAGCAAATGACTTTTTCAGTCATAATTAAATTTAAAAAAAAAAGTAGCACAAATTTCCTTATAAAACAAATTGTTTTAGAAGATATGACAGAAAAAAAGGGAAAAAAAGATTATTAAATAAAAAAATAAATAAAAGATGAAAATTTGAAGCATTCAAAATCCGTTGTTTGTTTCTTTACAAATGATACATTTTGTTTCCAATTCACTTCTCTTCAATATAACTAACAATTATTAGGAGTGGAAGAGAGAAAGAGAGTGACAGAGAGAGAAGAGAACAGATAGATGAAGCAAAATCATTTATTTTGAATGATTTGAAATGTGTTCAGGGATAACGGAGAAAGATGGGAACGTGAAGCATGCGCACTTTGCCGTCAGAATGGCGTGGAGCTAGAAGGTTTAGCGTGTGACGATACGGATCCGGCTCGTTTGTGCCTTCAGGGCAAATGCTCAAATAGTGTATGTCACGATAAAAAACCTGGAGAGTATTGTGACCGAAAGTTAGTTAGCACTTCATATAATAAAATGCATGCAGCAATGTGTAAACAATAGATATATTAATTATAAGAATATAAATTTAAATTTATTTCTATAAATTATGTTGAGAAAAATTATTACTTTAATCGTTGCATATAAAAAATTCAAAATTTTTAAATCTAAAAGAGAAATCCAAGGCGTGTTTTTGAGGCGCTAAATGATTTCTTTCTGCCACACTTAACGATCACGATCCTATCTTCAGCTATTACTTATACATTTAATTTTAGGATGGAAAAAATATGCGTGGATGACATTTGTGAAAATCCATGTGCTCGTATCAGTCCACATTTAATGGTCTGTGATTGCCCTTTGATTGACCCCGACACGGGATTTGCGTCTGACGATCGTTGCCAACTTTGTTGTTATGACTTTAATGCGGTAATTTTTCAATCGACAAATATGTTAATTGTAAAAATATAAATTTAAATTTGAATAATCTTTCTAAAAATAAAAATTTAAAAATATATGTTAAAAAAGTTTCTTTTTGATAATTGTATTATAAATTTAAATTTACATTCTTAAATTAAGTGTTGTAAAATATCGTAGGAAAAATGAACGAAATAATGCTATTTTTATGACACTTCTTTTATAGGGAATAATTTACTCCAAAATGAGCAGAATGAGGAAAGAATAGGAAATTTAAAAATTTTCAATTTTCACAATTATCATTGTCAAGGTTCAAAATTAATTTTGAAAATAAAATAAAATTATAAGGAGCATATTTTAATGCTCAATTTTTAAACATTTTCTTTTTTTCTACCAATGATTTAACACTACGAAAATATTCTTATGCTATTACATTACATTAGCATTTCAATTTTCTATTTATTCAAGTAAAATTTATATCCTTGCAGGAATGAATAAATGCACTTCCCATAACTCTTTCTCTCTCCCTCTCTCTCTCTCTCCAATTCTTTGCCACTCTCTTTTAATAGATGGATCATTTCATGCTGCAGAGTTATAAGCTGAATTAAACTGAATGCTCGAAAGTGGAATGATTTGTTTGATTGAAGGAAAAAAAAAACGAAACTAGCGAAATACATCCCATTATGCTACTATTTAAGCCGATGATCGTACCATAATAAATTATGCAAATTTGTTGAAAAACTATTTCTTGTCAAACCATTCTGCTTTCATTGACAGTTTAAATTAAGCTCAAATATTGGGAAAAATTAGAAAAAAGTTAGAAATACGTGATGCGACATGATAAATAGATGAATTAAAGACGTCAACGACAAGAGACATTAATAAGTCGTAATTGATATATGTTAATTACAATCGATTGAATTGTAATTAAATTAAACTCAAAAAAAAATGCAATCGTATACTAATTAAAATTTATCGAAAGCTAAAAAGTGTGGTGAAAATTATTCGAAAATTTTGTCTAAAAATTATTTGATACTATCTGTTTTGCTACATTACATAAGCTGCTCAAATGGAAAACGTTTAAATTACAGCGTAAGTAATTTAAGCTTGAAATCGAAGAATGAAAAGAGGGAAAGTGTATGTGGCAAAAAAATTTTACACTTAAGTGATACTTAATTGCAGAAGCCTGCATCACGACGCTGTCAAAATGCTTATCGTCGATTTCATTTAGCGTCAACGCATAACAGGCCTATCTGGCGCGTAGGCCTGGATTGTGCGGGCGGAAAAAAGTGTAATCGTTACGGTATTTGCCGTGGCTTTTCATTGCAACCAACGTTTCATCTAACGCTCTTTGCACTGCTACTTTCCATTTATTGCCTTATCGTATAACTTTTATGCTGATAATAGCTAGTGATAGTGATAGCGAATTGTAAGTGATAACTGTCATTGTGTTATGATGATTATTAATTAATTGCATATGATTATTAATTAATTGCATTTGCTTCATTGTATGAGGCTTTTGTCCAGTTTTTCTCTTTCTCATGAACGGTATTCTTGTTTTCTTTCGTTTCTTTCTTTTTTTTTTTTTTAATTTTTATTATTGTTAGCAATGATTGCGTGATAAGTAATTCCCAGAAGGAATATTTTTGTGGGCAGTTAAAATGCAATGATTGATGTTAAATTTCACTAGCTACAGCTTTTATGTTTAGCGAAAAATTTCAAGTTTCATTTTTAAATGCTGAAATTTTTTGTGAAAAAGTTGTTTAGCAAAAAAGAAAAGAAGAGGAGCAAGCGTTTTAATTTTCTATGAAAATATTTGAAAGGCAAATTTAAAAGTTAGCTAACCTTTGTCCACATGACGACTGGTTTCGGTGTGCCAGTTACCGAACAATCCAGCAGTAATGGTCTACCAACAATGATTGATGGATTTAAATTTGTCATATCCAAAAAACGAGGTGGCTCTGAAAAAAATGAAAATTTGGGAAAAGAAAAAAGTTTTTATTAAATTCAAAAAAAATTTCTCTTACAAATTTATATAACGTACGCAAGCAGAAATGCATGTCAACTTTCAATTAATAAGCTTATACAGTAATTTTTTTACTCGTCAAATATATTTTCAATCGCTTATACGCCTTCGAGGTTTTAAATTTATTCGCTAACTTTAATTTATTCACAAAGCTCTTCCGATAGTTTATCCAGTGTCACTATTTGATAAACAAAAATCAAATAGTTTAAACAACCAAACATAATTAATTAATTAACTGAATATGAATTCAAAAAAAAGGAAATCAGAATCGAACAGTTTTATCAATTAAATAACTAAATGCAATTTAGTCACTCAAAGTGCTTAAGCATATTTTATCTTCAATGAATTACCACTCCCATAATTCTCCCATACTTTTTCACGGTGCAATTTTTAAAATATAGCGAAAATTGGCATATTCCAAACTACGAAAAATATTAAAATGAAACTTAAGCACTTGAATTTTAATTGCAAAGAATTAAGATAATACTCGGTGTTTAAATTTCAATTATTACCATGTACTGTAAGCGCGAACGTTTTCCTCGCTTCGCCTGCTTCATTCTCCACCACGCAAACATAGCTACCTGAATCACTCAAACGCGCACTTCGAATTTCAATTCGCCGATCGTCCACCTAAAACAAATATTTCAAATGTAAATTCAGAAATAAAAAATTAGAATTGAAAAGCTTTATTGATGAAAATCACAAATGACAGATTAATAAAGTTTTAATCGATAAATTACTCAATAGAAACTTCACTAAATTATCCTTTTAAAGTTGTTACTAAATTGAAATATTTCATTTTATGCTAATTGTATTAAGCAGCTTTTGAAGCAAAACATTTTTTTTTGCATAGCTATTATATTAATTAATTTATTTATTTACATTTGATAGAACTTATTTATTCATTCACTATTCATTTATTTATACTTTCACAAAATTTATTCGCAGAGCTTCGAGTATGCCTACTATAATTTTTCATTTTCAAATTTAAATATAAATTTAAATACTTCACACAAAGATTTCATTCAACTATTAAGCATTATAGAATGTTAAAAATCCATTTCAATCACTCAAAAATATTTTCCAACTTTGTTGAATTTATTAAAAAATGAAAAGATAACATGCCAGTATATTTGGATTAATTTGTCGACCATTTTTCACCTCTTCTCCGTCAATAATCCATTTCGTTGCTAATTTTCCACTGCCACTAATTATCTGGCAAGTTAAGACAACAAATTCGTCCACCGCAACCTCAATTTCCTCCACACCACCAGTGCTATCAAGAATTGGTGGAGCTAAATGAAATGAAATTAAAAGTATCAATTTCAACTGATCAATTAATTCAACTCACAATAATTGAGCAATAATTGATCGTTTTATTATAATGTTATTTTGTATTTCTTATATAAATTAAAATTATTAACATTTTAAATTTAACAAGAAACAAAATGGTTTGTCGCATTTTCCATCATTTTTGTTATTTTTCAATGATAAACGAAGAAATTCATTTTTAAAATTTAAAATAATAATAAATGAATTTGAGCGTAATTTTAAAGACGTCAAACGTTAACAATGTATTTTAGAAGGAAAAAAAAGGAAGTGAAGGAAGCGAACCGGTAAATTTGATGATAAAATCACGACTTGCTCGGCCAACTTTATTTGTTGCCGTACACGTATAACGTCCGTCAAAATTATCACGTGCAACACTTATCCATATTGTTTGATTGTTATTCCGAAAGACTAAATTATCATTCGGCTTAATCAAACGATTATTTATGCTCCATACAATCTGAAAGGAAATGTTGTAAACAAAATTGATAAACAAATGGAATTCAAATTAACTGCATTAATCTGAGAAAATCATTTACAAATAATTAATAGCAAAATTTATTGAAATATACTTCACTTAAAGCTGTTATTTTAGGATGATAATGTAATGTCCTGCACGCTCAATGTACATTTTCTTTCAATATTCAAACATTTAGGAATGAAAAAATTGCTGTCGAAAAATTACCACACATACGTTTCAATTCAAATTAAAACGACAAAAATGCAAAATTTTTTCAAAAGTTTCCGGATTGCTAAAGCTAACAGAGGGAAGGAGGGAAAGTTTCATTGAGTAATTAAACGAAATTGAATTTTGAAAATAACTAACTTGTGCATCGGGAATTGCTTGAACATTGCAATCTATCGCAAAGCCACTCCCGGGAATTACCGTTTGTAACGGTGGTGACGAGGTACTTTCACTAATTGTTGGTGAAACTGTAAAAAATTTTGGAAGGAACAATTCAACCGAGTGAGGGAAAATTTTTAATTTTTGATTAAAAAAAAAATTTTTTTAGCATATAAAAAATATGTAGAAAATTGTAACGAAACTATCAATAAACGTTATCATTTCATACAACAAATGCAAATATACGTTGACGTCATCATCACTTTTTTTCACTTTTCTATCACGTAAAAACTTACGCAAAACACGTAAATCGTACAACTTCTTGGCTTCACCAGCACTATTCTGCGCAACACAAACATATCGAGCAGCATCGGTTATTTGCGCTGATAAAATGTGCAAAATTTGACCACCGGAAGATACCTAATTAAAGTGACCTCTTTTTCATCGCTCATTTTTTTTTCCTTTTGCTTACGCAAATTTGCGCATAATTTTTGTTCTTTTTTAAAATATAAAATAAATATTTATTTTGATGGAAAAATTATAAGAAATAAGAAAGAAAAAAAAGGAGGAGCGATAAGCAAGCAAACAAACTTGAAGATAGCTCGTTGCTGATCGTTGTCCATAGTATGCAAATTCAATTGCTTTACCATCACGCAACCATTCGATATCAATTGGTTCGGTGCCCGTAACATCACAAAGTAACTCTTTCGGCTCATTGATAAGCACTTCGACGATTTCCTGCTTATCACCAGCTATCACTGGAGCTTCTAAAAAACACAGAGTGAGTGACCGCACTCTTGGCCATTTCAAGAATCAATCAATCGATTGAGGAGCCCACTGATGATAAATGACGTGTTATGAAGTTACCGATAATTTGAAGATGCGTTTCAAAATCGGCTAAACCAACATCATTTGTTGCGATACACGTATACCTGGAAGGTATTTGCGTATGCGTAAATTAGAGCGTGAAAAAGAATGAGTGCAAAAAAAGAAAAGGAAGTTTTTCACTCCATCTATTCTTTCATTCACAACGTATTACTGTACAATTACAAATTTTTAATTTCACTTTTTTTTTTTTTTTTGTAAATGATCACGCACATAAAACGCAACACGTGAGGAAGTGTTTTTTTTTTTGAGCAAAAAAAAATCACTCATACCTTGCATCATCAATTGAAGTGGTATCACTTATTTCAAGTTGCCGTCCACCGTTTAAAATAGCATAGCGACTGTCCGCTCCCAATGGCTGTCCATTTTTTATCCAAGCAATGGATGGTTCAGGACTGCCAAATGCTGGACAGTTGATGATCGCTGTTCGACCGGCGTTCACTTGCATGTGATGCAAAATATTTGGTCCCTCAATTGTTGGTGCTTCTAAATTTGAAATATTTTCAGTTACGTACATCATCTACTAAATTCCTATGTTTTTTTTTTATTTTTCATTCTTAAAATTGCGGTAAATTATTTCACTTTTGCAAGAATGAAATGAGTAAAATTACTTTCAGTAAAATTTTACTAAAAAGTAAAATTTTTAAATAGAGAAAATGAGGAACTATCACATGGAATGCGTCACTGCTTAACTACTACTTAACCAGTATATCACGTAACTACCATACACCTTACTACTGTTGTTTCACTTTGCAATTCGTAACATACACGTATATTACCCAATAATTTCACTGTGAAATCACGTTTTTCCTCACCAGCTGGATTCCATGCAATACACGTGTAATGACCGGCGTCATTCTTAAAAATTAAACATTCATTTCAAATTTATATGCATTAACGATTAGTAACGATTTACTGCTGCGAAAGCATTAATCGTTTCCTGGCATTTAAAAGAACAACATTTTTAACTTGACTGTCGAACTTTTTCTTTTTTCCACTCCTAATCATTCTTAATAATATTAAATTACCAAATTACAAACAATTAAAATCATTTTTTTTTAACTCAAAAATTTAACTTTCAGAATGCATTTGCTTCAATCGACCTTTTTTAAATTTAACAAATGCAATTTCATTCCATTGGCAGATACGTAAGCGTCAGAGTCATGATGAAGAGGCATGCCAGATTTTAGCCACGTGATCGTAGGCGTTGGTCGACCGTACGCTGCACAATTAATTGCTATCGCACGTTGTAATTTACCACCAATTTCAGACAGTTGCCCTTCACGTTCTATTTTAGGTGGTGCTGAGATGGAATTGTTTTTTAATATTTTTTAATGAGCTTGTATGTTTTAAAGGTTAGACGCTAAATGGAAAAATTTATGAATTGAAATTGATTTTGAATTCGATGGAATATTCTCGAAATTATATTTCATTTTTAATTAGACAATTTCATTTAATTTTATTTTATCTAAATTGTAAGTTTGCGTAGAGATATTTAAAAAATTTTAAATTTACTCATAACGTATAACAGAATATCCTGTTCCACCATTCCAGCTTTATTTTTAGCTTCACATGCGTAGCGACCTGAATCCAGTACCTGCAATGTTGTAGTCAAACTCCAACAGATTACATGATTGCTGTGGAAAAAGCGAGTGGACAAACTGTACTCGTAAAGTTACTTTGGATAACTCAAAGTTCCGTAAGATATATTGTAAGAGTAATATTTGAGAGGCCTAACTTTCTTTTTTTGAGGCCTGAAAGATTTGAAGTGATTTAATTATTTAGCAAATTTTACGTAATCATGCAATTAGGTAACTTACCTTTACACGCGTAATTTTCAGATCATTGCCTTTCAGCTGTCCTGTAACAATTCTTTTCGTAATGTTGTACGATGTCAGAAGCTCACCATCTTTGAACCACTCAACTATCGGTTCCGGTTTACCAGTTACCGGACAATTTAACGTAACTGTGCTATTCTCGATTACCGTCCTGCAATGATGTATTTGTTATGTAAAGTACAGAAAATGATGAATTCAATCAGTATTTTCAATTTTAATATCATCCATTAATTATCAGACTTCCAAGCTCACTGAGATAACGCATTGCTAAAATATCAGCAACAGCAAAAATACATGCATTTGAAACAATTAGCAATTAAACTCCACAAATTTACATATTAAAGGAGAAACGCAAAATTTACATATTTACATATTAAAGGAGAAAAGAAAGAGGTCACGTAGGAAAACTACTGCACCTATTCTTTTCCTTATCGAGAATTAGCATTTCTGGTGGAAGTAGAACATTCAGCTTGTAATCAATTCTCGTTTCACCTGCGTCATTCCTCACTCGACAGCTGTAGCTCCCCTCATCACGTAGGTCGGTGCTTAATAATGAAAGCATAGTGTTTCAGAAGAACAAGATATCATATATATGTCACTGAAAGTAAGGTATATGCAAGAGGATGAGATATTCAAGCAAAGCCACCCGGAGGTCCACTGGTCACCTAACACCTATTTGTAGTAAAATAGTTTGTGAGTGAATTAAACAAATTTCCAAAAAAAAAAAAAAAACAGAAAAAAAATTGTTCCAACGATATGTTTTCATGTGAATGATGAAGAAGGCGATGAAGAGGAGGGATGAGAAGAGAGAACAAAAGAAAAAAATCTATCATTTCTTTTAAGTTACTGAATTCAAAAAAAAAAAATAGCATAAGCAAAATTCCACTTTAACATTTTTTTTTCAACGATCGCTCGTTAAACAAATTTAGAGTGAAAAAATTACCGATTAATATGAAGTTTATGACTTAACTGAGACATTGCATACTTTCGTCCATCAATTTTCATTGGTTGATAGTCTTTTAACCTTAAAATTAAAAGATCATGAGGAGAAAAGACAGAGAGAGAGAGAGAGAAAGAGAGAGGGATGGTAAGTTTCCATAAATAATTCGCAGAATAATTCCATTTTGAGATAGGTAAGGTTAACAATTTTAACCTACTAATATAAGCTTAAATTTATGCTTAAGGGTGAAAGTAAGAGAAAAAACTGTAGACCTTCTGGTTATACTAAATGAAATTTTTAAATTGAAGTAGCAATCAAATGGCTAATAGCGCTAATAAACTAATAGTATAAACTAATAGTAGTCATTTAGAATATTTTATGTTTTAAAAACTGAAAATGAAAATTTGTTAAAATTGAAATGTATATAACTTTAACTTTAACATATACCATGTTACTTCACCGGAAAATTTTTTGTCAGTTATCGGACAATGTATTACAATCGAATCGTTTCCTATCACTTCAACTATTCTCCTCATTCCCTCAGCTATTGTTGGACGAGCTTAAAATGATGGAAATTAAATAAACGATCGATGCAATTACACCATCATTGTAAATTAATTAATATAAAAATAAAATTTCATTGTTTAAATTTTCCTTTTTTTTCGAAAAAAAAGATTAAATTATCCTTGCTATATTATTGTTACAGTGTTACAGTGGTAAAATTGCTAATAATTAAATTAAAATTTTATTGAAACATTTGCAACTCACTTATGACATCAACATCAAAATCAATTTCCGCTTCACCAACTTTATTCCGTGCTATGCAAACGTATGATCCACGATGTATCACGCTAGCATTCGCAATCCTGAGCTGTTGACCTTCTGAAAGTGCTTCTACTGAAGTGAATTCCAGTGCTGGCCTACCATCCTGGAAAAGTTTCATTTCATTTCGACTGTTTATGCTAGAAAATACAAAATGAGCAGATAATACAGGTACGTGAATTTCACAATGAATTCATTAGTGGAACTAGAAGGGTGCACGTGACAGAATTACACGTGACAGAATTTTCATTACGTGCTACGCAACTATACGTTGCTTCAGAAAAGGTTGGCAAAAAGAAGTGAGAAATAGCGGAACCTTTATCCATGTGATGGTTGGTTGTGGTTTGCCCTCAACTTCACATGGCAAAATCAATGAGTTATTTTCGATTACTTTATACATTCCACCTTCACCAATAATTCTTGGCGGTACTGTAGGAATTTTTTCATTTTTTAAATTATTGATGGAAAAAAATGTAAAAAAAAAACAAAATATTTATTATTTAATACAAAGTATTTATTGAGTGAAATTTTTGCTAATTTTCACATTGAAAAATTGTTGCAACTTTTGCAAAACATTTTTCGACTATAGAAATGCTCCAAAAAATTAATTTACCAAAAACAAATAATTTGTATGTTTTGCTTGCTTCACCAGCTTCATTGCGTGCTACGCAACTATACGTTGCTTGATCATCCGGTTGAACGTCCGTAATAACAAATTGTCGTCCACCATTCAAAATCTAAGTTAACAATTTCAAAAATAATTACAACACTAGGAAAACAATGCGTCGAAAGTAGAGAGAGAAAAAAAAAGCGGTAAAACTGTTTGCAGTATTGTCTTACTAAATGCGACCGCCTTTCATCTCTCAAATCAAATTAATCTCTCCAAATGCGCTGCCAATTCAATTAATTCATTTAAAAATTCAACAGCATCTTCCTACGCTCATTGAGCACTAAAGTATCGATGCACGAGACTCACTTGTACATCATTGTTGTCGCTAGCAGTCAGAGGGAGCGAATTTTTCGTCCATGAAATATTTGCATTCGAAGTGACCGCTAAGGGACATTCAAGGCTTATTGGTCGATGTGTGAGTGTTTCGACCAGCACCGTTACATTAGCATTTGCTAATTCTAGAAATTACACTAATATATTTTTTGGCGTGAAAAATTTTAACGTGCTATATGCGTGAGCGGATTTTAACGTGGTATATGCGTGAGCGGATTTTAACGTGGTATATGCGTGAGCGGAAATGAACGACACTAACCAGGTTTCCTGATAACACGCACGTTGAATGTTTTCGCAGCATGACCAGCTTTATTGATAATTCCACAACGATAGTTTCCAGCACTGTCGGAAGTGACCGATTGCACCAAGGCAGTTCGTTTCTCATTTAAAAGCTATATGTGAAACTAACAATTATGGATTTGGTAAAATAGCGTGAAAATACTTTAATTGATTATTTGAACAAAATTTGATATGACATTCCCGTTATTTTTTAATTAAAAATCTCCTTAAATAGGAATTTATTTATTACTCATTACCTTGAATTTGAATATATATATACATATATATTGAAGAATAATTTTGAAAGATAGTAATTGATTGGAGAACGCTTACCTGTACGCTACCGTCAACATCAGCACCATCTTTCAACCAACGTATAGCAGGCGTGGGATCAGCGTCGAAGTCACATTCAAGTTCTAATGAGTCATCTTCCACAATTGAAATGTATTCCACCGCTTTGCCGATAATTCGTGGAGGAACTGTAGAAATTGAAAAATTCTCGTCTATTTGAATACTTTCTTAGCACTTTGCCAATTTACCTTGTCGAGTTTGTTTACTTTAAAACTCGACGAAACTTATATGTTTTTTTTTTCCATTGCCAAAAAACGATAATAGTAAATCACAAATTCAAAACTATCCACCAATAACTGCAACATCGAATTCTTGTGCTGCTTGACCGGCTAAATTTCGTGCCACACAAGCATACGTTCCCTCAGCTTCTTTCTCCACACTTACAATTACTAAGCGAGTTTTATCCAACGAAATTTGCATATTTCCATCAGTGAACTGAAACAATAGTAAAGGATTTAAGCATTAAAATAGCTTCGTATATAGCTAAACTTCTTTTTCGACTGATAAATGAAACCGATCGAATGCATGAACGAAAATAGCTAGTATCGTAGTGATCTTAGCAACGAGATATTAAAATTTTTTTTTAAGTTCATAATTTCCATACAGTATCACTACGAATTACTATGATCGAGTGCAAATTATGATAGAATACTCTGTCTGCGAAAACACACGTAAATGAATAACACTTAAGTGATATTCATTTACGTGTGTTCTTGCTTATCACTGAAGAATTATCATTACACAACTTTTTCAAAATTTTTGAAATATACCAGGAAATTAGGGATGATAATTATCAAAATGATCAATGAAAGTGCACATGTGAAAATGCATGTGACAATTTAGTTTAGTTTTTTTTTTTTGGTGGAAGCAGAATTGCTGGAGCAAAAATATGGAAAGGTAGTAGAGACGTGTGAGATTGCAATTCCATCAAAATTCATCCACGTCCACTCTCACTTATCCAATAAATATAAGGCAATAAGTAATGATGAGGTTTAAGTAAGAAGTGTAAGGATAAGTGATAAGCAGAAAAGATATGTGCAAAGATTAGAAATCAAAAATGAAGTGGCCATTGATGAAAATGAGAAAAAGATGATAACCGTTATTGGACGTCCATTTTTGAACCATTCTATATCGATAATATTAGTTGGTGTAGATAGTGGACATTCCAAAGCTACCGCATTGCCTTCGACAACTTCAATCGGTCCATGCTCATAACCATTGATCATTAACGGTGGAGTTATCACCTGAAATAAAATAGGAAATTGGTGATGATCGAAGAGGAGAGAGGAGATGTGGAGAGAAAGAAATGTTCCTGGAAATGAGGTAGTTCACTTGAATCGATCGATTTCTAATTTAAATTTAAAATAAAAAAAAACCATACGTGAACAAGAAATTCACGCGATATACTTCCAGCTTTATTGCTCGCAATACAGGTATATCTGAAAGAATGCTATCAAAAAAATTTTATGATTTAAACAGCTCAATTTGTTTAAACGTTAAATTTTAACTTGTCAATACTATAAATTAATTTTGATTTAAAATTACGGCATTTTCTAAAGATTTTCGAAAGGAAATAATGAAATAAATCCTTAATTAACTTATTTCCTTGACTTACGTACGTGAAAATATCAACTTAAAGTACCTATGATTAGCATAGTCGTTATGCTGCACAGCTAATTTCTGATTATGCTCGCTTAATGCTGCCGAACGTTCCATCAAACTTTCACCATTGTGAAGCCACTGAATATTTGGTGACGGATGACCATCGACATAGCACGTTAGCGGTACTGTGCTACCCGATGTTACGTAAATATTTGTTTCGTACTTTTTATCGCGAAAACTTGGTGGTGCTGAAATTATTTTTTAAAAAAAAAAATAAATTAAATCACAGTACAAGCTAAAATTTTTAATTTTAGAAATTTCATATTAAATTAAAATTTTTAAAAAAAAATCAAAACTTAAATGTATATACCATTCGAAACGGTATACAAGCTTAGCAAAACAGGTTAATATGTAGTATTTTAAAATGCATTATTAATTATTTTTGAATTACGCCGATAGTTCAATGAATCAAATAGGCATCGGATTCATACCTAAAACACTTAATGAGAAATTTTTGATACTTTCACCAGCGCTATTGCGCACTCGACATTGATAGACACCCTCATTATCAACTGTTACTTCAGTGAGATAAATGCGCCGACCATTTAAAACAATTTGCGCATTTGTTGGTAGCATTTCGAAATCATTCTGCAACACAGCAGAACTATCATTTGCATTTTTTTCCACTTTAATTAAACATAAGTTTTTAATTAAATTGATTTTTTTTGAACATTCTAAAAAGCAAAAGGAAAACTTAAATAATTTAGCAAATGAATGTTTGCAAAATTGATCTGCTGAGGAATTTAGCAACAAATCGAAATGCTATTTTAAATTTTTGCATTAAAATTGTATGTGTAATTAATGCTCCTTTTTTTCGTTTTTTTTTTTGCTAACCACAAGCCATGAAATGGTTGATTTGAATCCGTCCTCTTCCACATCACAATTCAACACCACACCTTTTCCAACGGTCACTTCCACTGACTCATCACTGCCAACTTTCGGCGGAGCTAAAAGTGACATTGAAATTTAGCACATGGAAATTATAAATAGCAAGCAAGCAAAACTACCAGTGCTGTTGATGTTCCATTAAAATTCCGAAACTCTACGCCTAACTTCTTTTTTTTTGAGAAATTATTTTTGAATTTACGATTAAAATTAACAATTAAGATTAAAAAAGTTTTATTTTCAATTGAACATTGCTTTGCACATGTGTTATGTGCAAATTTCAAATTTCTGCAAAATGAAAAAAAGCGGTAAAATTCTTAGGCTCAATCCTGTCAACTCCTAGCCTTGGCAAGGGGTGATTAAATTTGTTTACTTAAAAAAATAGCAAAATTTTCTCAAAACAATTTTGAAAAAAAGATTCTTTGAAAATATGAATTAACAAAGAAGGCGTTGACTTAAATTGCAATTTCAATATTTTGCAAATTTACATGCTTTCACCTAAATTTTGAAATTATTCATTGAATTACGACTCTCTCATTAGCCCTCACAAACATGTTATTAACATTTATCACCGATAATTTTCCAACTCTCAATGCACAACTCAATTTTGTTTAAATGTTGTTCAATTTATTTATTAGTATTAATTCCTTAATATCGCTTTGCTTAAGTGAATATTAAATTTAGTCCGTTGTAAATGAAATTTGCAACAGTAACCTTAAACACATATATATTAGCAATTTTTGTGCTTATTTATTTACACCTATTTACGTGTATCCTACGTCCTACGTGTATCTCACATCATAAAAATATTCTCAATTGTATAGGTCAGGATGAACGATTTCTCAAGAAAATTTTTTCAAAAAAAACAGCTCCTGTGCTATCTAGCTGCTTTCGATCTAACTGCTTACAAATTCTTAATGTCTTATTTGGCAAATATTTCATTGAAATTCTTGCCAAATAATTTAAAATCAGTAACAAGTAATTTAGTATTATTACTATTTTTCGTATAATCAAACGAATAATAGTAGTTATCCTGCATCAAAGCATTTTAGTATCTCAAAAGAAAAAAATTTTTTTTTTTGAAAAACTTTGGGAACTGATCAATTTATCGATAAGCGCTTCGTACATCTCTCTCTTTCTCTCTCTAAGACGAAACTTCCTTAGTGAAATTGCCTATGTTATGCGCTCACTAGTCTAGTCTTCATTTAAATCTCCTCTTTTCCCCTTTACTAAAACAATCAAAACTATTTGTCACACGCAACAATCCCCACTTTTACAAGATATTTCTTAAAGGGTGGAAAATTTTCGATTAAAATTTATCAAAAAAGGCAAAAATTTCTTCAATTTTAAATTCATTCAGTTAAATAAACAAATGTCTTTTTAAGCCTTTGTTTTTTTTCCCTTAAATTAGCATAAAATTATCGTAATTCATGTTAACGGTTGTTGTCAACTGAGTGGTACCACCTTTCTCTTGTAATTAGAATAATCCTGCAGAGCTCTAGCAATATCATACGGATTCTTCACATCTCTTAAATATACAACAATTTAAAAAAAAAAACCAATCATTTCATCTAAAAGTGAAATGATCAAAAAATTATTTCTTTAAAAATTTTCCACTTATTCATTGTAATTCAAGAATGAATTTTTTTTTTAGACAATTTCTGTGTCAAAAAGAAGAAGAACAGAGCTAACATAATTAAACCGAGCAGTGTTGTATTTTCGAAAATTTTTTAACTCAAAAAATAATCGAAAATAGCGCGTGAATTTTAAAGAAAAAGTGCCAATTGCGCTTCTTCAAAAATCAAATATTGTAGCTATTTCCACTTAATTTATATAACCGTTTAGAAATTCACTGCATTTATCACCAAAATTTTCCTCTTCCTCTCCCTCTCTCTCTCTCTCTTTTTCTTCCTTATTCTATCTAATAATTTCGCAATTCAGTCATCCCACTCAGTGAAATATTCTAATTTGTTAATTGTAATCAAAAATGTATTATTTAGCTTTTTTTTTTTAGCATTAACCTTTTTTTGTTTTGTGCGATTCATTTGATTTATTTAGCGCCGATTTTTTGCGTTTCATTTTTACACTTTTCGCTTTTAAAAATTGAAAATAGCGCTATGATGTGATAAAATTGTTTGAAAAATAGTAAATTATCATTGAAGCATTCATTGCTTCAGCACACACACAACTCATCCGTGTTCGTGTACAATAACAACAAAACAAAAAAATTACTCATTTTGTTGAAATTTCAATAATCTTATTTCTGTGCAAAGTAAGTCATTTTCCGCCTTAGCAAACTAACATGACGTTGTAGTGTCCAATACGAGAGAAAAAGTATACCATCGTAGCTCTTAAATCATTTTGAAATTTCTTTAATCCTACGATTTGTGCTAGTAACTCATGATATTTTCCTGTTCTTTTTTTAAAGAAAAAATTCTCTAATTAAATCGTGTAATTTTCCTATTTCGTAAATTACTGCATTCTTTGTGTAAAATTATTGGAATAAGATGTTTTGCAGTTACCTTTATGATAAAAGGAATTTTAATTTTTTTTTTTGCTAAATCTTATTTCGTGAGAAATGAAAAACAATTCTGTAACAATGTAGCTATTACTTCAAGCAATAATTTGAAATTGTTTTTTTTTTCTCTTGAAAAAATGAAATCGATGAGGTAAAATTCAGCAAAGTGAAATTAATGTAAATTTATATTCGTAGAAAATTTTTCATTTCTTCCTTCTATCGCTGTCATTTTGTTAACTAACAAAAGGATTGGAAAGAAAGGCAAAAGTGAAATTTTCTCATTTTCAGATTTCTCTAAATCAATGACAAAATTGAATTTCAAAATATACGATTCGGAAGGATTGAATGAACAACAATATCAGTCCAATGCTACCAATAATACCACCAACAGAAATGTTTAAGAAACTTTTTACCTAAATTAATTATTGCCATTATTGTAGCAAGAAAAATTTAGAATGATTGATTGATTGATTGATTGATTAATTGATTGATTGATTGATCAGTAAACTACGAATTCCCATTTGCTCAGCAAAACAATACGACTTGCGAATGAATTGCTAATTTGAAAAGGGATAAATTGAAAAGGAAAAAACAACAAGCATCTAATAATAGATGTAAGGTAGTAGGAATGGATGGATTTGAAATTTTGTTGCAAAATTTTAGCAAGAAGGAAAAAATCATTTCGAAGACGATGGTGTCAGACGACAACACATCATTTTCAGTTGCATCGGTATGGATTGGACTTTCATACTACACGTTGCTAATGCCCAAGCAGCCCTATCCGTTGTATGTTAACAATATTTTCATAGATTTAAAAAATTAAAAAGTTAGAAATAATCAAACAACAACAAAAAAAAAACTCCCAGAGATAATTAATTTGGCACTATCGAAAGTACTAAAAAAAACCCACGTAGCATATGTGTAATTTGAAACAGAACTGAAATTTTTGAGGTAGAAACTTCTACAGTAATTAAAATTGAGGCAAATGAAGGGAAAGTAAGTGTGCGCTGTTGTAGCTATTAATTATATGTTTGACGTGTTCGATGTTCTTGATCAGTTATCGTTTCGTATCGTCCGCATGGGTGACCTATCTGTTTTTTTGCGCTTATATTGGCATGAAGGCGTAAGTTACTTATGTATAAAATCATATGAAGTAAGTTAATTCTCAACTAGTCCACTTGTTTCACGGAACACGTATCCATATCAAGGACCTTAAATTAATTAATAATTCAAATGTATAGCAAAGTTAGTGTAATTGTAAATTTTTCAGATACGTTCATTAATACCACATTTAAAAAATGTTAAATTTAGAAAAATAAAAAGGAAATGTTGCATGCAATTTGATTAAATATAAAATTAAATTTAAGCAGAGATAGATTGTTGTTTTCAAAAGACCATTAATTGCTCCATTCAATTAGTGCACAATAAAATACAAAACCAATTACAATTAACTCTTGTGAGATCGCCGATTTTATAAATGTTCACTTGCTAATTCCTTCATCTACAAATTTTAAATTGCTAAATAATCTAAACGATATAATTAATTTAAAAAATAAACAAATTGCAGCGGACGATGGCAAAGCTATTCATATGCGATTGCATACTGCGGAATGTGCATTTTTCAATCGTTCATTTATATGACAACAATGTGCTTGTTCTTCTATTCGTTGTACACACCAAACTTAACCACTCAATCATACGAATTCAGTAAAACGAAGCTTTTTTAAATTTTAATTTTAACACTTGTGATTTGCTAGGATTTCAATTGAAAAGGAAATACTTCAAAATTACTTTCAATTGAATAGGTAATGTTCAATTACAAAAAATCATTTGCAAATTTTTAATTTAAAAATAAAAAATTATGAAAAAAAATTGAGCATTAATTGTAATTGTTATGCAGGCATTAATTTACATTAAACACATAAGTAAGAGTAATGAATGATGATGATATTTCATTCGGACATGAAAGCATTTCCTAATTCAACGATCAATTAGAAATGATCTAGCTTAAAGTGTTAAATTGAATGTTCTAAAATTTAATTCTTCGAAATCGTAATAATTTTCAAAATTAAATTAATGAAATTAAGCTACGGTTCATAGTGCAACATCCGATGCAGCATTAATTTTTGCTCTTGGCGAAGTGGTATGCGTGATTGGCACGTGTCTTACCGGCATTTTCGGACTGATTGGCTGTTGTCGTGGATTTGGACGGTTACTTCATGCGCAGGAGAAAATGTTATTGGTATGCTATGAAAGTAGTATCCTATCGGCTCACTTATATCATTTCGTATTTCACTTCACGTGAAACGCTTAATTTCAGGACTATCAAAACGTGCATATCGGGATGCATACGGTAGCGCACGTCAACTAAATACTATTTGAAATAAAGTGATTTTTGCATCTTTTTTTTCGTTGTAGAAAACACATATGATTAATTTCGTAATAGTTAAGCTTCATTCTTCATATTTAAAATGAAAATATTTAAAGGAAATAATTTAAATGTTAAGAATGCATGGTAATTTACTGAAGTGATTGTAAATTAGGAAACCACTAGCTTTGCGGCAATCTCTCTTAAGGATTCTCATTTAAATTCTAGACTAAACTATATATATATATATATATTTATTTGAAATTAGACTTTTTAATTGCAAGGAAAAGGTTAACTAACCGAAGGACATATGAAAATCATACAGTAATACACGTTTTGATTAATTTTAATTATGAAACGAAGATTTCCAAAAATCAATGAATGAAGTGAAGTGAAAATGATACTATCAATTTAAATTTCGTTTTTCAAACTTTAGGTATTAAAATTTCAAACTATTAGAATTATATTATCCAAGTAGTCATTTTTTAATGAATTGTTTCTGTATTATTATCATTATTATCTATCCATGTATTTGTTAATTCGTTGGTGCTTTCTATAATTCGTAAATAAATTATTATCAAAAAAATAACACAATTAATTCGTCTTTCTTTCTCTCTCTCTCTCTCTCTCTATCTATCTCCCTCCCTTGCTCTCTCTATTCCACCATCCATCTTGTTTTTCAATGATATTTGTGTCAAGTAGAAGAAAAGGAAAACCTTCATAAAGTCTTTTGAAAATTTCAAAAAATATCCGCCTATTTATTAATTCATTTAGTTTTGAACAACGAAATGATTGAATAGCAAAAAGAGATCTATGAGAAATGACTGTCAAAGTACGATCTAAAATGAATAATTACACGTTTATTTACGTGTATAAATTCGCAGTCTAGGAGTTTACATAAAATATTACTTTATGTTCCAGTATGTTGAATAGAATTTATTTTCAGAATATTTAAATGAAATATTGAAAACCAATTAGCATGAAAAAAAAGCACTGAAATAATTTTACTAGTCTAAAAAGATCCGAAATGCTAATATTTTGAAAAGAGAGAGAGAGAGAGAGAAACTGTCTTACCAAGAACAGTGAGATGAACGTGGACGTCTAAACTACCACCCTTGTTTGTTCCAACGCACGTGTAGATTCCTTCATGTTCCAATTGCGCAGATTCTATTATTACCTGAAATTTCATAGAAACATCCTAACTTCCTCATTGCTCTCTCCCGTGATATGTGATAAAATGCATATCTTATCACTAAAAAAATGAAATATTCACGAAACATAACCTAAATTACATATCGGAAAACCTGAAATAAGTCTAACACAAATTATAAACATTCCTAAAATGATTTAAATTAACAAGCCGATCGATTACAACTACACAGTCTTTGTTCAGCACCACACAGCACAACCTCAATTACTCGTTTTTGTAAGCTTTCCTCATTTACTGCTAACATATCCGTTCCGTCCGTACTCTTACAGCAGACGATTTTTGATGGAACGACTACCCTCCGCTACGTACGCATCCCTTGTTAAGAGAGAGAGAGGGAGAGAGAGAGAAAGGGAGAGAAAGGGTATCACCCTTAACCCTGAATTTCATTGCTGAATGAATGTATGCAAATTCATCCTTACATTTCATTTATCGTTTACAATCTAACTCAAATTAATTTAGACAAATGACTGTCCAACGATTTTCAGCGGTCAGCTCACATTCATCCGTTCATTCGTACCGCAGAAGACGGTGAATATTTGAATAATGCCTCCTTTACATTGTAAACTATTCGATAAACAGTACTGCTTCTTCAACAACAAATTTTCGTCATCGCAAATTATTCATAATAATCTAAAACTTCTGGATTCACACCACACAACTTTTGACAACATGAGTGGGGAAAAATTCTACTATTAAAATTCACACCATCGTAATAGAAGATTTTTGCAATTTTGTTTTAAAATTGAACTTCCGTCACTGAAATGGAGGAATAGGATCTTTGCGTTAAACTTAGAAAAGGTGTATTTCCGGATGAGAGAACACTTACAGATTTTCCATCTGATGCCAGTTTTACATCACGTTTTGTGATATCTTCACCGAGAAATTGTCCATTAACAAGCCAAACAATATCAGGCTCAGGTATGCCTGATATTGGACAACCTAACTTGATATGACCATTTTCCAGTACTGTTACTTTCATTTCATGCGTACTCTGATTCAAATTCGGTGGCACTAAAATGTACACGTTTATTCATTCAACAGTAATAACGCTCGATTATTCTGTTTTAAAATGAAAACTCAAAAATGTCAAAAAGCATTTTTTTAAAAAAAAAGGAATGAAATTACATCTCTTAAAATCACCATGATAAGCTAAATTTAAAATATGAATTTGAATTCTTCCGTCAAAAACAAATTAGGTGCTAACTTTTGTGTATGGAAATTTGCACTAAATAATTTAAATAATAATAAAATTTCAAATGCTATTAGAGAAAGTACTTACCAATAATTTCCACTTGAAATACTTTTGCCGAGTCACCAGCCGGATTTCGTGCCACACATTCATAGCTTCCAGCATCGATCATTCGTGATTTCAAAACGTGCAAGTGTCTTCGATCATCCGAAAGGACAACATTTCCGTCAGTTTCCGCTATCAAACGATCGTTTAGATGCCACGTAATCTGAACTCTTTGAAAAAATATGTTAAATCGAAAATTAACGGAAGAAGTCAAACCAAAATTTTCAAACTTTTCAAATTTTCATTAGTTTTTTGTATTGAACAAATCCTTATTGAACATTTGAAACGAAGAACCTGCGGTTGGGGAATGGAAAGTACCGGGCAGTACAGACTGAATGGTTGTCCAATAACAACTGATTCCATTACAATCTTTTCCTGATCAGGAATATGAGGTGGCACTACAAGCAACATCATTTTGCTTTTT
Source organism: Litomosoides sigmodontis (assembly GCA_963070105.1). Lineage (NCBI taxonomy): Eukaryota > Metazoa > Nematoda > Chromadorea > Rhabditida > Onchocercidae > Litomosoides > Litomosoides sigmodontis. The sequence continues at coordinate 2,229,483 of OY718807.1, read as the reverse complement.
AAAATAGTTAAAAAAAAAGAAAAAACAATGTAGAAGTAATAGCAATTCTTTCGTTAGCGAACTGAAATTATTTTAAATATCAAAATGAAATCAATTTGCAATGTTTAAAACAGAAATTGAAAGTGTCCATGATTTAATTGAAATGAAAACTTTGACATGAATTAGGTTGAATATTTCGAAAGAAAAACCAACCAGTTAGGAATCGAATTTTAGTCCTTCACAAATAACAAATTAGACGTCTTAATTTCAGTTGAATTTTCAAATAATTTAAATAAAATAATTTTTAGGATATTCTTACTTGCTCATAATTTTTCTAAATTGCAACCTAAAATGACACTTACTTATAACAGTTAATCGGATAACCTTCTCCATGTGACCAGCAACATTTGATGCCTTGCATATGTAATGACCAGCATCATCACTTTCAACATTATCAATAACTAAAGTACCATCCTCAGTTACGTACGTCCGTGGCGTGTCACCTGATATCGGAATTCCTTTACGACTCCAAATTATAGTTGGAGATGGATTAGCGCTAGCAAAACAGCGCAACTCCACCCGATCACCTTCCACGGTAGTGTAATTCGATAATGTTGTAGGTGAAATTATTGGTGGCTCTAAAAATACAACGATAAAATTTTCAGTAAAATTTTTTTCAAAAATTTGATTAATTTTAAAAATGTGAAGAATGACAGTTTTTTCTTTTTTGGCTACCTTGTACAATTACCAATGTATTGCGTTCATCGCTTCCAGCTAAATTTGTTGCTATACAATGATAAATTCCATGATGCGACGATTGCGCCTTCTCAATGCGTAGTGTACCTGTTGCATCGATATGCATAATATCATCCGAAATGATCTAAATAGCATAATTAACATCTTTTTTGAAAAATGACACTATCCATTGGAACATTGGAATGCCAAAGTGGGACTGCGACGATGCGGTGTTTTTTTGATTGTTGAATGAATTTGATGATTTGAATTTGAATGAATTTGACAATCAATACAGTAAATGATGAGTTAATGCTAGCAGAATTACCTGAAATGAATGATAGATAAAGAAACCTAAAAAAACGAAACAACAAAAAATAAATTTTACCTGAAATCCATCTTTTTCCCAGGTAATTGCCGGTTCCGGTGTTCCAACAGCACGACAAGGAATTTCCAGCGTTAGACCAAGAATAATAGCAATGCTATCTGCAATAAATCAATAATTTGATAAACTTTAGTTAACACAGTGATAAGTTACTTATCATAAACTTTAGTTGGAGCAGTGATAAGTTACTTATCAAGTGCCACAGTTTGTTTCACTCGAGAAACATTCCTTACCTGAAGTGTCAGATATGATTTTGGGTGGTTCATGAATTTTCAGTAGATATGTTATGCGATCGTCACCAGCTAAATTGGACACATGGCAGGTGTACTGACCTGCATGATTCATTTGAGGTGTTACTATTTCTAGTGACCCATCAGGCATATATCTCATCGCCTAAACTCACCATTGCATAACTGAATTTCGAAATAAAATTTTATGAGGAATTGAAATGAAATGAAAGTTTAACCAATGTAAAATATTCATAACTTTCCAAAGGCATTGTAATGAAATTAAATAATTGAGACATACCCTAAATCTTTTTTCATACATTTCAAATACCTCTCACAGATGCGCTCGTAATTTGTTTTTTTGAAATGTAAATCAATTTTCTAGCTTAGTATCTATTAATTGATTAGCTTCTTCAGTAAAGCTTCTTTTTATTTATTGATTGATTAAAGTTGAGCTGAAAAGCATCACTGATATCACATCAGTTCTGTTTAACTCAGATATGTTTGAAAATTAAAACTAACAGATCCGTGATTGTAACCGTCAGTGATTCGATCACCCTCATAGCTCCATGTTCTTGAAGGTAGGGGAAAGGCTCGAGCAGGACACGGAAGTCGAACTGACTGATTAACATTTGTAATTGCAATTTTTAACTGTAACAAAAATTAGTTGAAACTTTATTTTACCGGACATCATCGTAATTACATACACACACACACACACACACACACACACACACACACACACACACACACACACACACACACACAAACTGATTTCAATGCAGCATCAATGAATAAGTTTAATTTTGATATTTTAATTAATTAATAAAAAAGAAAAGAGGTGACCTGATGAGATCCTTCAATAGTTGGTGCTGTGTGTACCGTTAAAGTGATCGTTTTTTCATCCTTTCCAATATTATTTGATGCGACACACTTAAACTGTCCACGATGCTTCTCCTCGACACTTTCAATGGTCAGCGAACCATCCTCAGCTATATGGCCATCGTTGAATTGTTTACCATCCAAATACCTATATGAATTGATCCGTGTTTTTCGTTTTAAAACTGCTAAATTAAATAAATTTAACTTCAATTTTAACAAACATACGTTTATTAAAGTAGTATTTCATGCTATAAATTTATTACCAAATGATCGTTGGTGCAGAATCGCTACGAACTTCACAGGGCAGTGTTATTGGATTGCCTTGAATTAAACTGTATGAGAGTTGCCCACGTTTAATAACAGGTGGTCCGTGAACGATCACGTCAGTGGTGATTTTTGCTTCACCTGCTACGTTAGTAGCAGTGCATGTGTATTTTCCACTATGACTACTACTTGCTTGCAAAATTCGTAGTGTATTATCAGGCTAAAATAAATTTTAAAACAATGCGCTTTATTTTGTGCTTCAAAAACTATTTCTAATTTGAAAATTTCAATTAATTTCATAAATAAATCACAATTCATTCGTAGGTTTTATTGAAAATGATAGAAAAATTAAAGTAAATTGAATTTTTGCAAATTAAAATGCTGATATGATAATTATGAGCAGACCAAAATCTCATATTCTTGACCATCAGAACTAATAGGTTTTCCATTGATCGTCCAAATTACTTTCGGTTGTGGTTTTCCGGTAGTGTAACATGGGATTTCAAGTTTTTCGCCGGTTGTTGTCGTATGTTGTAATGCATCATTCTGCTTGATATAAGGTTTTTCTAAATTTAATTCAAATTTAACTTTGCATTTATGAAAGCAAAACTCAACTAAACTTGAAGAAATGCTCACCTGACAGACGCTACTTACGTACAACCAAAAAGGTATGGAACACTTACGCAAATACTTTTGTTGTTTTTTTTTTTCAAAATGACTAACTAATAAATTCGACGTTGACGTTGAGAGAGGCATTGCCGGCCGCATTGGTTGCAACACACGTGTACTGACCTTCATGTTGCGGTCGACCTTTATGCAACAGCAAAATGCTACCACCTGATTTTACCTGTAGGAGGATTAGTTGAAATTTAGCAACTGGTTCTATCATACCTAGTATTAGCAGAGGAATTAAATTAAAATTGAAAGAATGTGTAAAAATAATTGAATAACTGCGGAAGTGATTCAGAAAAAAGAGACAAGTGATGCTAGTTTAAGGTATGTCTTATTCATTCAAATTTTTTTGAAATAAATTTAAACTAACCGTAACACTGGTGGAGGAGTGTAATGGTTTACCATCTTTATACCACTTAAGTGTTGGCTTTGGAGTGCCAAGAACAGGAATGCATGACAAACGGACTTCTCCATCTTCTTCAAGTTTCTCTTCCGGTGACACATGACCTAATATTGGACTCACTGAAACAGTAATTGTCAGTCAATATTAGCCTAAAATTCCAGTAACTAATATTAATAGTGTCCGGCAAAGATGATTCACGGAAAGCTTGCAAATTGAAACTAACCAAGTCCGGTAACCAGTAGTACGGTTGCCTTATCTTGACGACCAAATGTATTCTCAGCGGTACAAGTGTAACGATCCTGATCATCAGTTTGAACATCTGTAATTTCCAAAATTTCCACATTTCTAAATAATTGCTGTGAAAAAAATTACAAGAATACAAAATGTAATTGTACTGTTAATGAGAAGACTTCCATCCGGAAGGATTTTGATACGAGCAGTTAATTTTTCAACCGGAACACCGTTACGACGCCAAGTGATCTTTGGCAACGGATATCCAATTGCACGACATTGAAGTGCCACAGTTCGTTCAATATTCACTCGAACTATTTCCGGAGTTGGTATAATTGTCGGCATACCTGTAGAATTTCCTATTTCTGTTATGTCAATTTTAAGTTATGATTTCCAGTACGATTATCACAGCACAACGATAAATGTTAAAATTTACTTGTTTATTAAATTTTTGAATTAATTACATTTCATCAATTGGATTCTTTCAATTTGAAATATAAAATTGAAATAGATATAGCTTATAAATTAAAAATATAAATGTAAAATTGAAAGTAATGCATACTTCCAACGTCAAGATTGATTATTCCTGAGTCACGTCCAGCCAAATTCTGCGCCGTACACGTATACGATCCTGCGTCAGAATCTTGCACTCCCTGTAGGACATTAGTTTGCTCATGCTATCACAGTAACACTTCAAGCATTTATCTTAACATGCATACTTTGGTAGTATCAAGAAAGAAAAGAAACGAAATACTTGAATTATGAGTTTGTTCTCATCAATTGTAATGTATTTGGAACTTGAAATTTCACGTCCGCCACGGAACCACGCAATTTGTGGTTTTGGATTTCCACGTACCACCTAAATAAAGCATTACATTGAGGAAGAAATGAATAAATAAGTAATGATAATTTAATTTAAGTGTAAAGTTACTTTTTCTCTAGCAAACATTAATAAATAAATTATGCAAATGTTAAATTCAACGTATCATACGATGCATTCCAACGTGACGCGATCACCTCTGCCAATCATTTGTCGATCACGAATAACGCGAATTTTCGGTGATGCTGTAGAATTGAAATTAATATCTCTTCCATACATTTTAGTATCACAGGTGTGAAATGAAGGTATGATAATTAATTAGCATAAAAGTTGGCTGGAATTGCTTCAGCTCACTGATCAGTTCCATTTGTAATTTATTCATTAGGGGACTGGATAACTCATTTCTAACTTTTCAAGAACCAAAAAAATTAAACATGAATTAAAAAAAAAGATTTATTTTATTTTTATAAAATTCATTTGCATCGTACTTGACATTTGCGCCATTGTAGTATCTGCTTGAGAGCCAGCAGCATTACTTGCGCGACATTCATACACTCCAACATCAGCCTCCGTTGTTTGCTGCACAATCAAATCATCTACAGTAAAATTATTTTTAATTAATTAATTAACTAAGTAATAATTTTATTTTTTTTTGTTTTTTAAAATTTTAAATAAGAAAAAATGCATGAGAAGAAATCGCAAACATTTGTAAGTAATGTAGTATTTCTGATAATCCGGAATGATTCGATGACCCTTAAAGTACCATTTCGGTTCCGTCGGCATGTCACCTGAGATTTAATTTTTTAATAGAAAGGATTTAAATGAAAATTTAGATCACACTTACCATAATTTTGACATTCCCCGTACTGTTCAGTAACTTGAACTATAGCAGTAACGAATTTGTTAATGAAATTTTAAAACGACACGTACCATCAACAGAACAGGAAACATTAAATGATTGCCCACGTACGAAATATAACTGATGCGGTGTGACGTGAACTTTGGGAATCTCAACAACGCGTAAATACATGACAGCTTCAGCACGACCTCTTGCTGTTTGTGCGCGACAACGATAAGTGCCAGCATCTTGCATACTCACGTCACTTATCATTAACGTGCCATTAGCGTACAAAACCTGTAATTGTATTTGCGCTAATTGGTAGGAGTAGAGACGTAGCCGAAGTGGAATTTGCTGTTTCATCACTTTTTACGTGACTAACTTCAAAAACTTGTCGTACCGTTTTAGTCGTATTTTCAATTACTGAATCTTTATTTAGCCATTGAATTAGAGCATTGGAAGTTTGAGTGCGACAGTGTAAAAATGCTAAATTTCCACGTGCAACTGACTCGTTTCGAATAAATGTAATTTCAGGCGATGGTTCTGCAAATGTTGTTTTCGCTTTCATTTTTTAATTTGAAAATTGAAAGAAAAAAAATTTGGTGGAAAAGTAGTCAATGAGTGGAGGAAGAAGGAGAGGAGCAGATGTGTGATCGTATCGGATCAGATCGGATCGAATCAAACACTCAGTCACATTATACGGATCGCTAAAATAGCTCTTGGTCATTTTGTAGTACAACTACTGTGCAGCACAGGTATTTTCACTTATTCTCAAGCAAATTTAACCAATCAAGCTGTTAAAAATTCATATGAGAAAGCAACTGGGTCTCTTCCTCTTAGAATAAATTTCTTATGATAAATTAAATCCTGAAATTTAACTAATTCATAAATAAATTTTAGTGAAATAATAAAGATTGAAATTGATTATAAACCTTCGATTTCAAGAAATGTGCTCGCAGTGTGATTTCCGGCAACACCAACAACCACGCATTGATATTCACCACGATCTTGTGGAGTAATTATTTCAAAATTCCAAACTGATGTATCCGAATATCTGTCAAACGAACTGCTATGCGACTTTTTTTTTTTAAATAAATCACAAATTTTACTAATTATTTAAACGGAAAAGACAAAATTAACTTTCTTAGGAAAAAGAAAGCATACGGATAGAAAAGTGGACCGCTGAGTTGTGTGTTATTTTTATACCAGTAAAGTGTAAATTGTTCCTTCGAAATTACTGAACATGTGAGATTGAACGGTTGTGAAACAATTGCTGTCATACGATGAGCCATTGATGCTCTAAGTGATATCTTGCATGTAATACGGAATGATTAATTATCACAATGATTAATTATCAGTAGATGAAATTAAAATTTTGATAATAAAAAATTAAATTGTAAAAAATTTAATGAAACAACGACGTTTATTTACTAAATTTTAATAGAACTGAAATGAAAGTGCTATGAGGAACGAACTAACTGAAGACATACCTCGGTCCACTGGTCTGTACAGCAGATATTGCAGTAGGAGCAATTCGTTGAAACTTATACGATTGATCATCTTCACCTTTTACACGTACGAAAAACAATCCTTGCGGTGGCACGAATGGTCCAACGTAATATAAGTAAGGATTTTGCGCATGCATTGTAGCTAACTTAGCGAATAACACCTTGCCGTAGTAGTCGATAAGTGAAATTTCACGGACAACGCCTGGTGCACCTAATCCTTTCACGTTTACCATCAAATAGGTGCTTTGATGAGCAACTGGACGTGGATGTGACTGAAATGTGCTGCTGCTTTTTTTTCCTAAATTCGTATAATTATTTTGTAATATGAAAAATTGCTGAAATAATTACACTTACCAATTCCATCTGATCAATTAACTTCACAGCAAAACCATATTTGAAATCAATAGCACCATCACCAAGCACTCGTAAGGTGTGCTTCAAACGACTTGACGTACGTATTTTCCAAATTCCAGGTATGGGACTTTTAATTCGAATCAGCTTAACATTGTTCAAATCGATAGAGCCACTTTCACTTTCATTGCTAAGTTGAGTTCGATCCATTCGTACACCTAATTTCCATTCTTTTTTTTTGCTTATCTCTTCACCACGCAATCAATCGTTTCTTTTTTCATTTTAAATTAAGCAATTATCAATTATTTAGCTTCTCAAGTTTAAATAGCCTGTCGTTTGTGAATTAATTCATCATTTTTCTTTAAAAAGCCAAAATCTTTCGAAATTTGTTCCCAAAATACACAACAAAACTGTTTTACCAAAAGAAAAAAAATCGTGCAAAATTGAACATTTACCTTTAGGATTAATTAAACTAATATCCAGGTAACTACCATCATCCCTATCACCAGACAGTGATACTGTTAGTTCCGAGAGCAATCTATCAACAGGTATTTCACATAAAAATGTACCATTGTGCTTTCGAATTTCATACATAATATGAACCTGAAAGTAACCTAATATTTCATTACTTACCTTTTCAGCTACATTTTCATCAAACAATTACCAAATGTAATAAATTGAAGAATTTTAAAAATTTCAAAAATTAAAAAACGAAAAGATGAAAGAACACCTTTCACTTCTGACCTTTTTAAAGGTGATAGAATGGCGCACATAATTGAGTACTTTATTGATATCCGTTTTTTCCAGGTGAAACACTTGTCCAAAACTAACAGCAGCTATTCTCTCGTAGCATCGGAAGCCAGGATGCGTACGGTTGTTGCAGTCGCCTGTCATCACGAATACAACCTTCAACATGCATCCACACTCACCCAACTTCAACATCAATCTTTCACCACCACAACTCATCAACATTTTTACCAAATTCAAAACGAAAAGTTAGCAACACTTTTCAATGCAAACACTATTAACCTTTGATATTTGATCACTGACGCAACGCATCGATGCAAACTTTTCCTATTTCTTTCACTGTGACAATTTTTTGGAGGTAAAAATTGATCTCACTAAGTAAGTAAGTAAGTAAGTAAGTAAGTAAGTAAGTAAGTAAGTAAGTAAGTAAGTAAGTAAGTAAGTAAGTAAGCTATTCCGATAATGTGCCAATGTTTGCTTCATTCGAGCAACTTATCACGCTTATCAGATATCAATATCAAAATATCAGTTCGTAATTTGCATCAAATCGATTCTGATCATCTTCATATTGCTGTGATACGTTTGATTGATTGGTTATTAAGTGTTATTAGCAAAAAAAAAAAAAAAATTCCCTCCCCCTCCCTCTTTAGTGTTTCAGTGAGGAAACTTACGGAACTTTGCCTTTCCTGAATTAAATTTATGATCTGATCCTCTAAATGATAATCTTTAGCTCGTGCATCCGTGAACACATAGATGAAAGATGCAGGTAGTGAAGCTTTCAGGGCTAATTGAATACCTGAAAATAGTTCTCCAGATTTAGCAAACATATTAAATAGCTACCTACTTGCTTCATTCAGGTTAGACTAGGTGCCTAGCACTTAGTCCACCACTTTTTTGTGATAAATGTAATTTAGGATAAATTGATCGCTGACGTGTTTTAGCATCAAATTCTCGAATCACAAGCAAAACAAGCACCGGTTTTTCTCTCTCTCATCAACACTAATTTTTCACACACAAAAAAATTCTGAAATTAAATGAAACTAACCGCTAAGCGACATTTCAGGACAGTCACCGCCACCAACTACGTGTACCGAATTGAGATGTCGTTGAAAAGTTCTCGGATCTGTTGTTGAAAACACTGGTCCAACTCCTTAAATTTTACAAGTATAAAAAAGTTTAATGACAAACAGGCTTAGCTTAACTAAACCTTTCCATTCCAATTTAAAAAAAAAAGAACTTAAAAAGCATACTGTTATCTCTTATCGCTAATTAAAAAAAAAAAAACTCATTGATGAATGATACTGCTATTGTTTACCGACAACAATACAATCGCTCTGAGATCAGTGCTGGAGGGCAATGCGGTAAATATTTTTGCACTTTAAATTTAACAATTTAATTAAGCGAACATTTATTTTGCCTAAGTTATGATTGCACAGATGAATGAATCTGCTCTTCCACATTTTCTCAATTTTCATATTACCAGCAAAATAATATGGAATTCATTTCTTCTCACATTTCCATTGAAAATAACAGTGTGATGAAAGTTAATTTCTTTTTTGTTCTATTTTAATCGATGAACGAATTATTTATTTCTCACTAAAAAAAAAAATGCAATCTTTATTGTAGAAGAATTGTTCAGTTAAGCCTGAGAAAATCATCGAGCTAGTTAATCACACTGTCTACTCTCATTGACATTCCCATTTTCAGATAAATAAAATCACTTTTAGGCTAAAATGATCAATGCTTTTTCAGGTATGAAATATTTTTTTCACATAATTTATTTCGCACTCACTAAAATTTCATTTTTTCAAATGTTAGAAAATAAAAAAAAAAAAAAAAGCAATTCGTATTGCTTTGCCAACTCGTTTCTCAGCACGATATGGTACTCTTCTAATTAGCTAATTACAGTTTCCCTTTTGTAATTATGTAATTAGGAGGAGGAGATTACTTGGATCGTGAAACGGTACGTAAACATAGTTGTGTATGAGTTTCGCACGCTGTTTGAGTACAGTGTCCAAAATTTTTTTTGCTCCATCTTGCACTTGAATTAAGTCATCGTTCATTGAACCGGTGACGTCGAATACAAATGTTAAGGATGATGTGCTAGCCGTAGCTCCCTTATCACTCATATCACTTACTGATATGTTGTGATGATAAGAAGCTGTCAGTAGTACATGCTGTATGAGAGTAGCATGGAGAAGTAAGCTACGCATTGTCATTGTGTTTTCTCTTTGCTTAGCGTCTTATCATTCCGCCAACTGCAAATTTATCTGCAAAAATAAAGCAGAAAAAAAAAGAGTTAAAAAAATTTCGTTAATTATTTTTAATGAACGATAATTTGCTAAATGTTTGCAAAAAATTTTAAATTACAAAAGAATATTTAGCAAAAGTGTACCTAACACTAAGTAATTTTTAATTATTTTGTTTCAATCAGCTATAGTAATTTTTTACATTTTGCAAGATTACTTTTTTACTTTTTCTCTCAGCAAATTAACACTTCACTTTTAAAGATAGACTCTGGAAGAATTTAATTTTTTTAAGTCTATAATTTATCATACATTCATAAAACGTATTACAATCTGGCAATATGCAAGTACATAAATATTAATTGATTAAATTTGAATTAATTTTTATTAATGAATTCGATGCTTGGGAGAATTATGAAAATTACAGGGAAAAAATTGCACGTCTATACAGTAACAGTAACAGTAGCAAGTGTACAGCGATCGATGAAAGATGCTAATTTGCCAAATTCTCCCAAGCAAGGAGACCTAATTTGATAGATCCCTATGAACTCATCCTCTGTCGTTTTCACTTATCCGTTTTCTTCTCCCACTTTAAGCCAACTTACATTTAGTGTTAAACTTTTAAACTAACTTCAACTTAGTGGGTCAACGATAAATGTACAACCTGAACAGCTAGAAATTTCCACAGCTCCGATGGAACTAATTTGCTTACTTGTTGTTGAAGCAATGAATGCAAAAAATATTGTAAATTTTTGTTAAGTGAAATGATAGTGCAATGTGCGCAAATGTCTGCATAGAAGCGTAAAATGACATGACAGTAAAGCAAACAATATGAGAATACCTCAAACAAATATGCAAATTTAACAGTTTCATAATAAATTAGGAAAAGAAGAATATATGTATAGCAATGACGGAGAGAGAGGAACTTCTTCACAATCTTCTCTTTCAGCAGTGTAGCAATGAGGTAACAACACAAGAGGTCATGTGTTCCATTTCGAACACACTTTTAAATCTTTTGGTGCCTGCTGTTGTAATCCGATGATAAATGATCCATTCCGGGTTCCGGGTAGCTCAACATCCATTTATTCATTTCACACACACACACACACACACACACACACACACACACACACACACACACACACACACACATACACAACCATTTCACAAAAATTGAACTAAATCATTTGGCTATTAATAAAATAATTTCTTGCGAAGTAATTTTCAAACACTAATTACTGCTGCAATTCCGATTTTTAATTAATTAAAAAACTTTTATTCGTTTAGCTATTATGTTCACGTATGTGTGTGCACATACACGCTTTTTTCAATTTTTCCTAATCATTCAGGTCACAAGAAAAAGAAGATTCAAAGCATAAAAAGTTTAATTAATTTTACGCTTCAATTACTTGTAGTAATTGCTAGTTTGCTAATTTATACCTTAATTATTAGCAGTTTTTCTTCCGCTTTTTTTTTCTTTTTATAGGCTATTTTATGCCAATATTTCTCAAATTGTCTAATCAATCTGCTGATTAATTCATCTTTCCAATAATTATTTTAACTTCAACAAAAACTAAATTTCAATGAGTAAATGCTATTTCCATAAATTTGTTTTAATTTTTGGAAAAAAAATTTGCTTATAATTCTGAGTTCTTAAGGTGAATATAAATTCACAATTGACAGTCTATCAAATTCATTGCAAAAATTATCACGTCTTCGTCCGCATGTTACGTTAACCGAAATTGAACCAAAATTTCAACTGTTAGCCTCACTCACGCTCTCTCACTTACCTTCTATCTACACAGTGAGAAGTAATTGGAGAGTGAAACGAATGAAACTGAAAGTTTTATCGATTATTTGAGTTGCACAAATTTAACAAATGCTAATTTAACTAGCTTTATTATTATTTCATCGTTAATTAAGTAAATTCGCATCTTTTGACTTTTTTTTTTTAATTTCAAATAGAATTTTTTTTGACAAGCATTTAGCGCATGGGAAATTTAAATTTTAGTGAATGAAAATATTTATTCCAATTCAATGAGAAATTTTCCATTTAAAGCTGATATTTTAATTGAGGAAGGAAAATTTCCGCAATTTCAAAAGGATCATTTTGCGTTTGTTTCACAACTGAACTTTTAACCCGAACTTTCCGGCAACGATTCAACATGCTTTGTTGTATCATCCGATGGTTGAATCTATAATCAGCGCTATGGGATGAAATTAAATCAAATTTACAGTTTCATAAATTAATCAAACATAACTTCGTTTTTCTTTCTTTTCATCTCTTCCTCTGTCTTTCTTAGGCTGATTTTAACAGATTGAAGTGACATGAAAGGTAGTAATGGCTTGTTGAAAGTATTTAAAATTTTGTCCTGTATAGAAATAAAATGAAGTGAAATGGTTCGTTCCCCATTATTTTGCTGATTCACACACACACACACACACACACACACACACACACACACACACAGAGTAAATCTCAAATGATTGTAAAACTTTGATTCATTCATCTTACTTAGCAAAAAAACTGATGAAATGTAATTTAAAATGAAAGAAAACTTATGTAGCACTGCTACACGACTCGAACAAAGTATGACGTAAGACGTAAGAATGACGTGAGCGTGACGAGTAAGTCTACTGAATATGACTCAGACATAAGCGTAGTAATAGACATGTGATAGTCTTATCACTGAGATCAGATAAGAAAGCGGGCAAAAGTTTACGGGTATTGTATGAGAAGCTTGTGTTCGGCCACATTTTGGTGATGCTGCTGTAGGCTTCGGTTCACTTTCCTCTGTAACTAATTCATTTCAAAATTTTCAAACTTATTAATTTGAGAAAAAAAAATGTTAAATTTACAAAATTTGCATTCTTTCCACTAAAGTCTCAAAATGAATTCAATAAAAAAATCAATAGATTTTTTTTGCTTAAGATTTTAAAGGAATTATTCATTCTTTTTTTTTTCATTTAAGCATACGTGAATTTTTTTTTGAGAAAAAGTGAAATTAAAAATTAGAGAGATATAATAGAATATATTCAGTAACCTCCTGAAAGCAAAATTTTAAATGGCTTTAATGATCTTTTCGTCTTTGGTGGTTTAATTTGAGAACTTTTGCTTTTCTGTGTTTCCTCCTAAAATAACTTGGTGAGAGCCTTGTATATGTCATAGCTTTTCTTTCTCTCTCTCTCTCTCTCTCCTTGTTCAAAAGAAGCATTCCTTTTCTTTTGTTGAAAAACTTTAAATAATCCTAACAGAGGTGATTTACAATCATTTCAAACTTGTTGAAATTTATTTTGTCTAATTTTTTATGACAATTATATGCTTGAATATTTTGAACTAGCCGCTTCTAAATGTTTCGGTCCTTTAACAAGTGGCACAGCTGGCGTGAATTCAAGTTTTCTACGTGAACATTCTAACAATACCCAAATAACGACGCTAAGAATTGGCAAACATGTCACAATCAAATATTGCGACAGTAAAAACGTTCGTAGCAAAAGCACAAATATCATGCCGCCTGTACTGAAAACTCAATTTATGAAAAAGTGTCACTTCAATAAGAAATCAATTATTTATTTCATTTTTAATGAAGTTATAAATTTCATTTTTTTATGAAATTATGAACAAAAAGAGAAAAAATAAATTTAAGTATGTTTATTGTAACAATTCATTCATACAGCAAGTAGTGGTTTGACGAAATTTTACCTCTCTTTCTATCTCTCTCTCTCTCTCTCTTTTCCTCCTCCAATTGGTGAATTATTAATTAAACGATAAATTAACACAAAGTGAAACAACTCATCTAGCTGTTTCATTATTTTGATAAAATTTGAATTATCTGAGTAATAAAAAGTTAAACGTTAATGAGGAAAGATTGGCGTGGAATGAAGCACTCGCTAACCTTCGAGAAGATGAATTTCTTAATTGATTTCAATAAAACAAAATTTCTGACAGATTTTTAACTTATAATTTATAAATTGGATTTTTATAGGTTTTTAATATATGATTTAGGACTGTAATGTACGATTTTATTAAAATTTAATGCAATTTATGATTTGCTTGAAATTTAACTGATGAATTTTAAGTTCATGTAACGATATATTTGAAACTGAATTAAGAAGTGAAAGTGAAATGCAAAATCAATCAGTGTGAAATTTAGAAAGTGCTTGTGTGTATGCATGAAATGAATAAATTAATTTTGCTTGATTTTGGTGGGCAAATTTTCATGAAAAACAAAAAACAAAAGAAAAACAGATTGGCAGTAGCAAAGTTAAAAGTATGTTATATTGTAAAGTAAAGTTAACTTTCATCATCGCCATCTCTCTCTCTCTCTCTCTCTCTCTTTCATTCCGTAAATTAGAACGATCTAATGCACATGGAGCAATTGTCGCATCGTTTAAAGGTAATAAATTACTGTGTGAGTGAGCAAATAAATATTTCGCCGGCAAATCTTTTCGAAAATTTTCAAAAATCGTTTATTTAAAAAACGAAAAAGTTTTACTTCAACAATATGAGCAAAAATTTTATTCGTTTTTTTCCCCTCTTTCTCTCTCTCGCTCTCTCTCCTCCTTTTATCTTTGCTTTAGATTTAAAATATTTTGTGCTTTTTAACGATAAAAACCTTTAACGTAAAATTGATTTGTATTAAGACATCGTAGCTAAACATTGCTAATTTATAAAATTTCGTTGAAAAACAGAGTGTTGCCTTATTTTTCTGTCAAAATTAGCACATAATACACACTTAACTCATCAAAATGTAAAACTTATAGATGGAATTTTATGTGAAAATGTTAGCAAAAAGTATAAATTTAATTTAAACTTAAATTTACACTAATAAGTTACTTAAACTTGAGGAATTGAAAGGGACCATCTTCTTTCCTTCTTGATATTTTCATTTCAGTTCTTTTCACTTTTTCAAGAAAAACAACTTACAGGAGATGATCAATGATATCTTTCAGTAACATATCATCCGTCCTATCACTAATAAGTCATTCGTTACTTACGCATTTCTCAAACGTATAAGTAAATGAGCAAAGGTCACGCATAAGTAAGGTAAGTGAGCGAAGGGCACGCAACATTGCCGTTCCATTACTAATTTCATCTTTTTACGTCATTACCTACTCCTTTCTCAGTTATACTTTCTTCACGTGTACCAACCTTCATATATCCATTCTCTTAGCTAATAAGTTAGCTTGAAATGATCATTAACATTTGAGTACTAACATAAATATCATTTAATGAGCTACCGATAAACAAGCCTTGATGAAACAGAAATCACCTATTACGTTACACGTAAATCTAAATAGTCTAAAATAGGTCATAATATTACAGATATCATTTGATGTGTTGCTAAATTTGCATTATGTAATCAGGAATTTGATGATAGGATTTAGCACTTCCGCATGATAATCTTCTCGCAACTTACAAAAACGAATATTTTTTATGCAAAATATTCAATTCTCATTCACTTTAACCAATTAAATTTGAATTAAACCGATTAGAATTTGAAGGAACTAAACCAATTGAACTTCGTGTTTTCGCTTATAAAATTTATAAAATTTCGTTTTTTTATCAAATAATTTGAAGATGATGCCACGAAATGAGCGTTTATCCTCTCACGAATGCAATATTACAAAATTTCCATTTAATTCATTTCAATTATTGCAAACTTCAAATTTAGCGTTAACTGAAATGAAATGAAATGTAATGAAAAAAATATATATATATATCATTTGGGGTAATAATATATTTGCAAAGAAGAATTGGTAAGAAGATATTTGCAAATGTTGTAACAGTTAGAAATTACAGTCATTTTTTTCAAATCCTTTTTATGAATTCTAAAATTTGCTTGGAAGGTAAGGATTTAATCATCAATAACTTTATGCAAAATTTAAAAAGTTTTTGAACTACTTGTATTGAGCACTGCTAAGGCTGGTGCTGTTGATAGGTTTGTCGCACACGAACTGATTGTAATTATTGATAAATTCACGCACTTCGTCCATTTTTTTAATACGTCCAATTAATGTAAAGCAGTGTAGCAGAGTACGATGCACGTAAAGATATTGCTGCAAATAAAGCACGCTTGCACACGTGATTCACGTGATCAGGTAGTAGTAGGATTACTACGAAATGTAGAATATTAATATATGTTAATTAACTCAATTCCCTCTGCTTTCCACCCCACGTAAAGTGAAGTGAGATAGTAGAGATTTCGCTATTGTAGTATTAGCTAGATGCTAAAGAAGCTAATAAAAATAATAATAGCTTAAAAATAGCCTTTAAATATTTTAATTAAATTTACTAAAATTGCATTCCAAATATAAGTTAAAACACAATTTGGAAAAAAATTTTCTTGAAAAAAAATTATAGAAAAAAAAATTTGCCAACTTTATTTAATACATATGACTACGTCAATTACTTAATATACCTAACGCTAATTGCTAAAACACTGAATTCCTTCAAAAAATTTTTTTTAAAATCTATGATGTTATAGGAATGAAAATGCACGTACGATATTATTCTGAATTAAATAAGCACGCTGTTTGCGTAAGGCAGTGAGGATGAGACCCATATTAGAGCAATTTTGCTTGCACAATAACTTCTCGAGAACTAATTCGATGAATACGAGGCAGCCGGTGCGTCCAATACCGGCGGAACAGTGTAGTACAATTGGTGTTGTTGACAGTCGCACCTGTTAAATTCCACACTTTACCATTTCTATTGTTCTTATGTACGGTTTATTGTGATGTAAAGCTACAAGAAGACACCAGCTAGCATTTACAAACGTTTAATTTCAAATTTAGGATTTTTTAAAGAATTCATTAACAAAGAAGAAAAGCGCATTCATTTTCCCACTGAACTTTACCTTTTACTTTGACGCGCTTAATTACAAATTGAAAATGTGATTTACTATAGAAAAGAGAGAGGAAGAATTGCCAGTGAAATATTTGACAAAGTTTTACCACTTCAAGCAGATGCAATGGACACGTGAAGCTATTAGGTACGCTATGATCACGCCAATCAATCCAGTGAAAATGCTTTACAGTTGCCGATTTCACGCCTGGTAATTCGACGATCAACGAACGCTCCCACACCTCACACTCAAAATCCACGCGACGTTTGCACTGAAAGACATGAAAATGAGCGTAATGTTAGCGTAAACTTCACGCTCATTGAAATTTCCAAAATTTCCAATCTTACTCTAAGACATTTCACTGTTACGCCATTGAAGTTCTCCGTTCCGTGTTCGTCAAACGGGAAGTACGCAGCTGATTTGTTGTAGCCTTTTTCAATGAAATTTGTTAGCATAACTATATATTTCACTTTTTCTTGCATTATCATAAACCAAAAATCATAAATTGTATGATCCAGAGGAGCCTGAAATTTGACAATTTGAAAAACATCGATAAATTCAATTGGATGGATGCTAGCTGATCCAGTGTTACATTTTTCAATCGCTAAATCTCCATGAATATTCTTTATCAATTAGTCACAAATTCGTTAGCTTAAAATTTCTGTTAAATTTGAAATTAATTCAAGCATGATGAAGAAGAAACGATGAAATGACCTGAGTACAAATGAAACGTCGTTGTGAAAAAGGTGTACTAATATAATTAGCGTGAATATAGTCGTTGCCGGTTGGATGATTGATAAGTTTTACACGTGAATTATTTAAGCATACCACGTTCCGATAGCGATTCCGACCTTAACACAACACTCGTTTTCTTTCTGCACTTGAAAAATTTGAACACATCAAAGAGTGCGCGTTAGAAAAACCTATGTTTTTGAGAATCACAGCTGTAAATCCCTATTGATTATAATGATCAAATTAAAATTAAAATTAAAAACAATTAAAATATCATAAATGGTGTATATACGACCAGTCGCTCTTTTTTCAAGCATGCTAAAAGCATTCACCTTTTTTACGGAGCATTTTTCAAAGGATAAAATGAGACAGATAAATTTGCTTTACCGGAATTTTGATTAGCTGTGAAAATGGTGTAGTCATCCGGTGATGGTTTCGTCCTGGCGCATACCTCCATGAATTCATCATTTAGACCTTTTGTACCTTTGCTAAGCATACTAGCAATCCATTCATTCACCTCAAATAAGTAATTCCGCAGAGACGTTTGACTACGCTTCTTTTCACATTCCGGTAAAACATCCGGAAAAGAAAAAGTTTGAAGAAAGCGAGAGACATCAAATTTTGCATAAAACGACTTTATTAATTATTTCAATGTGATAATTATTTCTAAATGGATGGAACAAAGAGTTGTGTGTGATTTTAAAATTCATTTCAACTCCGTTTAATTTCATTCCTCCACTTCAGCTAACATATTTGATCTTTAGTTGTGTGATTTTTCACATCAGTGATTTTATTTATTCGTAAATAATTTTACGGAGGTAAGAAAAAGAGAAGAAAATTAGAATGTACTGACCAGGTCATCAATGTTGATATCCTCAGTTAATGTTGTTATATCCTCCCACGTCTCCCTATCATCTTCCTCTTCACTTTCCGACTTCGTCTTTGAATTTTTCATTCTTTCATTCTGAACTCTTGACTTTGGCACTCTGCAGGAAGCAAAAAAAAAAAAATAACAACAACATCTCTCTCCGCTCCTAGCAATTGCAACATTGAAGCAAATTTTGAAATTCATTTTACTCATTATTTGCTCGTTTTTCGAAAAAGAAATCCTTGAAGAAAAAGAAAGGAAATCATCAAAAGAAAAAATTATCGCACTTGTCAAATATTTTGTTCTGCCAACGTTAACACTTATTGAAATAATTGAGAAATGAATTTTGAAACTACACCTCTACATTTGTTAAAAAATGCATTTCATTAATTTTATTATTCATACAGAATTTCATTGAACGGGTGACTTGAATCATGCTTAATCGCTTTTCGTCCATCGTCAACTTTCGATGTAACAGTTTTCGAGGAGGTTAAGCTGGAGTTTACCTTCCCACTCAATTCACGCGTTGTTCCACCATCTTGCCGAGCACTCTTCAATAATTTATTTAACGATAATTTTGTAGAAAATCAGCTGTTCGCCCTTTTATATCCAATGTATTTTAAGCAACAGCAACAGTGATTGCAGTTGTAAATTAAAATTCCCTTCATTGTTGCAAAAATGTTGGATTGAAATATTTTTTAATATACATAACCTCTTTACGCTTTCCGTAGCACATCACAACATTAAGCAACCAATTCCTACAGTAAAAGGTGATAACAACTACACTTCAACCAAATCAATTTAATTTTTTGTACAGCATAAGTGAATGCATGCGATTTAATCGTTCCTTTAAATTATGCAAATTCCCCCACTTGTTACACACACACACACACACACACACACACATCTATCGACGTGAAGTCCGCCATAATAGCATGAAATTCTATCACTCACATATGCTTTGAACGAGTAACACAACATCAGAAGTTCAGCTAATCTATTTATTTATAAAACCAATGTGGCGAAGGGAACCATGATGAACAATGGTTTTCTCCGAAAGTTCAAAAGTTATCACTTTCAAATTCCACAATTCCAGTTCCTTTTCGTAAAAATGTCCGCATAAAATGTTCACGATTTAAAATTTACATCTTTTATCAAAATTGTACAAAAATTACAGACACGTTTTGAATGCGAACAAAATTAAAGGACACACAAAAAAAATGAAAAAAAGAAAAAAACTGCGTCCCACTGAAATGAGCGAAGATGAAAACCTGAAACATTCATGTCAAACCATTATATCAGCTTCGTGTAGAAAGTTATCACATAACACCGATTACGAAAATGAAATTTCAAAAAATTCTAATCAGATACTGGGAATCAATTAAAATCATAAATAACCAGCTACGTTTCGATGAGCTCTCATAAACAACGAAAAAAAAATGCAATATTTGTGATTAGAAATTTGAATAAAAACAATCAACGATAAAAATCGAATAAAAATCAAACTCTCCTAAGAATTGCTTAAAATAAATACAATGGGGAAAGCATTCGGAAGAGTAAATTTCTGTCAAATTGTAACATACAAAAAACTAGACATAGCACTGTGCAAAGTGGAAAGAGCGTAACGAACATTTCCTATGCAAATGAATGGATTGAATTTTGTTTCCCTAATAAGAGATGTATTTGTAGCAAAATGCAAATTTTATAATTCAGCATAATAACTCATGAATTTTAACAGATATCGTGCATGAAGACAAAGAAATTTAATGGGAGTCAACGATTCCTTCAAATAACGGTTTTTACATTCTGAAAAAGTATGATAGACAAATATCTAATCTGTACAATACGGGGAGCTATGTGTTGCAGAGCAATGGCTGAACGGAAAAATTATCAGAAAAATTACTACAACCCAGATTCCAACAGTTAAAGCTTTATAAGCCACATGAAGTGAGATCTCCCAAAATCTAGCAGTGTACTGTCACTGAATTTTTTACCGGAAAAGGTAAGGTAAAATGGGAAGTGAAATCTTGTTTCACTAACAATACTTTGGCAGTGAAGTGAGAGATTTTGCTTCATGCACAATTACATCGAAAAATGGATAATTAACCTAATATTTGCGTCACATTTCCGTAGCACCTAGTGAATAAGAACAAAGATGTCGAGAAAAAAATTTTGAGATCGTAAATGTAACAGAAGTAAGCAGCATAAATATTCATCACATCCGAATTTTCACATATAAAAAACTTGCATTTTATGGAACACGATGAGAAATGATCCTTTAAAAGTGAAATAAGCTGTAAAATTCAACAAAATTTAGAGCTACTATATATGATAAGGGATATTATGTTCATTTTTATTAGCGACTGAGGCTTTTAAAACAACAAATTCCGCTCCAAAAATGCGTGCAAATTTCTCCAATAAGGTCTTCCATTCCGCAACAATTTATACTTTTTTCAAACTATCACTGAGATGGCTGCAAAATAATGCGGCATTTTCAAAACATTTCTAATGCAGAAAGTTTGCATAAATTTTACCCTATTCGAAATTTACGCGGATCTTGTTAGGGACGTACAGGCTCGGTTACTCATTATAATAATAGCAAAAAAAGAAACCATATAAAGGCTTGGGTGCAAAATGCTCCAAATTAGGAAAAACGAGAGAGGTCTACTCAACTTAACATCTTCTGCATTAGTAAACTCCCCTTATCACTTATATTGCCGTTTGTATGTCTTAAACTTATATGGAATAATTAGCGCTAATTTCATTTAATCAACATAAAATGAAAGCTTACATCTGTGGGAACAAATTCTAAATCAGGATTAGAACTCAATATTTTTTTTTGTCCTCCATCACTGCCATCATCACCACCATCTTTACAAATTTGCTTTTCCATGGATTTACTTTTTTCGCATTTTCGATCCATTTTATCCACAACTTCTTGCTCTTGACTTCCGACCGAATCAGTATCTCTGAAATTATAATTTCTGCTACTAAATTTCACTGGGTTGTATTCATTGAAAGACCAAAAAAGTCAATACGTCAATACTATTTGTATTAGAAACATTTTCATTAAGAACCGCAACAAGCAAACTTTGTAGGAGATGATCTTCCCGATAAACTTTCTTGTATCGTTTCGAAAATCTGCGAACTACGAGAATCTGAGTAACTATTGGCACATAATTGTCCTTCATGACTGATGTGCGGTGAACTAATACGAAAATCCGATGCATCTGCCGGGTCTCTTACAACATAATCATCCGCCTCATCAACTTCGTTTGGTACACATACAGAACTATTGACTGAAACCGTTTCCATCACAATGACAATTATAATCTAATCCATATAAGACGTACATGCAATTTAAAAATAAAAGGCATACGGGCGGAATTATAGCACATTAAGCCCATTAAGGAGTAACTTAAAAAATACCATGATGTATTGCATAATACTTCACTATTTGCCAAACCTCTGTAACTTAATTTCAAAGAATGTCTTTCTTCTGTTGCCCGAAAGGCTACAAAACAGAATTAAAAATAATTTCCATTTCAGAGTACTTGAAAAAGTACCCAAATGTGAAACGATATTCAACGGACCATAAACTGACTGAAAATTGCCAGCATGAACGCCAGACCGCTAAGCTGAATATTAGCATATATAGTATATCATATGCTTTTTCATAATTCAGCATCATATTCCTCATCGTTTTCTGTAACGCCTTTTAGAATCTACAATTTACGGTCTTCTCTTTTACCTAATGAACCAAAAAAAAGATTGCATGACAGAACTATTGCTTTACATAGAAATAATAGTTATAAACTAACGTTGTTCTCTACATCGTTCATATGTACGCCGTAATGGAAGAGCTGAAGTGTAATCTGTTTCTGCATCTGTATTATGTACAATGACATCGTTTGTATCACGCGATCCATAATAGCGTTGCCCACAACCAAATGAAGAAGTACGCGATCTGAAAGAGCGGGGAGATAACACGAAATCAAATAGCTTGCCATTTATATCAGTTGTATGCTCACTGCACGTGTTACATTTTTAATGAAATATGCTGATTATAATTTTCCAGAATATTTATTCGCGGAACACTTCCTGCGTATATCAAATTAAACAATAAAATGGAGGAATATACCTTGAAGGACTATCGACACTATGTAATGAGCCACTTGCTGATTTGCCTAGTGACAGGCCACCACCACCAAAATCCACTGGGACATGGTCGCCTGCAGGATCACTACTCACGTTAGGCTTGGAATATGGAGTTGAAATCCCTGATCCCGTACTTCCTGATCGAACTGAAATTCACATAATGAGTAACGGCCTAATTATAACGATTAAAGGAACCAGATGTGCTATATTAAATAAATAAAAGAGGATCCAATTTTAAAAAGTTGCTAAAAAAGTAAATCTAATCAACGCATCAAAGATTCCATTTATTTTTCATATTGCAGATAAATTCCTTCATCATGGATGTTGTTAGTGATATAATACAAATAGAAGGGCAATAGCAAACAGACCACTTCAGCCTGTGTTAGATCGAGAATCGCATATCCACGCATAGTTAGATAAACATTCTGTTTGAGATTTACATCGATATATCTTAGTATGATTTATTATAACCATAAGTAAGGTTATCAGTTAGCGCTGTAAACGTAAAAGAAATTCGCTTCTAGGAAATGGAATAAAGCAGGTACAACTCACCACGAGATACCGGGTACGGATCAGTGGCGATTTGGGGTGTTGCGGGCAAAAGTGAAGAGTTTGGTGAGTGAATCAGTGACAAACCAGTTGAACTCGTTGATGATGCTTGAGACGTATTCGATAAACGATGTGCACGTGATATAAAATCACGAGATAGCTTCCGGAACGGCTTCCTGCAAATCAGATACACAAATTCAGTGGATAAAGTATTCTGAACTAAAGAACTGAGTCACTTGGGATATTATTTG
The DNA here is from genome assembly GCA_963070105.1 of Litomosoides sigmodontis. Lineage (NCBI taxonomy): Eukaryota > Metazoa > Nematoda > Chromadorea > Rhabditida > Onchocercidae > Litomosoides > Litomosoides sigmodontis. The sequence goes on along the minus strand of OY718807.1, from coordinate 2,205,792 downwards.
GAATCTAGATTACTTATTTAGTATACATATAAGTTTGAAATTTAACATACTGAAACCACGATTTGCTGCTGCCCAAAGAAAAAGCCCTTTTTCGAGCATCTTCTCGAGAGGCACAAGTTGAAGGTGACGGCTTATTTGAATGATGTATGTCTTCACTTTGCGGTAAGGTACTACTACTACGCCTATAACAGAACATGGTTGTAATATGATAAATAGAAATATATGCATTAAGCAAACAGAAAACACAAGTTCAAGGAAAACTGAAGAGATTCGAGATAAAATTTACGGAACATCAACAATATTTCACTTACAGCGAATTCAGTGCTGGCGAACCGTGCTCGGGGTGTACCACTTTTCTTCCTGAACGCCGCGGTTGTTGATGGACAATATGTGATGCACCAAACGAATATGCACTGAACAAGCAGTCATAGAGCAAATATATTTATATGCGCTCATGAAAAGATAAGAGAGAACCGCATTACCAAAATGAAAAACTTACCGAGGCGCACCGTTTGCTGCCATTGAAGAATAGCAACTATCGCTGCTGTCCGATACATACGATCGTACTTCTTCGAAATTGAATTGTGGCTCTCCTAAAAACAAAGCACACACAACGATTTATTATAAAAAGCTTATAAATAATTGAAAATAACATTTAGTCAAACACTACATTTTCATCATCTCATTACAAATCTAATTTTTGCAAAACACGCGATTGTGGTAATACTTCACTATTTAGAAATGTAATGTAAACTTTCTCTCATTTCGCATTGATGCACTCTTTTTCTTACTGACTGCAATATAAAGTTATAATCACCTATTGATAGACCAAGATGTGATGCACTTCCCGATGACCATGAATTCATTTCCATTGGAGCATACTCCAAATTATCTCCAGATGCATCCTCTGACACTGAAATAACCAAATTAACTATTAAAATTATAAGTATCATTAATGAAGTGTAAATCATTAAATCCCTGAGCGCAGAACATATTCTCAACTACTTCCTATACTCGAAAAAGATTAATTATAACGATCCAAAACTGCCAGCAAATTTTCCATTACATTAAATAATAAAGTGACTTATTGCAGAAAAACAAAAAAATACAGAAAGAAGAAAATGCAGAAAAAACAAAGCAGTAAAATTCTAATACTCCTAGGAAATGCCCAGTTGGCCGAGGCAAACGCTCGGCAAAAAATTTCGCAATTTTACACAACTTGGTTAATCCAAACATCCATTGTACAACGAAAGTACCCTTTTTTCACCATGGATAGAACACTAGCAACCAATCAGCAACCACCTACCAGTCAGTTTAATGAATTGATAAAACTTAGGATTTCAAACACTATCTTCATTATCAAACAATATTAGTCACTCCGTTGATAACGCCAAAAAAAGCAAAGGTCAGACGAAAACCTAAAAACTTTCTAAGATCAAAAAGGAATTTTACGAAACTTTTCTTCATTACCTCCCTTAATTTTGTACCCGACTTCAAAATACAAATATTACTTTCGCCAGGTGTTGTTTGCAAGAAATCATCATTGGTACTCGTACTTCCAGCAGCTGAGCATGACGTCCCATCCGCTCGTTCATCATATTCGGGATGTCCGCCGGTTGTCGAAAGAACTTTACGAGATTCTGAATGAGAGATGGATTGTTGTTTCGGCGCGAACGGATGACAACGCTCGATAGTTGCTTTGATCTGTCGTTCCACAGTTGTTTTAACAGGACTGGTTGTTTCTTCCAAATCGGTCCGTAATGTGCCACCGCTGTAATTTCCTTCAATTTCAAATTAAAATTTATGAATTAAAACCCAAAATAACATCAGCGTACAAACAACTCAAATTAAAGCCGACATATCAACATACAATTCAGTCATTATTAAATAAGTGCTATAACATTAATATAAGTTAAAAAGAATAAAAATCTATAATATCACACTAAAAAAGGCAAAAGCCTCTGAATTTGCATTCGTATTATATTTATCATTACCAGCCTTCTACTAACAGTCCAGCGCTATTTCACGAAATTTCTCTACACCATTTTCAGCTATTGAATACATCACCAAAGTTAAAACAAAAAATCTTTTACAAGTCTTCGCAATACTTTCGCCCTCAGTATAAATTAGAATAACATTTGAAATGCATTTAATGTTAAATGGAACGACTTTCATTATATTCATTACTGAAACAATGGTTTAGATAAATCAAGGAAGAACCCACCTGTCTTCGGTTTCTTCTGTGGTTGATGATGAGGCAAATGAAGAATGATTCCGAGAAAGATTCTTCCACTCCAAACTTTCAAATGACAGCTCGCCAGGGAAACATCCTTTACCATTCTTCTCAATTCCTCTGCTGCAAAGAAGTTATAATGTCCAAAGCATTTGCATTTAATTGAATTTTTAAAATTACAAAATTTAGACGGCGAAAACGCAGTTTTTTTTTATTATAAAGTAAAACTGACCGGCCAACTACCGATGACGAGGGAACTGATATTTTCGTTTCGAAGCTTTGCGTTCGATCAATTTTTCCAACCACAGAATTCTGCCCAGATCGCGAATTCCTCAAACATTTGCTTCTATAAAGTTTATAAAGTTAGCAACTCGACGTCATAGCGGATAGGTGGGTTCGGAAACATAAATTATGGAAATACGCATGGTAAAACCCTCACACAATCAGAATTTTAGAATCAAAAATAAAAAAAAAGTTACCATAAGTATGAGCGAAATGGCAATTTGAATTGAGATAAAAATACGGCATACAGTAGAAAATATTAAATTTTATGTGGTTAGTAGCATTGAAAATGTACCTAGAGTTGGTTGAATCAAACCACAGGAAGGATGGAACATTGGGCGATAAGGTATCTTCCTGTGTTCTTTCCTGAATTGAATCTGCGGCCCACTTGTAACCACGTAGTTGGGCTCGTCGTTCTTTTAGTGATAATTCATCAGGTGTCAGTTTTCTGAAATAGCACAAAGTGAATTTTCCACATACAATGAAATGTATAATTTTATTCCAAAAGTATTTATTTCCAAACATTTTGTTTCTTGAAGTTATAAAGCACTCAAACAAACTTCTAATTTCAAAAAAAGAAATTGATGATGCAAACTAACAATTATCCATTTTGTTATTCTAATAAATATAAAATATTAAACAAAATCACTTTGACGACGTGGTTCCCGTTCTTCGAAGTCCACTATGTGTGTGAAGTCGGTCGCGATGCGCATGATACGTTGAAGTTAAGTGTAGCAGTGGTCTGAAAAAGACAATGGAAAAAATAATGTTTCAGCTAAGTAAAGCTGAAAATTTAAGAACGGTCGCCAAGCTAATTGTCAAAATCTCTGATTTCAAGTCTGAAGAGAAAGAGGAAAAAAGCACATCTGAAACATAAAGTATGCAACCAAGGATACACACAAGCCCACGAAAACTGGCCGTTGTTAAAATTCAGAGAGGCTAATTAGTAATTCAAATTAAATTCCCATCAGCAAATAACTATTGCTAATATTAGCGACTTCAAAAAGTTAAAATGTAAAGCCTTGAAAACTAGCTTTAAAAATATACAAAATTTATGAAATAAAGAAAATCAAAGCTGACCCATTCGGCATCTTTTTTTTTTTCTCACACTCCTCTTCTATAATTTTATTTAATTTGTTGTGTACATCGGCAGCAACTTCTTCGCAGTCACACAGTGCCCATAACTCGCCGGAACCGGATGGCGATGAACGTCCCATTACCATGAAAAAATATCTCTCTTGGCAACCAAAACTTGCCATGTACTGTCGCTAAAAGTAGGCCAGTAATTAGTATTAAGCGATGAATATAAGATAAAACATACTTTAAATAGATTGTAGTGCTAATTACACTGCTCTACAAACAAGTACTACGCTGTTGAGTTCTACCTTGCCAAGTCAGCAAGTCGGTATTTCGTAGTTTAATCACTTTAAACAGAAAAATATACAGAACTTACAGGAAATTCAACGAAGTCAGTCACTCTGAACGGCGGAATGCCCGACTGTGACAGAGCATCCGAAGGTGCCGGCTCTATACCTCGCCTACATAAAATGATCGTGTGATGATAAAAACATAATCGATGTGGTCCGAGTAATGATGGATCTTTTGTACACAAATTAACCAATTTTTCCGATGATTTAAGTGATTTCCGGAACTTCGGGTGCTCAACCATCGTTACATCCCAAGCACATTCTGAAACGACATTTTCTCAATAAAATCATTTCCTAAGAGTCATAAATTACTGAAGAGAACAATGAGGACACATTTTCTTCTTTCATTCTCATTTTAAAACGTTAAAATTGAGACTTTCGAGTTTTCCACTAGTTCATGCAACTGTGAAGAATAATCAACTCCTTCACTGAGTATTATTATATTAGATATGTAATTGTATGTTACAAACAGTTGCTCAGTGATGAAACACATAGCACTACTTTTCAAATAATTTTATTTTGAATAAAGTCATTGAACAGAATAAAAATCGAATGACATAAAATATGCGTAAAAAAAAGGGCTAAAATTACCAAAAAACTCGTTAGCAAGAACAGGTCGTCCAAGATGCAGAGCTCGTGCCGGTATCACTGCGGACATCAACATATCATACCACTCATCAGTTAATACATCCGTTTCCGCTCGCAAAACGAGCGTTTCATCAGGTGTCATAATTGCTACGCAGTATTTCAATCGTCCATCAAACTGCAAAAAATATTTTACTGGGTGATACTGATGAAATGACACGGATTTAACAGAGGATTAGCATTTTGACTCTATTAATGAATGTAGTGATTAATTGCTTCAATGATCTATATCCTAAATCCTTCCGAATTTTTGTAAATCTCTATTCTCAGAATACGTATGAGATATGATTAATTCAAATTTATTAGACAAATCCTTCCATAAACGAAATTAAAAAATTACAGCGAAAAAAATGCACAGCAGTCTACATTTACTCAACATTTCGAGGAATAAATATAATACCTTCCGAAGATTCAGTATTTATCCACATAAAATAGCATTTGAGCAACTTAGAAAGGAATGAAAATACTGATTATATACAAAAATTAAATTAAAACTTCTAACATCGATCCTTGAAAAAATCCAGTACTTATTATAATGAAGACCGGTTGGCAATGAATGCTCACTGGAAACCATGCAATCCGATAAATGTTAATCCGGTTTATGAGAATAATCGAATTCAATTTTTAATGATATTTAGCAAAAGTTATGCAGAAATTGGTCAATAAAAAATGCCCATGCAAGAACATACTCAAATTCTTTAAATGATTAAAATTCCTGAAACTTTCCACTGCTTCTTTCAACTTTAATTCTTCTTAATTAGAAACGTAAAATCTTTTCCTAATTAGAAACAAAATGGCGCACTAAAAAATACTCCAATAATTAGAGGCTCTCCAATCCATGAAGGAAAAACTGCTAACACTATCATTCCCTGAAGCGTTTACCATGAGCCGACGTTTAAGTACAGTGATTTTTGACACCAAGAAAAGCGGCCCTAGCTACTGGAAGATATAAGTTAGATCACATGCAACGCATGAATCACGAGCAAAAAACAATCCATTCCAGAAGAAATTTAAGGTGGAAAAAAGCTTATATGTTTATTATGCAGGAACTGTGAAAGACCTCTTTCAGAAACGAATATTTGCATTTCCCCCTCCCCTCTCCCAAATGAGAAGGTTCTAGTTGAAGGATTAAATAAAAAACAAAGCTCTTGAAGTGGACAGAAGTATGTTGAGATAATTTTAAAGTCACACATAAAATTAATGATTCGGCTTACATGCCGATTAATGTTGAAACACGTAGAGAGATCAATCAGATGTCGCGGATGTCTGTTCTTCCTCTGAGATTTTTTTTCGCTTTCATGCAACTCAAGCGCTCGATGACCCAACGCTGCATAATACACTTTTTTTGTTTTCTGAAAACTAATAAACATTACCAAGGTTATCTAACTCACATGTTCTGAGAATAAAAAATTCTGTTTTTTCGGGTAAACAAGAGCTAAATTACTCTTTACTTCACAAAATCGAAAGATATGTAAATTAAAACTGTAGTGAATGCCTTAAAAATTCTGATCTCAAACAAAATGTTCAATGCAGATGACGACAGCATTTCAGGAAAAAAAACACCTACGGAAGGTAAAAATGCAGCTGTAACGTAGCCCGATTTCAATACACCCGCTTCTTCTTCCATTGAATTTGAAGCTCGTTTCTTGTCCATTTTCCTTGTAATTTAAAGTAGATAGGATTTCTATTAACATCCAAGTATTCTGATCAGATGCAGTAACTCATAAAATTCCACTCTCTGGCCATGTCGCATTCCGTGGTTTCCACTTCGAATGCACCACCAAAAAGTTAGAGTTCGGAATAATACTGTACCTTCTGGTACTTGGTATATATTTGTAATAGATGCAATCTCCACCAGGTGAGAAATGAGAAACCCTGGAACAAAAACTTCATAAAACCAGTTTTCAATTCTACAGTGAATAAGCCAGTTAAAATATGGATAGATTACGAACACGATGGACAGCTGTCACTGCTTGGGCAAAGGAGATAACAAACGTCTGCCATATGTAATCCGTCAAGAAAACATAACGATTAGTAACAATTAAAACATCAATGCATTGAAGAGATGTAAAGAACTGACGAATAATTCAACAAAAAATTACAGTATGTAGTATAAAAAGCGAAGAAAATAGTACAGAGAACATGGAAGGATACACCGCCCATGTACGATACTGTCATTCACTTACAAAATATTAAAAATGTTACTTCTCAAAATCGAAATTGTTCGACATTCCTCGCAATAATCCAACAAGAACATTAACATCAAAACATGGAAGATAAGACAATACTAACGACATAATCTTAGCTATTGCTAAAGAGATCGTGAAACATAACTTTTTTTAAATGCTATTTGTCCATTTATCGATTCGACTATCATAACTAAGTCCTATGATAATTCAGTGCAATCCAATGCGCCAACACTCAACCTCAACTCAAATCACTTCACCTCAAATCCCACCTCCTGACCTTACCATGAATATCAAATAGTGGCTATAATTTCCAGCGAACGGTTTTAACGATAAATCACTGAAACCCTATCATCCCAATCACAATCATGAAACAGAATGCGCGGTTGCCCTCAATATCAGTAGGTGTGGAATCATTTGTGACCACTTCATAAATTTATTTTCCGTAATTCTATCAAAATATCTCGTTTTAAATTTGATAATAATTAATGATTTTACATCACTGAAAAACATCCTCCAACGCATCCTTCTAAGATTACAAAGAAAGAAACCTGGCGGTTAAACGCATCAAGTATGTTGCATTTTTTTTCCCATCTACTTGTACTTCTTTGTTTAAAATCAGGTTTCTCATCGTTCACTTTAATTTTATTAAATTAAAAACATTTGATTAAAGTCATTCTTTCAACAAGTTAAAGTCATCTTTTAATTTTTGTAGCTAAAGTGTGAATTGAAATCCTAGACTAAGCTATACCTAAAGAATTATATTGTCGATTACTTGTATAGTAGAAAAATAGTTCAACGGAATTAAAAGGTCAATTTGTCTTTTCCTTTTTTTCCGGTAGTTTGTACAGCTTAGTCTAGGATTCCAAATTAGCTACTACCGGATGCAATAAATAGGAGAATAAGATTGAGTTGTATGGAAAAAATTCTCAAATTGCAATTAATATCAGAAATCTGTTTACGGTGAGTAAGCTTCTACCTGACATGCGCAGTATCATCAACTTTCAATTTTCATTGTTAGTTGAAGAATGCAAAATAAGCCATAGGAAATCAACGCTGCTTCTAATTTTCAATTTCATCTCATTTTATACTTTCCTTAGGTCCAATTATAACTGTCATTTCTCTCCAATGCATTTGCATTTTCCTCTTTGGGAGAAAAAAATTCTTTAAATTGGAATAATTAAATATCGCACCATAGAATTACAGCACATCGCAAATAAGTCAATTTCATATTTAGATGGAAAGATTGAATATTCACTATTAATTATGACTATAAACCTTCATTCTAATTAGAAAATTCTTTTTAAAAAAATCAGAAGTCATTCCAACAAATGCTTTTTTTGAAGTTTTACATTTGGCATAAAATTCAATTTATCTAAATGCTAAATAAAAATACACTTATTTAAGCTGTAAAAATATCTATGAATCAAAAGTGTAGCAAATTTCAAACATAAAAAAGATAACTTTATCAGTGATAAGATAATATACGAGAGAATACAATAATTTGCCAGCTTCACAACTTTACATTTAAATGCCACAAAGCTTACGAAGCGTTGAACAAACTTTAAATGAAAGCATACATTAAAATGTTTTCACTGCTTTTTTTTCTTGCCTCAACTAACAACAGCGAAATAATCAGTTATTTTAATTTTTGCTATTTTTTTTCCTTTTGCTTTTTTGAAGCAAATTAATCAGTTCATGTGGAAATGTGAATCTACAAATTTGAGAGCGATTCCTTCACCACCAATAATTATGCATTTCATTGATTAAAACAATTCAAGTGATAAAACTGCAACAAAAACAAATAATTTTTTTTCTCAATCAAGAATAAGAGAAAAAAAAACATTGTTGAAAATGATGTGAAAAAAAAAGAAATTAATTGATGTTTATTTTGAATTTTGTAAAAATTAATATATTAAAGGGTAAATATTTTTGCAAGATCGTTTTGATGATCGTTTTATTCTCTTCTTTTTTTTTTTTTTTTTTTTTAAATAAATCTTACAAATATCGTTGCATTCTTCACAACGTTGTAAAAAAAAATCTTTTCACATGAAAAACAATGTGGGAGAGTAATCGATCGATAATTGGTGAATTTGATTAAGTTGGTAATTCTATTAAAGTTACTTAAAAGAGAGAGAGAGAGGAGCGAATTAATGACCGTGTACACTTACTAAATTATACATAATTGATTTGGATTTGCTTAAGTTACCTTAAAATAATAATTATTTTGTAAAAATATTGTCAAATTATTTATATTATAACCTATGGATAGTAAGTACGCATGTGGGGGAAAAAAAAAGCTAAATTTTCAAAAGAAATAAATTTTTAAATGAATAGAGCAAATAAGGTAAATAATTCGATACATTGAAAGATAATAATTCTGTGTAATGTCATTTCTTTCTTTTCTTTTCTTTTTTTTTTTGCTTTTCCGTTCATAACTTTTGTGCAAGAAAAACGATAAATTTTAAGCGCATATTACAACAGCAAAACAAACTGCGCCCCTTTTTTTTCTCTCAATTTATCATAATTTTTTTTGGAAAAGAAAAAACAAACATTCAATTTGCAAAAATGAAGGTAATTGTTGTTTGGTGGAAGAACGATGAAAAATGTGGATGTGTTAGTTTGGATAGTACGATAGAGTGAAAGTAATTAATTACAGTGAAGGATAGAATTCAGCTTACGGAATTCTCTCTTTTACAATTTTTTCTTCTTTTTTCCTACAAATAAATATACAAATATTGTAAATAATAGTAAACTTAAGTAATTTATATAAATAATTCTCTTATTATTTTATATTACTTATTTCATTAATTAATTAATTAATCAATTTATTATTACTTTCTTATCAAATTATTTAATTAATATTTTATTGTTATTAATTGTTGCTATTTATTATTATTAATTGTTATTATTAATTATTAAATTATTATTATTAGTTCGTTGCGATATCTGTGGTACAGCTAAATTTAAAAACATTTTAGATACAGGCAAATGGAAATGAATTTTGGGTACAGGTAAATTTAAAAACACTCTAGATATTAGTAAGTGGAAAAAAAATTGAGCACAGGTACTGGTAAATGTCGAAATGTAATTATGAAACCAGAAATTATCCGAATTTTAAATTTGAAATATACAAAACGGGCACATAAATGTCTTGCACAGACGAAATTCACAAAAAGTGTTAGCAATCTAAATTGATGAATAATGTAATTATCATTTCAAAACAACATTAGGTCATATGCAAAGCAGGAAGAGAAAGACAGGGGGAAAACGCGTGCGAGAGAGGAACAGAGAGGAAAAGAGGAAAAGGGAAAAAGAAAATTTTCATTTTTTTTATTAACTATCTTTACGACTACTAATTCCGTTACAGCACTCATTGTCATTTTGCGCATCACACAACAAAATTCGTTATTTTTAGTAGTGAAAGAGTATGGAAAGTTCGTTAATTTGATGAGTGAAAGAGATGTGATAATTATGTGAGTGTGAATGCAAATAGTTGTAGTGAGGAAGAGAGAGAAGGAAAGAGAAAATGATGATGATTGCAGTGATGAAGAAAAAGAAAAGAAGAGAGCTAACTGTGCTATTATTGAAATAGTTCGAAAATGAGGAGAAAACAGAGAGTAGAGGAAAAAAAATCAAACATAATGTTTGTTGCAAACAAAATCTCTTCGTGTCTGCACTCTCCCTCCATTGATGTTGCTATGTTCGAATAACATTCGACAACGATTGCTTTTTTTTTTTTTTATTTAAAAAACAGTTAAATGAATTTTATGAATGCAATTCGATGTTTGAATTTGTACTATTTGAGAAGAGAAGAAAAAAAGATGGACATAACCGGTTCGTTCATCAGATATGTTAGATGGAAAAAAGGCAGATGAGAGGATGGAAAAAAATAATACGAAATTGTAGATCGATGATGATGATGGTGATTTTCTTTGTGTATTTTTAATTAAATTAATTTGTTTTGTAAAAGTTTTGCTAATTTCACGCCTTTAACATAAATGCTTAAGAATTGGATTGATAAATTAAAAGCAATTTAAATGTTACAATTATTGTGGAAAATTTACAACTTCATTTTTTAACACTTATAATTTTCCTTTTTTTTTTTGCTTTCCACAAATCAAATTTTACGGAGTGCAATGCCTCTACCGTTCACATTTCTCCTCTTTTGTAAACTCTAATTACATTAGCTAAAATTTTACTAACAAAAAGGTAACATTACGGAGAAGAATTTTATGCTAATCAATGCTGAAAGTTAGTTACAGTAAAAATGTAAGTCATAAAAAAGAAAGAAAAGGAATGCTTTTTTTGCAAAAGAATAAAAGGTAAAAAGAATGTATGTGACAAGAAAGACAAACTATAACACTCTAACATCCATACAAACACATCCGTGCACACACGCACACCCACACACACCCACACACACACACACACACACACACACACACACACACACACACACACACACACACACACACACACACACACACACACACACACACACACACACACGTCATTTATGGATAAAGCAGTTATCGCTTTACTGCAGCTGTCCACCATTACTTCAGGCAGGTTATTCATGCGATAGTAAAGCTTTCTAAAATTTGCGAAAAAATGATGTGAGCGGTAATCCATAGAGAAATGGCAGTTATTGCAGAAGAAGGAATTCATTGATTAAATTCAAGCCTGCTAATCATTATTTTTTTTAATCAGCTTTCTCTCCCTCTCTCTCTCTCTCCCTCTCCCTCTCCCTCTCTCCCTCTCTATTATATTTACTTTTGCTTACTACACTTCTTACTATTAATTTATCACAATAGTATCTTATGTTACTCCTTAACTAACATTACTTATCACCAGAATGAAACGTATCATATTCCAATAGCATTACACTATTTATATCATACTGTAATATTACTATGGTTACTACATACCATACTATACCGTACTATATCATATCATATCATACCTTGTTTGCTTGCAAATTACAAGACGTGCAAAAGGATATTGCAGAAGAAGTTAGTGTTACTGTTTGTAATTTCGCTATCATATAGGAATATCAATTAAGTACACTAATTATAAATTCGTTAATAATATCTCAGATGTGAGAAAGGATAGGTATTATACATTACGTATTGTATTGCACAATATAACTGAGTATTTGCAAGCAATAAAGTATCATTAAAATTTTAGTTGAAACTATGAAAGTACTTTACTTATACATTGCCTTCCTCGCTTAGCACTAAACAACCGTTCAATCTAAAGTTACTTTTAATGGAATAAATTTAACGATTAATTTCAATTACGAAACGAAAAATGACGAAGTGTAATTCAATTGGAAATTAATTAACTAACATAGGTAAGAAAGCATGAAATTAATTTATCAGTTGATAACTGTGGTGTTAATTCAATGCAATAGTTCAACATCAAGCAACACTAACCTCACACGTCTGTTCAGTCTTTTTTTTCCATCTTCAACTGATCACGTTGAATGAAACATAAATTCTTAGATATACATACATAAATGTGTATCATCGATGGTTGACTCACCAGCTCTATGTGAATAAAATAAAATGAAATGTGAAATTTGATGAAAGCAAAAAGTTCATTTACGAAGAAATGAGTCAGAAAAAAAAATGCCGCAAAAAAAAACACTGTTGTACTGATTAGAATAAATAAAAAAGCTTGGAGAAAAAAAGTGTAATAAATTTCAACTAAACATAAACAACAATGAGCGTTTATATTTTATCTAATCTGAAAATACGAAATTTCAAATGCGTCCTCAAATTAATTTCTTACCATTTCATTCTATCAATCAATACATTCAACTCATCCACTTCTTTCATTTCATCATTCATTCAAAAACTACAAAGAAAATGAAAAAGAAAAAGTGTAATTTGAAATTGCATATGAAAAAATTTCACTTACAATCAACAAACACTTCCACGTTCCTCCCATACATCCACTTTCTGCGTTAGAAGAGAAAATCTATCAGAATGTATTCAAATTCCGAGACGAATTTAAAAAAAGAGAGAGAGAGCAACAACAAATACATCCTAAATATCACGCGTAAATTAACAATTTCGAAATTTAAAAGCAATTAAATAAAAAAAAAATCCTCGCCTACGCACATCACTAACAAATAATCCATCAATCCATTTACTTCATTAAATGAAAACAATAGAAAACGTTTGCGTGAGATTCTCATCATCTTACGCAACACACTTAAACGATGAGCCTATTTCGTCCTTCCTTTGCTTGCTGCAACAACATAGGATGTTGAATTGGTGGAGAGAGGACAAGGCGTGAATACTGCTTCACACGCTTAACAGCCTATTTCGTCACACAATTTGTTTACGTGTGGGTGGATGTAAGTGTAGTTGTAATATGTGCGTGCGTGCGTGCGTGCGTGTATGCTTGCGTAGTAAAAGTTTGGATGTGTCCATCTGTTGATGATGCCTCCTATAATTGCTATGCTATGATTGAAAAAAATGATTGGAATTGGATAACTGTAGTAACGCTGTGCTACTGCTACCGCTACTGCTATGGCCAGAAGAATTTGTAAACAAACTTTTTAGTCACCGATTGAGTGGAACGGCCGCCCGGCGCAATTCAGCTAAATAGTGTGGAATAAGAATATAAATACACACACACACACACGCACACACACACACACGTAGACAGACAGACAGATACGCAGACAGACACAGACCAGGAATGTTTTTTTTATTTTTTTATTTTAACTTCCGGTTAACTATGATGAATTGTTTATGACATGCAGAGAAAATGAGCGGTGCAGCGGAGAGAGAGGGAGAGAGAGAGGGAGGAAGAGGAGAGCGATTGTCTGTAGAGGGAAAAGAAAAAGAAGGTGACAATATTTACAATTATTCACTGAAGTGAACGATGATCACATGGAAAAAAAAGATTGTTGAAATGATAGATGTTGTTGCTAGCTGAGAGCATGAGATTAGAGTGAAGAATGGACAGTGATAAGGTGATAAGAAGTGATGAAACCGAGGCATACATATCAGTGTGCTGCTGATAATGCACCATTTTGTAAGCTATACACGGCGATTTTAAATTGTGAATTTTGCTATGCTTGAAAATAAGCAAGTAGCACAGGGAAAATTCTCTACACTCTTCACACTTGTAAATGTGACAAGTGTAGTGAGATGACGAAATTCGATGACCTCAACAACAGGTCAGTTAGAGTGGACATGCATTACATTCGCTCTCTCTGGTAATTTCCACAGCACTAATGAATAAATGCTCGATCACAAGTTTTTGCACGAGTGTCTCAATGCCGAAAAGATTATCAGCTGGGAAGATTGTACTTTAACCGCTTTTTAAGCATTCAATCCATAAGCTTAAGTTAAGCATTCATTCACAGGGCAATTGCGCTGCGAGTGGTATTTTAATTCCAAGTGACTTTTCAGGAAAAAAAAGAGGAAGCGAAAGCAGAATAGAGAAGTAGAACGAAAGTAGATATTTGAAATATTCTAATTAATTAATTAAAATATTCATTAACATCAGCATTGCTACTGTGGGAGAAGTTGAACATAAGCGAAACAATAGACGAAAAATATTTATGCTAATGAAGTGTAACTATCACATATTAATCCTACTACACTAGAAATTCAATTTTTTTTTTTAAGAAATAAATATAATTAGAAATAAGATGAACTTACAGAAATTTGCGACTTCGCGATTTCATCGATCAGGCATAAATTCACGAGCTAACATTTTAAGCTTATAATTTAGTGTTTATTTCCCTATGAAACTACTGCTGCTGCCACCACTACTACCAGTACCACTGCTCCCAATTAGCTATTATCATTGCTAATTACATTGGAATTTGAGTTATAATTGAGCATATCCTTATCACATAAGCGACAATAAGATAATATAATACAAGGAGAATATCGGATAACTTAATTAAAATTTTAAATTTTAGCGCAAATTTTGGAAAAGTTAAAAAACGCATACCATTTGTTGCATTTCAATTTTTATAAGCTCAATATTGCACCTAGCAAATAAGTATTTCAGAAGTGCTTGGTAAATAAATATTTTAGCTAACAGTGAGTAATATGGAATGAACACGTGAATTAGGTGGAATAATAGATAAAATGAGAGAAACATTGAAGCACTGCAAGAAATAGCAAAGTATGTTGTTTTGATTAAAAAAAAAACAGAAAAAAAAATTTCTTTTTTCCTCTTAAATCTGTTGTTAACGAATGATTTGGATGGCATTGATGGAATTGAGAAACCTGTTTTGAAATGAAATTTTAATTTGAATTTTTAATTATTAATTTTAATTGTTTTAATTTGAAATGAATGCAAATCTTTTGAAGAATTTGAAGAAATAACGTATTTTTTTTTAGGTGAAAAAAAAAGAAAAACAAAATTCATCAAAGCATTTGTTGCAATAATTTTCATTTAATTTTTTTTTAAAACACTTAAAAGTATCAAACAAAAGAAACAATTCGTTTTTGTTTCTTTTTTTTCACTTTTCTAAAATTATAACAATAGTGAAACAAATAATAAGCGATGCTAGTGACTTTGCGCTTAAACGTTCCTTAATTTAATTAACAAATTAACTAACAACTGATGCAAAGTGTATGATTAGTTGTGAATGTTATTAAAATTAATTATGAATGTTATTAAAATTAATTAGTTAATGAGTGCAAAATTGTTTCTTTCGGAAAAGAAATATGTGAAATATTATTCATCGTGATAGTTTGAATATTAACAAAGTTATGTGGGGATAAGCGGAAGTTGAAGTAAATAAATAAATAGCTGTAACGGAACACAAAGCTGAAGCTGATTAATTAGCGTTTGAAAAACGGAACTGATGAAAAATTACAAAGCAAATTTTGTTTTTCATTTTTTTTTTTAGAAAAAAAAGGAAAGAAATATATATAAACTGAAATGTGTGCTGTTTTAATAGAACTGCATTAAAATACTAAAATATTAGCAATTATTCAAATATAAATTGCTAATTGCAAAAGTTAACGAATTATTTTTTCAAAACAAAAGAAAAACTCCATGCACTTTGAACTATTCAGGCTTTTTTTTTCTTGTTAAATATCAATTTTATAAATTAAAAGAAAATGGTAATTGTAGGAAGAAATTTCAAAAATGCAATTTAAATTTATCATATTACACATTTCTAAAATGTTTCCTTCAACTTCAACATCATTTCATAAATTTTTGCTTGCAAAAATTTCTCCTTGCATAAAAATAATACAAAAATAAAACAACGAAAAAACGTTTACCAAGCAAAAATATCAATCTTTTACGACTTTTGCAATAAATACGTCGAATAACTTCCGCCACTTCACGTGTGTTTTCTCAACGCAATTTCTTTGAATTGTCGAAAATTCAAGCAACACTTAGCAAATATTTCATCCAATTGCTAATTACAATTGGTGAAAAATATATTCTTGAAGTGAAAAAAAAACAATAACAATTCAAACTTATTGTAGCGATATTTTTCTTTCCTCAATTCTATCTTCCGAATAAACTCGAATTTAATTAATTAATAAAAACAATGGTGAGAGATTTCCTGGATAAAGTCATTTTAACAAATTATTTCTCATCTCCCATGAACAACTATCATCTTCCACTGATTCTGCTTCTATCCATCCATCCATCCATCCATCCGTCCATCCATCCATCCATCCATCGATCAATCCATCCGTCCGTCCGTCCGTTCCATGAGAATGCAAATTTTACTTAGTACTATCATTTGTTCTCCAATCCGACTAAATATCAGTAAATTTCCCTCATTAATTTCACTTCAAAAGGATGAAAATAAACAAGTAAACAAACAAAAGAAGTGTAAAATTATATTAATTTCATATTAAATTTCTCCACTATCCCTATCAACGTGTAATTTAGTTCAATTTCATTTAACAAAAGGTGTGATTTAGTTGCATTTCATTTTATAAAACGTTTAATTGACAAGTAGCAAAAAGGAATTCTTCTCATTCACTCCACTCTTTCGTTTTTCTTCTCTTTCATTTGATGGATAATGTTTGCAAGCAGGATGAACGATGACAGCGTTTCACCAATTAAAATTAACGTTTCACCAATTAAAATTCGCAACTAAAAAAATCAACTGTAAAATTTGAATTGATAGAGTGAGAAATAATTAATGATAAAGTGTGTAAAAGGCAAAATTTGCATAGAAATTTAATCTCCTCAACACAACATCGCAACTTATCACTTCAATCAGTCAGGAAACCTCTATCTCAATCCGTAACACTTCCGGTATAAGATGTTAGTCGTCAAGTGTGATATAGCACTCTTTATTTTTTTCCCTGTATAATTTTTTATTGGAGCAAAATGAACTTAAACTTTAATCTTTAAAGTGAAAGTCTGAATTTTGGAATTGCAGCGAGAATGGTTTGGAAATGGATTTTGATGGGAAATAATTTTTGTCATGATTATCATGAAATAAAATGCAATTGGAGGAAATGCTCTAATTTAAAAAATTAATTCGCTAATTTCAATAAACGAACAAATAATTCCTATTAATATGCGAGGAGAAAGATGGAACAGCGAGGTATTATCCTAATTAACAATGAAGCTATTAATTGCACTACACTTGTTCCACTAAATTTGTCCACCATTAATTCATTAATGATGCATATTCAGGAAAATATCATTTTGGTGGCTAATTTCATTCTGCATAGCTAGCAATAACTCTAGTTGGCACCAAAGAATTCACTTAATATTTCACAAATTAATCAATTAAATAGTTCAAAAAAAGTACTAGCAATACGCCTCTTTCCTCTTCTTTTTGAATTAAATTTAAATGAAACAAAGGATTTTCTTTCTCAAACATTCCCTCGTCCCCACCTCCTCCTCTCTCTGCAATCCAGACTGGTAAAATTATTTTATTCAAATTTTACATCTCAAATGTACTTTGTCGTACAACTGCGAGCAAAAATTGTTTTAATTTTAAGATAGCAAAATAATCTTTGCTATGATGAAAACATATGATGAATAAGGCTGTTTATTCCAAAATGTGAAATTCAAATTGAATGAATGAGGAAACGAAGTACGAAATGATAATGTATGAAACGTACTTCAATGATTTAAATAGCAATGAAAATCAACAAAAAAAAAAGGAAAAAAAGGGGAGAAAAGAGAGGAGGAAAGGAAGAGCTCTTTCTCTCTTGTACAGTATGATTTTTATTTTGCATCTTTCAATTTATTTCAACTAGCAATATTGCTTGGTATTTGGGAGGAAAATTTGCTATTGGAAAATTTTTGTTCGTAATTAATTGATTTATTATTACTTTCCAAATAAAACATTAATTAATTGCATTTTTCGGAAATGAATTATCAAATTATTCGATGATAACATTCGTATCAAATAATAATTATGCAAAAAATGCAAATAATTTTGCTAATTTTTAAGGCAATCACTTTAACTGATTAGTTGATATTTATCATAATATTGTTACAATAATACTGTAATAGATGATAGTTAATAGTGTATTCCACCAATTAGTAGAACACTGTAACAACAAAGGTTATTTTACCGTAAATGTTAATAATTGAATTTTATTTTAAAATTAACAATAATATTTGAGGTAAGATAGTTTGCAATTTAAAATTACTTTCATATTTGATCATTTATAGGACCCAACACTATCGTATTTTCCTCTGTTTACATTAAAATGAAGAAATAAATAGTAGATTTAAAAAAATTTTTAAGAATAAAATGAAGCAAACAAGTTGTTTGGATAGGAAGGGAAAAAAAAACTGATTCCCTTTCTCTCATTCTCTATCTCTCTCTCTCTCGTTCTCTTTCTCTCTCTCATTGTAATGTTACTAGTGACACGTTTCATTTATCTTTTGTTCGGTTAATTAAAATCGTCGATAGCATTTCACTTGATAGACAGATTATACATACCTTCACATTTCAAACTACCTTATTTGATTTACTATCAATTAGATGGTAAATGTCTCTTCATCCTACGCACTCTTCCTTTGTCGTCTTTTTTCTCATTCTTTCTTCTTTTTTTATTCCCTAATTCCTCTCTCTCTCTCTCTCTCTCTCTCTCTTTCTTATCATAGCATTTTGCTCGTTAAAAAATTAAGACCTTTCTGCCGTTGTTAATTTGCTATTTTACACTTTCTGTTTTGAGAGAAAAAGAAGGAAAGCATAAAACTTTCATTCATTTAAAATTTTACATATTTTCGAAGAGAAGAAAAGCGAACTTTCAGTACTTGAAGTGAAAAATGAAAAGTAACTCTTTTGTTTTAAAGGAAGAAAGGACGGGCCGCGTAAAATTCATAGCGATTGTTACACTCATTATTAATTTTAACAAAAATGAAACGAAATTTAAAATTTGATTTGCAAAAATTAGAATAAATCCAAATAGGAAATATCATAAATATATGTTTGGAAATTTTAGCACTTTAAATTTTACAGCAATGATTTGTGCTACAAAACAGAGCTTAATTAACAGCAAGGAGTTAATTTGACTTGATAAGAAGTGATATTTCGGAGAGCGGATAATGGAGAAGCGAAATGCAAATGAATGAATCACTTCTACTAACTGATGAAGACTTTTCCTCTCTCTCTCTCTCTCTCTCTCTCTCTCTCTC
Organism: Litomosoides sigmodontis; assembly: GCA_963070105.1. Taxonomy (NCBI): domain Eukaryota; kingdom Metazoa; phylum Nematoda; class Chromadorea; order Rhabditida; family Onchocercidae; genus Litomosoides; species Litomosoides sigmodontis. Next base: position 2,186,398 of record OY718807.1, on the reverse strand, counting down.
TCTCTCTCCTGTTGTCCTTGATTGGCCAGTTGAGCATCAAAGATTGCAACCATTTCGAAATTCAATACAAACGAACAATTTATCAGATATGAAGTGAAGTCAGTTGTTAGCAAAATTTCCGATGAAATTAAACGGTAAAATGTTACTTAATAAATTCGAAATAAATAAGCAAATTTGTCGTAGACATCCTCATAAATCTCTTAACTGACAAAATTTTAGATGACAGTCTTTTACAAAGCACTCATTCAAATGTGTTTGAGATTTTTGCGCCTCCGAAATATCTAAAAGAGACGTGTTTAATTGGAAATGAAATAAAAGTTAATGCTAAATTTGTTTTTTTTTCACCGATTTACGAAGAAATTAAAAGCTTACCTTAATTTTTTCACACCAAATTGTAAACGAATTAAAAGTTAGTCTTAAATTTTTTTCACTAAATTGGAAATGAATTCAAATTTGTTAATTTTTTTGCACTAAATCAGAAACGAATTAAAAATTAATATCAAATTTGCTCTTTTCGCTAAATTACAAATAAATTAAAAGATTGTCTTAAAATTATTTTTATCGCTGAAAATATGTTCATTTCAAAAGTCAACATTTATCTATCACAAAATTTCAGCAATTTATGCGAACTTGATGATCAAGGAAGAAGGACAAAAGGTATATGTATGCGTACACATAGCCTTATTGGAAATTCTCATCTGAAATTAAAATTTTAAATATGAAAAGTAGAAATGAAAGAATAAATGGAATGTTTTTGTTGGAGAGAGGAGGTTGCCAGTTCATAATTCTCTAATAATTCCTCCTTAAATACCAATCGTCAAACAGGACATTTGTTTTATTGCAGTGTAATTAATCTATGAAAAAAATTGAGCTAATATGATTATTATTTATTATTGTTTATTATTATTTATTATTATTTATTATTATTTATTATTATTTATTATTATTTATTATTATTTATTATTATTTATTATTATTTATTATTATTTATTATTATTTATTATTATTTATTATTATTTATTATTATTTATTATTATTTATTATTATTTATTATTCTTTATTATTATTTATTATTATTTATTATTATTTATTATTATTTATTATTATTTATTATTATTTATTATTATTTATTATTATTTATTATTATTTATTATTATTTATTATTATTTATTATTATTTATTATTTATTATTATTATTTATTATTATTATTATTATTATTATTATTATTATTATTATTATTATTATTATTATTATTATTATTATTATTATTATTATTATTATTATTATTATTATTATTATTATTATTATTATTATTATTATTATTATTATTATTATTATTATTATTATTATTATTATTATTATTATTATTATTATTATTATTATTATTATTATTATTATTATTATTATTATTATTATTATTATTATTATTATTATTATTATTATTATTATTATTATTATTATTATTATTATTATTATTATTATTATTATTATTATTATTATTATTATTATTGTGTTGCTATTTAATAATAATAATAATAATAATAATATTTGCTATTTAATAATAATAATAATAATAATAATAATAATAATAATAATAATAATAATAATAATAATAATAATAATAATAATAATAATAATAAAATAAAAACATTTTTTTTCCAATAATGTAAGTAATTCTTATTGAATGAACTAATGGATAGTATTTTAAAATTATCTAATTTAAGTTCAAATAAACGTACATTTGAATGAAAAATGAAAAAAAAGAGCAAATAAAGGATATTTCAATAACAATGACATTGTCGCATATGGAAATTTAAATTCAAGCGCTTTGTTCATTTCATGTTTTCATCAAACGTTGTTTTCGTAATTTGAAAAGCAGGAAAAAAAGGGAATGTAGCGTCCTTGCTATAAACAAAAAGTGCAAAATAATCAGGAAGAAATTGGGAATGTTCCTTGATTTTCCACTATCATCTCCACTTTTCACTAAATCCTACCAGAATTTTTGCTTTTTTTTGTTTTTTTCTTCGCTTCCTTCCCTTCGCACTTATTTTTCAACTGTTGTCATTAATGCAGTTTTCCTTTTTTTTTTTTTTTTTTTAAATAGCAAGGACGAAGCATGAAAGAAAGACACAAAAAGAATTAAGATTGAAGAAAAGTGATTAATTTAAAATTTCATAAATAATCACTTATTTAATGATGGACAGCAATCTTTATTTCTCATCAAATTTATAAATTATCACTGTCGACTATCATTTCAATGCTAGGGCTAAGACAATTTCAAAATGAAGTGAAAGAGCGATTGCAAAAACAGCTAGTGTTTGAGAGAGATTGAGAGAGAGAAAGAAGTAAAAATGATATAACGAAAATATTCGGAATGGCTGTTAGCCTGGAAGACTATGGTAGTTAAATTTATTCAACTGTTTCATTTCAAAATACTTTTTGATGCACTAAAATGACAGAATTATTTATTAATGTCATTGGCCCATAAAGTTGAATTTTTTTTGTGACAAAAAAAAGAAGGAGGATGGGGTGAAAAATTTTCTACTGTTTTCAAGAGTACGTATCGAAAATCAATTTGTCAAAAAAAAAGGAAGAAAATTTTCGTTCAAATCTGAAATAGTAAGCATTCGCGTAAAAATATTCAAAATAAGATAGCTAAAATATTTCTAATTTTCATCGTAAAATTCATTTTTAAATTTAATTTATCTGTGCGAATGAATTTCGTACAACTAACTTTATTAACTTTGTAGCTTTTTTCTTTTGCTGCACAACTTTTTTTTTTCAAAATTTAAATTCTTTATTCGCATTTTTTTCCACTCTTGTAATTAAAAATGTGAAATTAAACAAGAATATTATTTGCGTATTGTTGTTGAACTAATAACCAGCAATAGATTGTAATTGATTAATAGTGGTACCTAAAATTCAATAAAATTATGAAATGTCTGTGAGAGCACTAGCAGCTATGCTATGACATTTGAGCCATGAAAGAATAAGTTCAATTCAATTTTAAGTTCAATTCGTTCGTTTTTTGTTTTCGTTGCTCGTCCATTTCAAATTTCTTTCTCAGAGGTAACAAGGAGGAACCGATGTGATCGATTGAAATAATCAACAAGAAACGCTCACAGAAATCGTAACAATAACAACTTTTTTTCCCCACTCACAATGAAAATTCAGCATTTTAATTAAATTTTAATTTCTTTTAGGTAAAATGGGAAAAATAAAGAACACAACGCATATGCAAATATGCCTACGTATGTATATCCATGTATGGACTTAGAAATGAGAAGTGATGATAGTTGAATTTGAGGACGAATTAAAAAAGAAGGGAAAACATAAATGTTCAAATAGTTGAATTAGTGATGTCATTTTATGAAGCGCAAAAAAAGAGCAAAAATATTAAGTGCAAGTTAAATATTGAATATCAACATCTTCTTCATCTTCAAAAAAAAAAACACGGATTGTTAAGACAACAAGAAGACAAGGGTCTTTTTTGGATTTTAATATTTTAATTTAATACTTGTATTTCTTTCGATGACAAAAGAACAACTTGCTTTTCCATTAAATTACATTAAATTTTAAATAACATTATGAATACATTCACAAACAAAAAAAACAGACATTCGAAACTATTATGAAAACAACACTTTTTTGTAAAAAAAAATAATAATAATTAATAGTAATAATTTGTAAATCTTTAATTTTGCAATTTGTAAATCTTTAATTTTGTTTATTTTTCATCAAATGCAACAAACTAATTACTCTTTCAATAAAATTAAATGCCAAATGATTAAATTTTTGCATTTTATATTCTTTCTTTTTTCTAAAACGAAAATTACTTATGTTCGTCCTCATCGATCATTACAGGTAAAATGTTAAATGTAAGCAAAAGAAAAAAAAACAGCCTTGGCGATCGTTCGATGTTAAGTTGTTTGGAATAATTAAAGGTAATCACCAACTATGGTATGTTGCTATTTTGAGTGTAAGAAGGAGAAGAAACATTTAAAAACATTTCTTTCTGTTTTTTTTTTGAAAAACATTTGATTGATATCGCCATGTGCTTAATTTTGGTATTGACGATTGATTGATTGATTGACTGATTGATTGATTGGCTGATTGATTGATTGATTGATTGTTGAGAAATGCAAATAATTTCTATTTTGGGCAAAAAAACGCGGAGGTAATTGTGAAATAAAATTGAGACATTTCAACTAACATAACTTTTTGCTTTCTTTATTTCCTTAATTATCGTAATGATGATGATTATGATGATGGTGATGATGATGACGAATGACAATGATGGTGGTGAGGAATGAGGATGATAAAGATGACGAATGGCGATGATGATGATGATGATGACGTAAGATGACGATTATAATTTAGAAAGAAAAAAAAATAATGCTAAAATGGAATCGCTCGTTTCTCCTTGGCAAAAAACATTACCATTAATTAGTAATAGATTAAATGTAAGTATAGTATTTTGAAAGGATAAATTTTTGAAAAATGATTCTAACACACTGCCCTAATTGTATCACAAATTTTCATTTTTCACTTTTTTTTGTATTTTTTGCTTTTGCACTTTAAGAGTTTGAAAATTGAAACGAAATTGACAATTTTGAAGTTAGGAATGGATGTCACTTATTTATTATTTGCCTAAAAAAAATTAAATGTAAAATTTTGTTTGTTTTCATAGATTTTTCAGTTGTATGTGGAATTTCATTGAAATTAATTGATTCGAAAGAGAATTTTTGCCTCAACTAATTTGAAGTAACAAAAATTTCGACATGATATTGTTTGTTTGTTCGTTTAACATTTCATTTTCATCATTTTTGAAAACGATGACATATGAAGAAGAGAAGAAGCAGAGGGACAGAGAGAGAGAGAGAAAGAGTCATGTTAATTTTACAAGTGTTGAGGGATGATAAAATAACTTTTAAAACATGTCTTTTAAAGGAGTAAAATTGGTGTACAAAACGAAAAATTACCTTCCACAAATGATATGTGACTATCTAAATTTAGCGAAAAAAAAATTAAACAATCTGAAATTTTCTCTAGTTGAGTTTTTCATTCATTTGCATTTGCCTTTTTTTTTTGCTCCAATTCTGTTCTCTTTAATTATTCCTTCATTAAATCATTGATTTTTTTCCTCCACAATTTCATATGAGAATTTTGATTCAAATACAAAAATTAAATAATTCACAAGTGCTAACAATAGTTTCCAGTAATAATCAAACATTGGAAAAAAATTTTTAAACAACAACAATTTGTTACCTTATTTTGATTAAAAAAATAAATAAATGAACAACAAAATTTAGATGCGCTACATGTCTAAATTTACTTCATTGCATTTTACACGTAAGTTATCACTTTTTTGCAATTTAAAATAAACTTGTGTCATAAATCAAATTCAAATTTGCACCATCCTGAAAAACATTTCAGATAATTGGAAAGAATTGGAATACAAATTCTCGCACATCACACACCAATATATTTAAGGGAGTGAAATTGAAAATTTGTGGAAAAAAAATACACAAAGAATGCAACGCTGCGCTAGTGCAATTATTAATTCAATGAGTGAAAATTAACTTTTCGCCTGCAACAATTTCCGTATTGAAAATTTTTTGATATGCAAATGCTATTCATTCAAAAAACTCTTCATAAATTAATTGAAATATTAAATTTTTTTAACATATTTTTTTTTTGAAAAACAAAAGCATTTGTTATAGATAAATGCAAATTTTTTCATTTTTTTTTTCAGTTTGCTAAAGAGCACTGTAATGAGAGCATTGCCGAGCAATGCGTGGATGGAAAGCTTTAGTAGCACATCGATTTGTTAGTGATTCTCTTCATCATTTCTATTGTTCTTTTATACTTCCAAATTTTTTGTTAAAATGAAAAAGAGGATGAAAGGAAGTGATCAATTGATGAATGAAAGATGTATGATTCATATTTTTTGGAAAAAAAATTTAGATGAATGAAATAATTTTCGAAGATTATAGGGTGTTGAAATACTTGTTATATTGTTTATTTAATTAATTATTTTTATCTCTCTTTTATATTGTTTATTTAATTAATTATTTTTATCTCTCTTTTATCATTTTTTTTATTAAAAAAAATTCCATTCATTTATCATTTGAATTTTTTGAAAAAAATTGAGCGAATGAATAATTTTCAAGCACTACAGACTCTTAAAATGCTTTGTGGAATTCATAAATTATTTACCTTCCATTTCAGTAATACAATTTAATTTGAATTATGCTAATGTGAGTGAAGAGAGTTATAAAAGTCATATGAATAAGTTTTAAAAGAAAAATTATGAACAGTTTTCATGAATAATTTCTTTCTTGATTATTTGAAAAGAAAAAAATTTCGAATGAAGAAAAGGAAGTCACTCATATATATGAATGTAATAATTACAATCTTACCGTGTGAATTATTAGCAGGCGGTATTGTCCGCATCTGTCCACAATAGATCATCAGCGGGCGATAATGTCCGCATCTGCACACGACACTAAAAAAAAACACTCCTGCTAAAAATTAATTAAATTTTCGGTTAAAATTAATTAAAACTAATAAAAAGGAAGCCATTTATTCGTTTTACTAATGTGTTTTATATTCGTTGCGCGCTTTTGAGTAACAGATGAACAATACCGCCTGCCAATGAATTCCGTAATATGATTTTAGGCTAATAATTTCTAGCCAAAGGGAGACTTTTCTTTGTTTATCAAATTTCAGTTAGTGGCAAAATGCACATTCTATTTGTGCCACATGTAATGGAAATGTTCTCAGCGATGATTATTATGTTTGCATTACTACTTTGGCCAGTACATACCTGTCGGGAAGTGACCGATAGTGAATTTGAGGATGCGTACGCTGGAGATAAAAAGTGTGCGCTAGAGCTACACGTTGGTTTTTACGTTTCTCCTGCGTGACAGTATTTCTTCTTTCATACGTTTGTTATAGTTCAGTGAGAAAAAAAAAAGTGATGTAATTCGATGAAATTGATAAACTATGAGACATGCCACGTGCACTTAATGTGGTAGAAAATTAATTTAAAAAATTAAAGTAATATTAAAGTACAATGAAGAATATGTGAACAGTGTGCAATCATAGGTCCAACAAATGTGCTAAATCATAATTTTTAGGAAAATTTAAAACTGGTAAGAAATGATACAGTCGTTCAGGTTCTACATCACTTTGACAAATCGCTAAATAACGGTATCACTTGGATAAATACTCGGTTATTTTTTGAATTATAATTTTCATTTTCTCTTTCTTTCCACACACTTTATAAGAGATGCAAATTAATAAATTAGCATAAAAATTTAATATAATGTTTAAGCATTTTACTACGCTTTATGTGCAAATATTGAAAATTTCAAATGTAATATAAATCTTTCGTAAATTTTTTTTTCAAAAGTAAAAATATTAATTTAGGAATGAATATTACTATGAAAAGCCTGGTATTAACAGTATATGTGTGGCGCTTGGAATACGTGAAAGATTCGGTTCTGCAAATAGTAAACTTGGATGTGGTAAAGTATAAATGATTATTAATTCAACAAAAATTATTGATTACTGAATTAATTGCAGTAATTTGGTTAGAATGCTAATTACAAAAATAAGCAATTATTCGCCGTGACTAATTATTTTCTTATTCTACGAATGTACGCAGTATGCAATTATCATTTCATACAATTTATTGGTTGCACAATGTAATAACGTAAAAGCGTAAAATTGCTAAAGTTACTGTACGTTAATACGGTATATTGCTACTGTAAAAATACAGTGTATTATTCAGATTGCTCAGCTAATTTATATATTAATTTTTAAGCAAATCTGCAAGTATTTGAGTTCATTTTAATTTCAAATATACACATATTTATGTAAAACCGCTATGCGTGTGAACAAGTATTTAAGTTTATTTCATTTTCAAGTATATTTATGTGTTAGTGTGAAATTGTAGCACATCTATTAATACCGGTATTTGGCGCAATGATAGCTGTATTCTTTCTGTGGGCGCACATTATTGAATTTCTAAGAGATGATGATGACTCAGCGGTGGGAATTCAGGTTTTCTGCGGGATCATTTGTTGGCTTATCATTTCCGTCTGTAAGTTTTTCCAACAACTAATTCCATCAAAACTATTTGTTTTATTTATTCTCTGGTTGTTTTGTTTTTCGCACTTCCAATTTGGATGAAATAATTAAACTAGCAATAATGCATTAGTTGATTTTTTTCATAGCTCAATTTAAAACGAAAATTAAATGAATAAATTTAAATGAATAAATTCACTCACAAAGTTTTTACTACATCATTGACGAATGTATTAATTAATTGGACATTAGCGCTCAATAGCTTTCTCTTTTTCTTCCTTTCATCACTGCCTCTCTACATTCAAGCATTAACTATTATTGATTTCAATTGGAATGGCACGGTGAAATTATTACGCAATTTTGGCGCTTCTTTTCCATTTGAGTGGAAAATTTGCAAATATATTGGATGGTTATGGATTTGCATCAAAATAATCGAATTACTTCTAGCTAATTGCTATAAAAATGTAAAAAAAAAACTGTTTTTTTAGTTTTTTTAAAATTTTAAATTAAATGCAATCTAGATGAGTTGGACTAAATTTGTGTTCTACTAGTTGCTACGCAAAATGCTTCGCGTGTTTCTTTCTTTGCATTTATGATTTAGCTTTGCTAATTACTAATGAAGCTAATTGTCGCCAATTGTTGTTTACCTCCTAAAGTCGAAGGAAAAGGGCATTTTTCAGATTCGAATTAAATTCGATAAGCCATATGCACTAGCAATCGTGAAGCTACCAAGTAATTTTGCTGTAATCGATGAGTATGCGCCACCATATCCGAATGAATTCGATATGATGACGAGTGCCGGCACTGATTAAAGTGTTGAAGTGCTCCCTTAATTTTCCACTAACAGAAATGTAAAATACAATGAAGCAGTTAATTTGAAATGAACCAACTGAATTTGCTATGATGACGAGTGGGTAGCCAATGAATGAAGTGATTTCAAAATTCATTTACAGTTTTTTAAATCTTCACATGCATCGTCATGCCTTGCGCAACAATTTTGCGAACTGAAATACTCACTTGGAAGATCATTTAAACTGCGTCAGAATGAAAGTACGTACGTTTAAACTCATGAACGTACGTAGTCGCATGGCTTGAAAATAGTCAGTTATAGAATGATAGGTAATCATACCGCAAACAGCAAGCTACACAATGCATACGAAGAGTGATAATATCGCAAAAACTGATCGAAATATCAATTTAATGCAAAAAAAAAATGCACAAATTGAAGAAAGGATTGATCTTAGGGAATTTGATAGCTAATTTAGACAATTAAAATTAATTTTAACGCTTAAATTATTGAATTAGTTAGCAGTGATGCAAGGTTCTTCTCACAATAATGTTACTGATCAATGCAAATGATCAAGTAATTCGATCGATCATCGTGTGGAAAAATCATCACTAACAATCAATCAATCAATCAACAGAGAGGTTTGGAAAATCCAAATTAAATAGTTTCGTTAGGCTTAATTGAAAGGTAAGAGAGGTGGAAAGGAAATATTTCATGGAATTTTGGGAAAAAAATGAATTTTTCCAATTTTTAAACCGCCATAAATGACATGAATTTTAGATATCGCCATGACGACGAGACATGGTCGGAAGAGAGAATGATGAAAGTGTAGGGAACAGAGGGAGAGAAAGAGGAAGAGAGCTAGAGTGAGATACCTCATGTTTCAAGTTACCTTTAAGAGGAAATTGAAAAATAGCCGTCTAATTTGAATGTTATTTTTTTGCCGATAATGAAATGAAGTGTGCAACAATTGACCTTTTGATGTAAAATGAAAGAGAGAGAGAGAGAGAGAGAGAGAGAGAGAGAGAGAGAGAGAGAGAGAGAGAGAGAGAGAGAGAGAGAGAGAGAGAGAGAGAGAGAGAGGCTAAAGCAATGACGGAATGCGGATGGCCTTACGTTTCACTTTTTCTCAATATGTGAAAAATTTTGATAGACATAATTCAAGGAAAAAAAATTCAATAGCTGACTTTTGTTAAAACGATTTATCAGACATTTATTTATTCATACATTGCATACATGAATATTTTCAAATTTCATTTCAAATAATTAAATGATGAAATTTCCAAGTGCAAAATAAACAAATTAATAACAAATAGTAAAAATTACGGTGAAATTTACAAATTCCAAAATTATCTGTCTTTTCTGTTTCAAATATCTTGTTCAGTGAATCGATTAATGCATAGTCCGCTGGAAATAAAATATTTGCATATTATTTTGCAAAAATGATTTCGGAAAATTTTGCTCAAAATCTAATTAATGTATTAGTAATTTAAGTGTTCAAATTTTTACTCAAAAAGAAAGAGGAAAATGTGAAATTAATCTAAAATCTTTCTTTTTTGCCTGAAAATTTCAATTTTGAAATGAAACAACTACCCTCGTCAAATGTGCTATTTCCAGTGTTAGCCGTGATAATGACCACTTCCTCTGGATGCTTCCAGTAATCCTTCTCAAAAAATGTCTCATACATGCAAATACCGATGTGGTGACAGAGGAAGTCATGAGACTCAAACATAAATTTTTTCTGAAAATTCCTCTTGCAATTTCAGCTTGATGGACGACGCTTTGGGCATTTGTGAAAATTTCACTAATAAAATGTAAAATTTAGAAGTATTATTTTTATCACAATTATTTTTCTTCAGAATGAAGAAAAAAAATGGAAGAATTTGTATTAAAAAGTAAAAGATCAATTAGGTATGAAAATTCGAATGATAAAATAGAGCGGGAAAAAGGAAAATTTTAAATGAAAAAAGGAAAGAAACAGAGTGAAATTTTTTTTTGACAATCTTTTGAAATTTTGTTCGAAAATTCAAATGAAAGAAGACAGCACTGTAAATTAATTTTCCAGTAATTAGAAAAAGGATCTATTTGTTGTTTGCAAACTAACGTAAGCTCTTCCAATATTTTCACGAACTGATAGAACACCAATTAAAATTGCAATATTTCTCTCCTCTTTCATAACTGCACCACCACCATCACCCTGAACACTTTGTGTTTATTAGGAATTTTTTACACATCACGTATCACTTCCCGGAATTCATAAATTCACGTATTATTTCCAGGAATTCATGCATTTACGTATCATTTCTTGGAATTCGTAAATTCACGTATCATTTGTTTGAAATTTAGTAGTTTAACTGAATCACAATAACTGAGTGAGTTTTGCTATTAATAATAGATATTTTGCCAGTGAAAAATAAAGATGAAATAATTGAGGACCTCAGCGGCAGTTTCTTCACCTTCAATTATTAAAATGTTTTCGCAGGCTGATAGTGGAATACTTGCCGGACACTGATTGATGTAAATGTTGTCCTCCAAGATAAGATTAATTTTGACATTAATCGGATTTTCATTTTCATCCAATAAATTTTCTAAAAAGAGGAAGGATTTTTTTCTCAAATAATTTATTGCTATATGAATAAGCGACACAGCCCACGTAACGTACGTAATATTACGTGCAAAATGCATTAAAGTGAGAATTAAGTGGAAGAGAATGAGAACGCACTTCTACGACCGTATGAAGCAATGATGTATTTTGATTCATCATTTCTAATTATTGGTTCCGATATGCACGCTACGTCAAAATTCACGTCTTGCTTTCTGTCTTCTCTTTCATTTAATTTCTCTTCTAATTCATTGATTGGTTCCACTTCAAAAATTGCTATATCCGAGAATGCTCGATAGAACGGAATACCGCGAGCCTGAAATCGATTGTGCAAATTGCTTTCTAACTTTTACCTAACTGTCGTTAATTAATCAGTGATAACGGTATTACTTATGTTCCGTGATACTGATACCAATTAAAATGCTTTCAAAAATTCACCATGCACTATTTTAATCACCTTTTTGCCATCCTAATCTATCACGTTGAATTATTAAAAAGGTCAAAGTAAGCGGAATTAAATTCTACGTAATATTCACTGCAGTTAGAGCTAGAAGAGGCAATTCCATTAAATTTTGGCTGAAATTAGATGTAAAATTTCTTTTTAACGGCTACACAAATTAGAATGCAACCTGTCTACAGGGATGCTAGCATGCTTATTCAACACCAGAACGTCTAAACCGCTCTGCTCATTGACCACAATTATGATAATTATTACCATTATCACTTTATTATCCTTACCATTATTATTATCGCTGTCATTATTATTAACAGTATTTATCAATATTTATTAATATCCATAACTATTAATATTTAATTATTACTATTAGTGTTATTGTTATTTATTATTATTATTATTATTATTATTATTATTATTATTATTATTATTATTATTATTATTATTATTATTATTATTATTATTATTATTATTATTATTATTATTATTATTATTATTATTATTATTATTATTATTATTATTATTATTATTATTATTATTATTATTATTATTATTATTATTATTATTATTATTATTATTATTATTATTATTATTATTATTATTATTATTATTATTATTATTATTATTATTATTATTATTATTATTATTATTATTATTATTATTATTATTATTATTATTATTATTATTATTATTATTATTATTATTATTATTATTATTATTATTATTATTATTATTATTATTATTATTATTATTATTATTATTATTATTATTATTATTATTATTATTATTATTATTATTATTATTATTATTATTATTATTATTATTATTATTATTATTATTATCATTATTATTATTATTATTATTATTATTATTATTATTATTATTATTATTATTATTATTATTATTATTATTATTATTATTATTATTATTATTATTATTATTATTATTATTATTATTATTATTATTATTATTATTATTATTATTATTATTATTATTATTATTATTATTATTATTATTATTATTATTATTATTATTATTATTATTATTATTATTATTATTATTATTATTATTATTATTATTATTATTATTATTATTATTATTATTATTATTATTATTATTATTATTATTATTATTATTATTATTATTATTATTATTATTATTATTATTATTATTATTATTATTATTATTATTATTATTATTATTATTATTATTATTATTATTATTATTATTATTATTATTATTATTATTATTATTATTATTATTATTATTATTATTATTATTATTATTATTATTATTATTATTATTATTATTATTATTATTATTATTATTATTATTATTATTATTATTATTATTATTATTATTATTATTATTATTATTATTATTATTATTATTATTATTATTATTATTATTATTATTATTATTATTATTATTATTATTATTATTATTATTATTATTATTATTATTATTATTATTATTATTATTATTATTATTATTATTATTATTATTATTATTATTATTATTATTATTATTATTATTATTATTATTATTATTATTATTATTATTATTATTATTATTATTATTATTATTATTATTATTATTATTATTATTATTATTATTATTATTATTATTATTATTATTATTATTATTATTATTATTATTATTATTATTATTATTATTATTATTATTATTATTATTATTATTATTATTATTATTATTATTATTATTATTATTATTATTATTATTATTATTATTATTATTATTATTATTATTATTATTATTATTATTATTATTATTATTATTATTATTATTATTATTATTATTATTATTTTTATTATTATTATTATTATTATTATTATTATTATTATTATTATTATTATTATTATTATTATTATTATTAGTTATTATTATTGCTATCGTCATTATTATTCGATTAGTTAATTAAATTTTTCGCATATGTTGTATTGAGGGAAAGAAATGGCTTGCTTACGTGAGCGATATTGCTAATTATTGATGACATTGGCACAAGTAATGCAAGTGGTTTAATTGACGCAACGTTGTGGCTATTTTCATTTTCATTTGGACACTTCTGAAATGGAACGTCACGTCACAGATATCAGAATTCTATTCCTCCCTTCGACACTACGCAAAAATTTGACGTAGGCTAAGTATTGTTCATCTTAAACTTTAACTTTCCACGTAAAAGAGAAGGGCACTCACAAATCTTGGCACGTTGTCGTAGAGCTCTTCATCCTCTTCATCAATGTACAAACACGATGTTCCGCCGTAAATTTTAAATTCACTAACAGATGCAGTTTTTAGACCGCTAGAAAAGGAAACAACTGAACTTTATACATAGCGTATTTCACAGCTAAAATGACAATTGAAATGAGAGAGATGGGAAGGTTGAAAATTGCTAAATGAACATTTTAAAAAGCATATATCCTAAGTTTCTTCAAATTATTTAACGTTTTCTCTTCAAATTTTTCCAATTGAAATTATTTTAAAACAAATAAGCAATAATAAAGTGCTTTCCTTAAATTTCTCGCCGTTTCTTTTTTAACTTTGAAAAATTAATATATTGAGTTATTATTGATTTAAAAAAAAAAGTAATAGAACGTATACTTTTCATTAAAATCCAAACAACTAGCAGCTGTTATGATATGACGAAAGGTAATGATGACACCCGAGCAGACAGTAATATCTTCAAAAATCACAATAAAATTTAACATTACAAAAAAGTGAGTAGCGGAATGAGAAGTGGAAAAAAGCAGTAAAACGATAATAATTAGAAGATAGCATAATTTGCATATTTAAATAATTTTTGTAATAATTAACAAAATACTACTACTACCACTACTACCTTTGTTTCCACTTCTTTCACCACGGATGTAAATGATTTGAACGATATGACCGTAATGAAGCGATGGAACAATTTGTCCACCGAGCAATTTGAACAACACCGTATTGCTTTCCACGTTTGACGCATTCTTATTCTGCGCGTACAACGATTGACATTTAGCTCGCAATGACAAATTCTCACTGTTCGAGAGTTTTTGAAATTCGCTGCACTCACTAACTAAATTTTTGTTTCTCAACTAAAACACAATGATACGTGACATTCTTGATCAATACTTCTACACCTCCACTTTTCCACTCTTCTACTTGTATTGCATGCTTCTCAAATAGCTTAGCTTTTTGTGTAAGCTTGAAATTTTAAGTAACATTTAAAATATTCATACACAACAATGAAGTGAAAATGAAGTGTAATTTATTTTCAGGAAAATGATGAAATTGCAGTGCTACTTGACCTGAATGATAAATTTAAAAGTGAGCGTTTCACACTTTTAGCGTGTAATTACGATAAGTAGAATATTCCACGTGTATGCGCCTGTTAGCTTTTACCACAAACAAATTTCTATCACTGTGAAATTACGTTGAAAAGTGAAATTTTGGAAAGAAGAAAAAAAGGTTAGTGAAACCTTGAAATGCGTGCAACGACGCTGCAATGAGCAACCATAGCGGAAACATAAATGAAAAATGATAATTTGAAGCAAACAAATGAACCATTTTTATGCTTCTCATTTCAATATAATTCCATTTCCGATCAAGCATTCTCACTAACACATAGGTAGATTGATAAGCAAATTAAAAAAAACCATAAACAGGAGCTAACACAAGCTTAGTTTTTTATAAGCTTAGACTTTTGTAGACCTAAACTGAACATAAATTTAATGTAGTTGTTCATCACATTAAATTTTGAACGAATTCCTTTAGAATATTTCAAAACAGTCCTTTCCTCCCAACTAAACTATCACTCTTCAAATTTTGCACAAAAATTTGCATATGAAAAGAAATATTTCACGTTGTAGGAAATTATTGCGTCATTTTAGCAATCATATTTTGTAGCAGAGCGGATAATATGGTTGAGCGGCCAGCTGGTACTAAAGTTAGACGAGTACTTTTTCATAAAAGGTTAAATGTTAGAAAAAAAAATTTAAGTACTTTTTGCATTGCTTAATGAGATAGCGCGTTTGACATTAGCCTTTTTACGTATAATTTTACTCATCTAATTTGCATATTTTAGGTCTAATCTTAAGTTACCAGCTCAGTCACTGCTACCCATAAATGAACCAGTCAATTCAACTATTTCACTTCAAACGTCTGTGCTTTTTTGCCTATTAGCTGATAAATTTCAAATATCGCGCTTTCTTTTCATTTTATTGTTTTTTAAATTTCACTTATTTCATAAATGAAATATAAATTGGTGAAAAATAATCGCAGTTGCAGACAAATCTTACAACTACAAAATATTACTGGAAGAGAGTGTGAATTGATTGAAATAGTGAGGCCAAGTTTAGTGAAATTACTCACTCTCTGCAACAACAAAGCGTACCGTAACAGTGACCGATGTTTCCGTGCATTTCATCTTGCTGTTTGTGTTCTCTTTTTAAACTCATTTAGCCTCCCACACATTTAATACATTCTTACTTCACGTCAATGTTCACGTTAGCGCTTCACGCTAACGTTTTCTTACCTTATCGTTGCAAAATAAATTAAGTAATGGGAATTAATTTATTTCCTTTCACCATTGCTACTACCAATAGTGTTTCAAATTTCAAAACATTTTTTCCTTTCTTTTTTTTCTCCTAAAATTGTATTTTTATGTAAGAAAAATTACATTTAGGAAATATGATTGAGCAAATAGAAAATGTTGCATTGAACGCTTTATATTTGAAAATTCACTTATGAATTTTAATGTTTGATTTTAGTTTGAAGGAAAGCACACTAACCAAGTAAATGCACAAATATTTTATTCGCAAAAGCAAAACAAATAAATTGCTACTTCGTAAAATGAAAAAAAAAGTCAAAGCTCTAATTAGTTAAACAGAATAATTAATTAGAGGTAATTGTTGCAGATGAAATTTTTAAACGATACAAATGCATTGAAAATGTTTGGTATATTTTATGAGAGTAAAATGTTTCTACAATTATCTGATTTCTACGTCTGTTGGACGCAACGTTGCATTGGCAATCATAATTTCATCCGATCCATTCTCATCAAAGCGGAAAACATGAAAGCTAAACCGAAATGTGCTATTGAAATCAGGAAAAAGTCATTTAAAGAAATTATTAAAAAATTTTTTTTTGTTAATTTTTATTATTTCAATTTTCATGTTAATTTTAATTTTCTCATTGCAAAATGCAGCATAATAGCAAATATAGGTAGAAAGTATGAAGCGTGAGCAATCAATTGATTATGACAGGATGGAATGGACATTTTCCCATATGCAAATTAACCTAATGTAGGATTATTATTTGGAAAAAATTTTTTGCTAACTTCAATTTAACAACACTAATAATTACTAATGAATTTTCTTATTTCAAATTAAATTTTGCTTTTCTTCTCAGACAATTTGCCGTAAGAGAAGAAGAACTGATTCTGTGCAACAGTGACAGTGATGCTATTGCTAGAGCTACCAAAACAACCGTTACATTTGCATATCCATGGGATTCAAATTATCAGACAAAGCTAATGAATGATTCCAAAGAGCCAAATTTCATTAAATTTTACGAGGTACATAGCTTTTTTTCAAATAATTTTAAAACAAAAATGTAAATGCGCTGCACGTAGGTTTTGTAGATTAATATTTTTTAATAACAATCTGTTTCACGCAGACGCATTACTTTTTACACGACAACATGTTAAAAGCAATTTATGAAGTTAAACCGAGTTGATTTAAATGAAATAGTTTAACTCAAAAAATGACTTAAAAGCAATTTATGAAGTTAAACCGAGTTGATTTAAATGAAATAGTTTAACTCAAAAAATGACCAGTTGTGTTTAGGCAGATAAATTATCATTTAGGGTAAGCCATTAATCAATCCTAATTTGTTAATTTTAAATTGATCAGTTTTCTTATGAAAAAATATAATGCAGAATTATTTTTGCAAAAAGATTCTTCTCAAAACCCATGTCACACACAAATTAATGCTTGTCCGAAAATTTCAGAAAAAGATGCCACCATTCAATTTCATATTTCATAAATTATCATTTCCAAAACAAACTTTAAACGGTACTTTAAATTATTTCTGCTCTATCAAAAACATTCCCAATCGTTGCTTCGTTTTAAAAGTACGTTATATTTTGCACTATTTGCTAATTTTCAAATGTAGCTTTTTAGATGAAACAGTTTCGTCTCTTTTTTTCACTTTTTTTTTGATTTTAATTTCATTAAAATATTTTTTAATTTTATAGATTGGAACAAAACATCAAAGCAAATGGGAAGCGTATATTTATCAGCACGTGGAAAAGGAATTACGTCTAATCTCAGGCGTTGTTCAAATATATCACAGTCTTATCTTCACGGATAAATGCTTAACTGTTCAAGAGTTTACCGCTGGAACGCTAAAAGTAGGTGGTTTGTGGTGTTTGATATGAAGAAGATAACTACTTCGGTTATTTATCACTTTCAAAAGATTCTATTTCAACCGTAAAATTTTGATGTTTTTATTTTGACAGAGATTTGAAAAAAAAAAACTAATAAACTTTGATAGATAGTTTGAAGTAGACAAAGTAGAATTAAGTAAAAATGGAAGACATTTAGGTTAAGTTTAAAATTTTGAAATGGATGAAATTCCAATTATGTTCTCTGGACATCTAATATTTTCTGTAATTAGTTTCAAAATAATAGGGAGACACAGGATAGCAATTATCCTTCTTTACAACGAACGAAATCTGCTTCATTAAATGCTCCCATTAAACTTTTTGGCTAGTTGACTTCCTACCACCCACGCATTTTCTATTTTAGATGTTTAAAATACGAAATAAAGTGTGACATTTCAAAAAAAAAATCATGCAAGACCTGAATGTTTAAAATTTCGTTTATTATTAATCGTAACAATGCAGTGCTGCACTAGCAATACATTTTAAATAGTCCTTTCTTCTATTAATTTCAGGAATTCATAAAAATTCAAAATTCTTGTGAAGTAAAATTAAGCGAATTAATATTTGCAATAATAGTTCTCGACCTGATGAAAATTCTACGTTCCATTCATCAAATGAATATTATTCATGGATGCTTTAAAAGTGATAATATATTTGTTGCTAAAAGGTTTTTAAATCAAATATTTCATAAAATATAGCATAATTTTGTTTAATTTAATTTAAAGAGTTATGGTGATGAATTGTTCAGAAAATTCTAGACTTATCGAGCTAGCACTCTAAGCAATTTCCATGCTAAATTCAGCTAAATTGCACTATAATTTAATTAAACTGAAACGATTTGCTTAAATACGTTTAAAATGCTATTCACTTAATTGATTTTTTAAATGTCTTTTAAATTTCAATTTACCAAAAATTTCCTCAATTGGTTGCCTTTTTTTGTTGCAAAAATTTTAGGATTGCACGTAAACCACAACTTGATACATTAAGTGATGGTACTACATTACTCGTAAAATTAGCAAATTGGGAGTTCGCAATTCGAAATACCAATGGGATGAAATACAGTGGACAATATATCAACGAGAAAAATGTCATCACCGATGGCTACTACGTAAGATGTCATAGCAAATAGTTTACGATGAAATGAAATAACGCTTATCTTTATTTGCTTAATTAGTTTATTACGATTTTTATTTTCAAATTATTTCATTCTTCCCTCTCTCTCCCTCTCTCCCTCTCTCTCGTTCGCCATATCTCACCATTACCGTGTGTGTGTGTGTGTGTGTGTGTGTGTGTGTGTGTGTGTGTGTGTGTGTGTATGCTTTTTTTTTTAAAAAAAATGGCGTTGCTGTCCATTCATCACACTCTTTCACTTATCGAATTTTATGCAAAATTACAACTTTCTCCTTTTCATTGTAAGGATTACTTACTCATGCAAATATCCTTAATTGATTGTATCCTCATCTCTTAGTATCACTTATTGTTGAAGATCTAATCTAACCTGAATACTGAAGAAGATCTAATCTAACCTGAATACTGAAGATCTAAGCTAACCTGAATATTAAAGATCTAATCTAACCTAGAGCTCACTGATCCTCCACTGATAGTTTCCATACAATAAAGCTGTGAGTGAAACGATTGCTCTTAGTAAAAAGTAGAAAATCATAGATTTAGCAAGTGTTAGCGTTAAAATTTCTAAAATTACTTTTCGCATATTTCCAAATTCAGATGTGTGAGCCGTGGAATTATGAAATTGACAGAATGGGTCTTCTAAATGTTGCAAATGAACTAATTTGTAATGAAACGTTACGCTATATACGACGCGAAAATGGACGATACATCCCGCTGCTAAATTTAAAGAGGTTTTTTTCCAATTTTAACTCGTTTTTTTTAAATTAACCTCTTAAATTATAGGTACTAAATTATAGGTACAAACTACAGCATAAAAAAAATTGTTGAAGATACATAATACTTACTCTCTCTCTCTCCCCCTCTCTCATCCTGTCACTCATCAAAGTATAAATTCTTTTTTGGTTTGAATGGAAATATTCTGATTTACAATTCAAAATTTCACTTTCCAATGCATACTTATTAGCTGAAAAAGAAGAACTCGTTTTTCGGTTACGTGTAATTTATGCATTCTTGAATAGTTTTTACAAAAACTTGTCACGTTTCACAACGGAAATCTAAATTAGTGGTAGGCCATATGAGGCTGTTCTTAACAATGCATCATACTTACAACACTTGTAATTGAATTGAGAATTAATTCTGTCGTCTACAGCAGCACTTGGTCGACGTACGATCTCTGGTCAGATTTGTTTTATAAGTGTTTGAATGTGGAGTTGTACAGTTGGGATGAATTGATCAACGTGTTAGCACAAGCAACGGACACTTCGATACGTGAAAGTGGTGATCAGTGGATAAGATCGACTGTTGAATACAATGCCCTCTATCAGGCACTGCTCAAAAAAAACTCACAATTCTATCCATGAAAAGGATGAAAAATTTTTTGAAGAAATCAATTGAACTGCTCTCACTTCATTCAGCAGAGCTAAAATACGTACTAAATATCAGTAATTCTTTTACTGTACGAAGATAGCAATAAAAATATATGCTAATAATAGTTTTCAATTGCATCTCAAATATACACGATGGGTTCTCACAATTAATTAACGCGCAACCAAATATGAAAAGCAAAGTAGTCATGCATTCCAAACGTCAATAATTTTCTTTTAAATTTTATCGATCAATCAGAAACCTATTGAAAATTTAATTCAAAAACCTCAGATGGGTGTGTGTGTGTGTGTGTGCAAAATGCTTTCTCGAAATGAAGCAATCATTAAATTGTTGTCTAAAAAGGCAACAAACTCAGATGTTCCGCAGTTCAAAGGTTAAATGCAAATGAATCAATCAGTCTGTGTACAACGGATTTTCGACAAAAAATGAACATGAATCACACGAACTGCCATTTCTGCTAGTGATATTAGCTTTTGATGAATACCTTTCATCCTCGTAAGTTACTTGCCTTAAAAGAGTGTTGTAAGCTTGTTGCAAATTTTAGCAATTTTTATCAAATATTTCTTTTTAGCTAGAAACTGTTTACGAAATAATTTTGAAATTTAATCGATAGAATGGAATTGAAATGCCTTAGTGATTTAAACAATGCTATAACGGTCCAAATTATTTACGCGTACGTTTTTTTTTTAAGTCATTTATGAACAACTCACTTTGGATATCTGTTATTATAGTGATAATTTCTGTTGTACGTATTCAGGAGACATTCCTGACTCGAATATTTGGGAACATATGCAACAGTCTTGATGTAAGGGCTGACCGGTCGTCCATCGTGCACCGATATCAAACGACTTTCCTTGGTGAGCTTTTTAAGTGGAATCATCAATTCAGAAGTGGTAGCCCGAGGAAGAGCACTTCCTGAGGGCATTGTATCACCGCTGTCGGAGTGAGTTGAATGCGAGAAAAAGCCACAGGAATCATCAGATCGTGGTGAATGCTCTGAAATACGTGGCTATTATCAGGTCCACTGTGCTACATTTAAGTAGACGTGTGAAAGAGGGGAAAAATGATGGAATCTATCAAAGGAGAATTGATAAAGAAGAAAATGTACCATGGAATGCGGACGTGGTGTTGTAGTGGGTTCGAGGTGGAAAAGCATTAGTGATGGCTTTATTAATTACGATACGTGGAATTGAAGCAGGTAATACGTCAAAGGATGGTATCGGCGTAATTGGACGATAATCAACTAATTGTTTGCTTAATTGCTTACACTTGCTGTTTATTTCTCTTGCATTTGAATACCAAGTGTTTTTTGATGAAGAAACTGAGTCAGGTAACTCTGTCGATGTTACTGTCTTTACCGATCTTCTTTTTGCTGCTACGTTAGGCTGAAAATGTTGCACAATTAAAATTTCATCATTTTGCTGCTTCATTTTCCAGAAATTCATAATTTTTTTTCTTTGTAAAAATTGAACATTTATTATACCTCTGATCGATCAATGATAAAGAAATTATCAGTGATAGGAAAAAAAGCGCTTCTTTTCCCAACCAAAAGGTATTTGTGATAAATTTATGAAGTTATTAATTAATACAAAAAAATGGGGCGGTGTGTATTAGTAGGAAAAAGAAATTAAAGTTGCAAAAAATATCTTAGCAAACAGTAAGAGCATACTGCAAGAATGAGAAGTAGAGAGAGAGAGAGAAAGAGAGAGAGAGAGAGGAAACAAGCTAATGTACAGAAGTATTTCTTCATCAAAATCATTAAAAAGTCATTTTTTTTTATCAAATTTTAAATATTCATATCATTATGACATCTTCCTGTGCATCAATCAATCAATAGAGGAGATTCAGAGAGTTTTCATTTCATATCATTAAATAATTATCATTTCGCAAGAGAGATTTGAACAGAGAGAAGAAATTAACAAACCTTCTTCCTGAACAACATACACGCAATACCTGCTCACCAATGAATATATGATGAGCTATGGAAATTGATGTTTCTCGTTATATTTGAATTTATTCTGTTTGTTTTAAGCAAATAGTGCATCTCTCCTCTCTCTATCTCTCTCTCTCTGTATTCCTATTTAAACATCTTCTGGAAAAGCGAAAAGCGGCATCACTAATACACAAACAAACTCATCCTTCAATTTCATCAAATTCAGTGGAATGTTTTACTGATTCATCATATTCTTAAATGAAATTATATATGTGGACTATTATCTAGTTTTTATATAAATAAGAAAATTTCCATCTTGTTTTTCCTCTCTCTCTCTCTCTCTCTCTCTCTTCATCATATAACTAGTATAGTAAAACTTAATCGAATATTAGGTTATCCTTTTTTTTGATAGAGAGAGAGAAATCATACGAGTAGATTGCAAATATAAATTCTAAGCATTTTATGAAGTTGTATGAATGCTATGTCATTTACTCTCAATATGAATAACTTTCATTTTTCAAATTTCTTTTCTTCATTTTCATCTCTTCCACACGTTCGCCATTCCATGCAAGCACTCTAATAATAAATATTCTCACAGTCACTTGCTTTTAAACACATTTATAGCTTTTTTTTTTTAATTCAAAATTTTCCCAATTTTTCAGTTTTTAACAAAAGTACACTTCCTCTTTCCATTGCACAATACTTTCAATGACTCATTGTCATTCTTTCTCCGATCAATTTTGATTTTCCACTTCTATTAGCCTTACTTACATGTTGGAGTAATTTCCTGTGTGTGTGTTTTTAAATCCATCCATTCACTTCTTCATTTGCAACTACCATAGCTGAAGAAGTGAGATTCCTTTCAGTATCATTTTGCTTACCGGAATTTTACACTCTCTCACATGCACTGAGGTTTACAACCAATATCGCTATGCTACGTAAAAAAAATATAACGAAACTTTGATAAAATTCTGCAAGAACACTTCAAGTTGTTCATATGGGCAAAATTGAACTTTTAAGAGATACAAAAGAAATAAGAAAATATTTTAATCGAAAAAAGTTGATCGTAAAATCCATCGAAACATCATCAATGTTCCACAACAGCACCTGAAATTGGAAGCATTACACACTAACCACGTAAAATTACAAGTCAAATCAAATCACAAAGATACTATCGATAATGGAGATTCTAGCAAGCTGAAAGCGTATGATGGAACATTCGGAATTTGATCATTTAGAAACGAGTTTAAATGAAATTTAAAGAATCATAAATGTTATCTATCATACGACCACAAACAAACGACCGTTACTTACGAGAACAACGACAGAGATTATTAATTACCGCTGGTTCGTGATACTCACACTCCCATGAAACAAACTCATTTTTGTAGGAGAAGTACGAAGAGAGTAAAAATACTACGTCAACCAGCAAGATCCTATGTATTTCAACGATCCTTCAGAATCACCTGAACTCCCATCCTTCCTCTCCGTACTTCTTTCCTCTCAAAAATACCAGTACTGATAGATTAATTTGTAGTTTGCACTTCGCAACTCAACCATTGAGTAACATTAAAGGACACATTGGAGCGCAAGAAGACACGCAACGTACGACATACACCGATTACGTAACACGCACACACCAACTTCACGAGCCACTCCAACTGGTGCGACACTCAACTTTTCACAGAAGGGGATGGCAGCGAGAGCAAAATTCGTTCATACATCACTTCGTCCCTTGCAGTCAACTTCACGTGCATTTGCTTGAGGCTGCAATGTAGAGGTTTTAGTATGGGGAGGTATGAGGTGGACGGTGTAGAGGGAGTTTAAATGTTGAAATAAGATTAAAGTAGTAAATTGTTGGAAGTGTAGTGCTTGCCTAAAGATGATCAAAAGATTTTGAAAAGCTACAAAGTAAAAGACTGAGGTTGTTTTCAGTTCCACTGAAGCCATCATATTTCGTTTTGTTTCATTTTATACTTGTCGTAATGCAATAACGGTTATAGCTTTGTTTACGGTAAACGTTGAGAAAGAACGTTAGGAAGTGGTGGGAAGTGTTTCCAACTTATTTATTTATTTATTGATACACGTGTGGAAAAAAGTTTGACTAATGTTTGTTTATTATTTTAGATCAAATTATAAGCTATGAAATCTCGGACAAATAGTTCGAGTGGAAGTCCTGAAACTACAGCAAGCAGTTCAACTACAAGCAGTGCAACTGAATGTAGTGAGAGTGATGATGACAGTGATCGGCATTCAACAACGTCATCAGTTGACGAACAATCGAGGGATGGAGAAAATCAGCGTAGGAAGAAACACAAAGAATTGAGCCGAAGAGAATCCGAGGTTTCTGATGATGATCGTTTACCTGCGAAATTCCACTGGAAAAATGACCGATATTCCAGGAGGTTAGCACATTTCCATTCATGATTTGATTTCTATGGGCCATTTTTACTTCCTTTGCGTAATCCCCTAGATACTTCACTTTTATAATGCGAATTCTTCAAAGAAAAAATTGGGTCAAATTTTATTTTGTCGATACTTGCTGAATAGTAGGTCATGGATTAGCATTTCGTTTACATTATAGATATTGATGACAGCATGCTTTTTTGATCACATAAGATTTTCTTGCTTTTAAAATATTCATTATTTTTAGACGGAATTCGCCGTCTAACCATAGACATCGATCTTATAAATCGCGTCTTTCGCGATCGCCAAAAATTCGAGATGGAAATCGGCGACAAACTATGAGGCGGGATGAGAGCTGCGAAAGACGAAGCCGTTCTAGAGATGCTTATAGGAGGAGAAGGAGCCGGTCGAGATCCCGTGAATGGTGCCATGTATCTAAATCTCGGAAAATGACAAGGCACTCAATTTTTTTCCCCTTCCACTTTTTTCATTCTTTTATATTGTACTATCTCTTTCCTTTTTCTTAAACATTATTTCGCTAACATTTTTCAGCAGTGTTTCGAAGCACTTATTTTTTCCTTTAGATTATCAGGCTCACCAACTTATGTAGGACGTACAGATATCAAAAAAGAATGCAACGCTGACGAAGGCAGCGATCATCAGGAACTAGATTCACTGAAGAAAAATGCCCGGGAGGATGCTATCTGGGCAGAGTGAGTTTCACGTGCCTAGCACTTTCTGTTTATCATATCTATGGATGTTAGTGTACTTTCGATATTTGGATTTATACAATTGCTTGTTGTTTTGATTATGGTGAAGTTGATGCAGGGATATTTTCAACCAGTCTGTCTTGACTTGAGTAGATTCTTCGTTTTGTGAAGAAGCTGTGGAAGCTTTATAGTAACGAGGTCTATCTGTCATGTAACAACCGTTACTTAATTTTAATGTTAGGGCTTATGTTCGAAAGTGTACCTTCCTAATTTAGAATATGACACGAGATTTCGTATTCGGCAAATCGGCACTAAATATGTGATCTTTATCAAAAAATTTACTTGTTTGTCGATTAAATGTTATATTAGTTTGTGGAAAAGAGTTATGAATTTTGTTCAAACTATTAAAGAAAATCAAACCATTCTTTATCTTAAGACGTCGCAAAGAACGTGAACGGCGCTGCGAGTGGGGTGTACGTAATGTTTGGGGACGTTCTCCTCTCATACGTGAAATACACGAAGTGTATGAAGAGTAAGCATATTTCCTTTTATTTAATGGCTTTGGTATTTTACTGTTCAATCGCTCTATAATGAAGAATTCGAAAGCTTATTGAACTGCTGTTCTTACTTCTCATGAAAGTCGTGGAAAATTATAAAAGTTTCGTTCTTTTAGATACGAAAGACTCGAGAAAGAACGTCGGGAAGAGGAAGAGCAGTTTCCTCAACCGTTGGGTGTTAAAGCTGCTGAGGTGGCAAAAAAATCAAAAAAAGGAGGGAAGGAAAGTAAGAAGAAAGAGAAAGAAAAAAAGAAGCGAAAAAAAAAGGTTCATTATTGGATGGTTCTTATTATATTATGGAGAGCTTATAGAGTTATGACCATATGACTCTTCGACTAATTCGCTTGTCACAGCTTTAAAATTTTGCTCCTTTCCAGTTCTGAAAGAAAGGTATTCATTTGTTGAACCACTTTTGACTACGCAAATACAATATTATTGGTACATCTAAAGAATTATTGTCATATTCTGAATGAAGATAAAAAGAAATCGATGTGTACTTTTTGAGAATACTTTGATATTTTAGCATAAGAAACTATCGAGTGAGAGTGAGGAAGAGTGGGTAGAAGTGACTGCCGAAATGCGCGAAGCTGAAGCAGCTCGAGAGAAATTAGAAGAAGCTGCAATGATTGGACCTCCAATACCTGATTATCTCCAGCAGAAACACGCTGCTTTAGTCGATACTACGAAAAGAGTAAAGTAAGACTAAAATTCTTAAAAATTTGGTTAATTAAAGTATGTCAAAGAAATTGGTGGTTTTTTGTATAATTTGGCCAGATGGTGAAATACTATATGCAGGGATCCCAAACAGATGTGCTTTGCTAATAAAATGAAGTTCTTAATATGGTGTGCACGACATGCCACCGTGTTTTTTTTTCAGTTACGGAAAAGACATGTTACGAGGTGAAGCTGCAGCAATGGCGTCATATATTGCACAAGGAAAGCGAATACCTCGACGTGGTGAAATAGGTCTTTCATCGGCAGAAATATCAGAATATGAAAAGATTGGTTATGTGATGAGCGGGACGAGGCATAAAAGTATGGAAGCTACCCGTTTGAGAAAGGAAAATCAGGTAAGCTTAATTGGGCTGCTAGACAGATTTTTTTCTTGTAGTTTTTCTGGACTACATGGAAATGTTCCTATGCATCCATTATTTCTTTCCAGGTTATGACAGCTGAAGAGAAACGGCTTTTGAGCGGTTTTACTCATGACGAACGAAAGAAAAAAGAAGAAATCGTGTTGCAGCAATTCAAAAGTTTTGTGGAATCAAAGAAGGGAAAAAATTAATAATTGTACATTGCTATCTTTGCGTTCGGGTTAATCTTATGCTGCTAGTTTTTACAGAAGTAATTGATTATTAATGATTATTAATGACACACTGGCCTTCTTTAGTAAAAGAAAAATTCATAACATACACAGTATGGTTACATAATAATGTTTTGACGTTATACATCAAGATTGCATATCAAAATTTATTAGGAATATTATTTACGCAGTGTTTTTTTTTTTTTTTGCGAAATTAAGTCGAGGGATATTCCTTTTCTTTTTCAAACTACACACAAAGCACAGCCTTGGTGAGCGAACTGTTTCCTTGAATGATAACGCACCCTGTCACTATCAGCAGTAAGCAGCTTATCCGATACATTGAGCATAACGGAAGGAGGAGAGAGTTGTTCTCTGTATGTGCCATATGACTCTACTCTTAGAGCAAAATACTGGCTGCTCTCTTTGAACACGTATGAGAAGTTTAACACCGTCTTCACTCGAAATTGTTATTTTACTCTGCGTATTTCTTATATTGAATTGCACTTCACTTTGTTTATCTCGAATTAAATTGCGAAAATCACTTTGACCAACGCTTAGTATTAATCGTTGGTGTAATAAACGTCTAGTCCATCCCAACAACGTTTCCTAACCATTGCTTAGCTAAAATCTTATTATTCGTTCGACATGTTACTATCACTAAAACAAGGAAACTTTTTGCAAAAATGCTTTTGGTTTATACGAGATTTTTCAAATGAAAAGGAAAATCTATCAGTGATTATGCTCGGGAAATACGTTGAACCTGAAGAAACATCCCAAGTGATTTAAATTTATTACGGGTGACTTTCATTCTCAGTTTCATTATTCCTTTTGCCTCAATTCTGTAACAGTCTGTGTTTAGGTCCATCAAAAATTTTTCCATATGAAAGCGTGATATTTGTTGAACGTGAAGATTTCTTGATGATTTTTGTTGAACACTAGCATTTCCCAAATGCTTTGTTGTATGCCGTCGCATTTTTTTTTACTTTGTTTAAATTTAAAATAAAGACTCCTTTGTGTCCTTGTTTCAATGTTCAACAATTATAAGAAGAATTAGCTAGTATTTTAGGCCATCGATATCTCTTCCAATATTTCAATGGAAACATTACAATTATGTGTGATAAGATTAAAAGCTGAAGTAAAGTGAAACACATGAAATTCTATTAGTGTATATTTGATCGAAATCTCTTTCAGCAGTAGTAATTCATTATGAGAAAGCGGACTTCACCGTAGCAGAGGAGTATTTTCGAACTTAGCAAGATAAGAAGAGCACTTAGATTCATTTATAAAGTATTTTTATCTATATATATATATATATATATATATATATATATATATATATATATATATATATATATATTAAGACTCTCTTGACAAATATTTTCATCAGTTATAATTACTTGTTTAATTTAAACGTTGCTTTGTCTCTCATTCATTTCAAAAATCTGGCTGTTAGAAAGGCATTAAAGATAATAAAAAAAATTGTCGGTCAAAATACTTTTTTTTTTGAAAGATTCAAATTCAGTATTTTAACCGATAAATTTTAAATTTGAACTCTGAATTATTGAATTTGAGGATAAAGAAATGCATTAATTAGTGGAGGATTATCAGTTAGCGGAACTAAGCGAAAGGAAAATTCCTAACAACAAGTTTATTTTACGAGCTATTATGATATTGATGATTGATGAGATTCTTAGTTATAGCACTTTTCGTTCAAATTTTCATTCTCTACTCCTCCTAGCCGACTTATCGTAGCCGATGATGATGATGATAATGTTAATGATAGTGATGATGATGATGATGATGATGATGATGATGATGATGATGATGATGATGATGATGATGATGATGATGATGATGATATTATATATAATATTTGATATTATATATAATATCTGAAAGTAATATTTGCCCTATTATCTTGTTTTTGCAGCTTGCAACTATCGATTTTGTTAGAAGCGAACAGTGTAACTCTTCAATGCTCAATCTACCTCAAAAGTATTTTGAGATATAAGAATAGGAAGCTACATATCTAATTTAATTTATTCAATTCACCGGACAACAAAATAACAATGAACATATTTGGTTGCTGTGGAAGAGCCTACTTTAAAGTAAACAATGAATTATTTACTTAATTAGCAATAATAATACATATTTGCTTGTGCATAGCTAACATCGTATAGAAGTACGTTAAAAAAAGGAGGAAAAAAATGTTGCCATCCTCTTTCCTTGCTTAACCAGGCAATGTAACCTGAAATTTACAATTGTCAAATGAAGAAGCCCCAAAATCGGAAATGAACGCAGTGAGTGTAGCAGTAGTTACACTAACCTCTCTCTGTCATTCTTAAAACAATATTTTACACAAGCTCTTTTCAATTGCTTCTAGAATTTCGAAATTTGTAAATGAATTCATTAGATTAGCAGCTTTCCTTAATCCTCTATCCAAAATGAATTCAGCACAAAGCGCAAACTGTCTCCTCATCTGCTCTTCGCTTCCAAATTGTCCGTTAAATAAATATTTATCAGATAAATTCTTACCTGAAATTAATTGCAACCGTCATGGCTTACAATAACTTCACTTTTTATTTTGTAGTCTATAATTCACTTCGTCCACGAATGAAAGTCTCTGTCTTTCACTTTCATCTTCATCCAGGTTGCAGTGAAATTTCCACATTTGAGGAAATGATTTTTGGCAAAGAGTTCAGTGATGATTTACGTCTATTTCCAAAAAAAAAAAAAAAAACGCTAACCTCTGACATTTTTTAGAAAAACAGGTTTAACGAGAAAAAAGAAAGTTCTCCAAGTCATTTATTGTCAGCAATGGAAACGCAAGTAACGTAACGTTGTGATCGAATTTGATTTTCTTAATCAAAGCTTTGCAGCTGGAGATTAACATATGAATTTATCAACAACACGTCTTAACGACGTAACGCCAACTACATCACACGGGGAAGTAATCGTAAATCCTGATATTGCATCCACCTCTGCACAATTAATGCCAAAAAAGGTTTGTTGTTATCAAAGGCAAATTTAATTTCGATTTTCCTTAAACATTATTCTTTGAAGTGTTCGAAAAAGAGAAGCTTATCAATGCTACACTTTCTTTTCAAATTTAATTTTGATCAATTAAATTTTTTAGTAAAGTTTTTTGATAAATATGCCTTCACTTTTAATTATCAATTAAATATAATTCGAAATAAAGCTAATATTTAAACGAGGCAGATTGATAATTGAAATATGATTGAATTAATGAAAGCATTTTAGGGTATTTTAAAACGATCCTCATCACATGGTAATTTTCCTCGTAGCGATACTGTAGAACGAAATGTAACCGGCGAATTTTTTGAATTTAAACCATCTTCTAATCAATTTGCTGGTCGACCAATTACGAAAATCCCCAAATTAACACTTACCTGGTCTGAAAAGAATGCAGGTATAATATTTGAATCAAACATAATTCAGATAAAATAGCAGTTTCTTTCCTTTAAAAATCTAACAAATTGCTGCTACTCTCCACTTCAATTATTACTTTATTTTCAACAAATGATGATTCCTCAATTTTGCATTTCACTTGTTTCCTCTGTCACTACTGCGACATGATTTTGGAAATAAAAAAAAAATGCGCAAAATATTCAATTATTTCCACAATCAAATTGTTGATACATTTTTGTAATTTTAAATTATAAATTTCTTACAGTAGCCATTTATGGTGATACGACATCTGACGAAGCAGTTACTGAGACGGATGATATTCCAGTACCAATAATAACTCCAATCTCAACCTCACAACGTTTGCTATCCTCACGACCAATTTTTAGATTAAATGGTTTAAGTTTACAAACATTTTAATTCATTCTAAAACAACTAGAATACTTTAGTAGTAAATAAAAAATAAAACTTATAAAAAAAGCATCTGAAAAAAAAATTAAGCATTTAAAACTTGGATCCTTAATTTAATTCTAAAACATTTTTATTTAAAAATTTTTCATCAAAATATAGCAGAGCAAATTACGCCTAACAAACACTCCTTTACCATCTTTACTTTTTATGGAAAATAATATTTTTTTTTCTTTTGCAAAGTACCCGCAACTAAGATTCCTTTCACTGTCCATGGGACATCACGAAAGGATACAAAATCGGAACGACAAACGGCAATACTAAACGATGACGTCGACGACGACGACGATGATAATGATGATAATGATGATAATGATAATGATGATAATAATGATGATGATGATGATGATGGTGATGGTAGCGGTGATGATGAAAGTGAAAATAAGAGTGAAGAGATGATAAGGGATGAGGAAGTGAAAGGGCTATCACCGCGTGCTGATAATGAATTTAGTGAAAATGATAAGGATAGTGGACAAAAACAGCATGATAATACTCATGTGCAATCGAATGAAATCACTAGCAACTCTCATATCGCTGGTAAATGGTGGTTCGGACGAAGTACAAAGTAATAACTTTTCTATTTTTTTTTTGAAACAAAGAAAAAAAGTTAAGAAGTTAAGTTGTACAAAATATATGGTATTTTCTTTTTGTAGAAGAGAAGTTTATCTTCTGTGATAGTGCAGTGAGTAATAAATTATTTATGAAATTTATGATATGACTGTTCATAATCAAAAAGGCTATTCTAAAATTACTCTAAATTAGTGTGTTGGAGGAGGTTGTTTCTTTTGCGCTTATCTATGCTTCTTTTGAGAAAAGATAAATGAGAAGAAAATTTTGATATATTTCATTTAATGTTTTTTAGGAACATTTTACACTGCAGTAAATGGGGTTGCACACATAGTCGTCGTGATGATAAGGAATCAGGTGATAATGGTTGCAAGTATTTAACACCAACACAACAACGCTTGAAAGAAATTCAACAGCTTAAGAAACAACTAAAGTTTGCATTTCTTAATTTTAGAAAATGTTTAATTTATTAAATAATTTCCAAGTTTTCCCTCTTACTTTTCACGCTTAACATTTGTGTGTGTGTGTGTCTGTGTCTGTGTGATTTAGCGTGAAAAATAAATTTATTGTTTTTTTTCCTGATTAAATTAAATTAAGATATAATGAAAACGTCTTAAAGATAGCTAGTATTTTATTGAATTGTTTTATTAAATTTAATTTATCAGTTATATCACTACTTTTAACTCTCAGGCTAGCATTGGCTCAATTAGAAGATAAAGATTTGCATCTAAGTGAGTTACGTAATCAGTTACGTGATTTGGAATCAATGGTAGGTTCAATTAGAAACATAAACGAACAGCAACAACTGCTTCATCACAAGGAATACAATGAAAATTGTGAGCATGAAAAGCGCAAACTTATCGAGAAACATGAGGTAAAACTGTTAAGCTGAGTTTAATTGAAATTTAATTGATGAAAACACATACTTCTGGTAGACCAATTGTTTATACTCCTTTTGCACTTGTTACGTGCGTGAAATTTAACGAAAAGTTAATTGTAGATTCGTGTGCGGCAACTGGTCCAGGAAGCGGTTGATGCACGAACAGAAATGACAAAGCTGCAAATTGCACTGAAAGAATTAGATGAGCCGAAAGTTAACGTGGAAGTTAAAGATGCAGAAGTAATGACTGAAACAACTGATAATAATTCAGGTCATCCTGCGGAGCTGCCACCACAACGACCACTATCGCCGCCAACACAAATTCCATCTTCACCTCAGGCATCATCCTCTTCCCTTTTCATCACAACGTCATCAATACCATTAAAATTGTTAAATTATGTAAAAAATATTCGATTACAATTGGACAGTAAAATAAAAGTGTAAAGTGAAAAATCTTCAGGTTGAAAATGCCACAGAATTGCAAGCCATACAAATGCAACAGGATTTACCACTTCAACTACAAGTTAGATGTTGAAATTTTTCATCAAATTAACGCAGCTAGCTATCTGTCCTCTTATATGGCGCTTAAAATTTGCAGAATTTTTGCGTGGGAGTGAAAAAGTGCATTCATTTAGTAGTTCAATTTTTGCGAATTTTAAAACAAACTTTATGATTCAAATATAGAATTTTTTTTCTAAGCTGAAAATTTTCAACAGTTGTAAAGTCATATTTCACTTTTATAGGCATATAAAAATAGAATGAAATCGAACAAAAAAAAATGAATGAGATTAAAATCCGTATTTAGGCTTACGAAAATGAAGCAATGGCATGGCGAATGAAAGCTGCTCAACTGGAAATGGTACTTAAGGATCAAATACTGAAAACACACCAGGACATTACTTCTGAATTAGCAAAGTGTCGTATGGAAAACGAACGTTTACGTGCATGTATTAAACATACGTGAGCTAAATCATTAAATTAATTAGTAAGGGTAGCATAGATTGAAATGAATTTATGTTTAAGTTATATTCACATGTTAAAATGTTACTTTCAACTATTTTCTTGCTAATAATTTAATTAGTAAATTTTCAATTTGGAAAAAAAATCTTTTTTACAGGAAACTGGAAGTAAATACATCAAATAGCACAACGATTGATGAACAATTTGAAGGAAATCTAAATTTTACTTCGTCAACAACTATAACTGATTGTTATTCACAACGTTGTAAAGAGTACGCAAAACAGCTCGAAGAGGAAAATCAACGTCTTCGTGAAAATGTTTCCCTGCATAAATTTTGATGCGATAAACTTTCATTAAGATAATTTCATAGCATTAATTTAAAATCGCTTAAAAAACATATTTAAAATTGAATAAATTTTTATTAAGATAATTTTATGGCATTAATTTAATCGCTTAAAAAATTTATTCAAAATTGTTCTAAATTAAATTTAGAATTTTTCAGATTGAAACAGAGAGAGTGCGTCTAAATGAGTGTGAAAAAGATGCTAACTTGCTACGTCATACAGTTCATTTGATGGAGGAAGAGAAGAGGAAAAATTCACTGACAATAGAGCAAATGTCTCGGGAAATTGAGGCAAGAAATGCTGAAGTAGAAGCTGCTAATATTATTGCTACACGCTTACAGGTTAGTTATTTAATTAAATTTAAGATTTTTCATTCAAATTTTGGTTTACTTTCATCTTTCAACTTTAATTATTGCAATTGTATGATCATCTCATGCGCATTTTGCTTTTTTTTTCCTTTTTTTCTTCTATTACAGAACGAAATAGCAGTGAAGACAAAAGCTATTTGCTATTTAGAAGGACGACATCAGGTCTATCGTAATACAATTTTGGATCATCACCTTGTTGTGAAGGATGAATCAACCGAAGACTGGGAACGTGGTTTCTCGGATCCACGTTACACTGTTAACGTTTCAAAACGTGTACAAACCGATCTCACGCAAGAAGCACTCCTAACAAATGAAATTAAATTTGTCAATCTTTCGGATAACTTAGAGGTACTCGGAATTTATTTCACAAATTCACTGTGTAAAATGATGGCTGACAAATGAACACATTATTATTAGGCTTATCATTAAAAATTGTGAGAAAAGAGGTATTCAAATGTCACTCAGCGCACTTCTGATTAATAATATTCACAATTTCAATTTCATTCATTATTTAATCACATTTCGCTTGATAATTGAATTATCAGTGCAGGCACTGAGAAAAGAATTTTCATCGAAAGAAAGTAGTATGTTGGAGCGTTTTCAAGAAATTGAGAAGGATTTGCTGATCAAGAGTTCCCTGGTTGTTTCGTTGACCAGTCAGTTGGAGGAAGCGGACCGCGAAACAACACGAACGTTCGATTCACATCAAAACGAGCGAAAGACATTTCAGGAAAAGCTACAGCAATTGGGACACATCGCTGAAAATGTACCGATTTTGCAGTTCGAAATTGAGAAGCTACAACAGGTAACAACTGTTTTAGCTTTTGTTTTGTGTAAAGCGAATTTAACAATTTAATTGAATATGACAATCAGTCGTGATCTTGTTCTTTTCACCTGTTAGTTCAATATAAGGTTGTTATCATTTCTATTAACTCACTAAATTGCTACGATTTTTATTGGCTCACTAGATTTGATATCATCTCACTTATGTGAATCGTTATATAGTTAGTTGTAGGTTGTTTTAAAGATTGAAATAGGAAACATTCAGGTTTGATGCTAACTGCACTGCTTAACTGTAATTAGTTCTATCGTTGTTGAAGGAACGTAGTTTAATGGAATATCGGCTTAACAATGCGAAAGAGGAATATGAAGCAGGTTTAGGCGCAGTACTGGCGGAATCATTGAAGAAATACCACATGCAAAGTAATTATTGGGCTGAAAAAGTCTCAGCTGCAAATGCAAACAATGAAATTCTTCGAGTATGCAAATTTGCATTAATATTATTTCAATTTTGGCACCTAAATTGTAGGTATTTTTTGCGAATAAAACAAAGCAGATCGAAAAATACTAGGCTGTCAATTACTATTGAGGTATTATTAAAGTAGTTGCCACATTGGTTTGTTCATTTTTACAGCACACAAACAATTTTAATTTAACAATTATAAAGTAAATTGATAATCACTAAGTTGTTGATTGTCAGTTTATCAATTTTACTACTTATAGTGATTTACGAGTATTTACGTGTCAACATTTCACTTCTCATTATGTTATAATTGATATTCAGTGCTTCGCTTTTTAGTATTACTGAAGAATTTCTCTTTAGAGAATATCCATCAGTATTGGTTTAATTACTAGAAACTTACTACCTTTTCAGAATGAGAACATTGCTCTAAAGCAATCAATTGAGGAACTGAAGTTACGTTCGCAACTACAGCAAGCTGATATGTCGAATAGGCTTACCTCAAGTATCAATCATGTCTCTCATCTCAAAAAACAGGTGGAAAAACACGTTTTCAGTTTTACTTTATTGATCTTCAAAAATAGCCAAAATTAAGGAAGTTGTAATTTTCTGAGAATTTCAACTCCATATTTCTGGCATTGGAAGAACAGTTAAAAAATAAATGCATATGATAGGTATTGAAACTTAATTTTTCTGACATGATTATGACTTAGTTCTTTTTTCTCCACCACAATAGCACTTTTTACTACTTCAAAATCTTGTAATTGAATAGTTACATAATTAGGAATGTGCAAGGAAGATATAATTGAGAGGAGATACACCTGTTGTATTATGCATGTTTGCAATTTAAGAGCAATTTCATCTTGTTAAATTTTTGGTGATTGAAACATCGTAAACATTTTAGCTGAATCGAAGTACACGTGATGTTCAAGTAGACGTACATCCACGTGTCGCTAGCAAATATGTTGCATGTCGACCAAATGCACAACACAAAATGACTGATATTGGAGAGGGTGATCTGTTTGATGAGGTGGAAGAAAGGTTAAAAGTTTGTCAAGGTGAATTAACAATCGCTCGTCAACAGGTCGCAGTGCTACAGCAAGAACTGGTCGACAACGCTCAAATTCAGGTTCATCCCCTCTCACCGTTCATTTATCAAATTTATTGAAAACATATAAAGAAAAATAAAATCACTTAAGAATCCAGTATCATTTTAAACTACTGAAAAAATGAGATGAAGTGAGCAAAAAAAATTATTAAAACAAAAGCGCATAAAATACACGTATTAAACATGAACGTATTAAATAAAAAACTGAAATACTCAAGTGAATCTACCAATAATGTAGGTTAACATGAAAAGGTACAAGCAGCAGTGCCGTCTAATTAAGCTACAACCAAATTGCCTACACGAACTCTCTGCTACGACAAGTGAAATATCACTGTCTTATTCGATAACATTAAATTAATTGAAATAAAGTTAAAATTTGTTAACAGAGAGAAGGAGAGAAAGAGAGAATTTAGATAAATGTCCCTCTATTGCTTAGCAATAATTTACAGGGGCAAATTGAGGAGCTAAAGAAGTAAAATCACAATTTAACAATGCAATTACACAGAATCAAACCACAACTTAGAAAAGCTAAGTTGTGAATAAAGATCGCTTGCAACACACTTCAGAATTTAGAATTTTCGTAGAGAATTAGATTTTGCGCTAATTATCATCTATTGAATTATAAAATTTCTCATGACAAGGATGACCTTTCATTCTGTGATTTGATTCTTGAAAATTTTCGAAAACAGTAATAATTTTTGTAGGAATTAGGACGTTATGAGAGCGAACGGCAACGGTTGATAGCTCGTATTGCAATGCTCGAGAAAGTGGAAGAAGAGCGTGACGAATTATTGGAACTATTGAGAACTAAAATAACTTCAGGAAAATTGTCCAGCAGTCACTCATCCTCACAAGTTCAATCAGAATTTAGGTAATTTTAAATAATTTTTGAATGATTTAAATATTATTTAAAAGCAATGCTTCATATTATTCATCCATAATTGATGAACTTTTTTTCTCGAAGAAACCACTATATACAGTTAAAATTTTTAAGTTAAAAGTTTACTGTTTTTGCTAAATATTGATTATTTTTCACAAAATATTTCCAGTGCTTTATCTATTCATACCCGGCAAAATTCGAATGCATTCGACATTGTTCGCCAAAAAGCAGAAATCAATCAAAAAACGAGAATGAAACGGTTGGTAATGAAATTTGTCGCATTGCAAACACGTATTTTTTAATTTAAAAATTGTTTTTATTGTTAAAAAATTATTTGATATGAATTTTTCAGAAATTTTTTGAAGACATCACGGTTCCTCTCCTTTTTCCCTTTCAATAATGAAAAAATATAATTTCCACGTACGAATGTGACATATTATTGTATTGCGTTTCCAACAGTGTCTTCCGCTTTTTTACCAACTAACCTGCTTCACTTACTGATAGTCTCGAATTTCAAATTTCAACATTTGATCTTATTCCTTGTCTTCATGTTTGAATTGCAAGACTTTTTTTTAACAATTTTCATTTATTATTATTACTATGTTTACTCCTTAAGTACTTTTTATTGATTTTATTCAAAATGATTCATTTGAATTAAAAAAATGTCAAATTTTAATTTGCAGATGGCTATCAGAACCGTACTTATTTAGACGATCATCTTCTAACGCTGCTACTAACGAAATAGCAACGTTACGTGGACAAAATTTCATCCTTGCACAGAAAAACGGTAGCCTCAAAGAGGAATTAATTAATTTAAAACGTTTCATTGAAACGTCAACGCGCAGTGTGTCGTCTGTCTTCAGCAATACGAACAGCGCTTCGCCTAAATCATTATCACTCACAGCTCTTAGCAACAACAACAACAACAAACATTTCAATGCTTTTGATTTAGCTTCGAATCTGACCCAAGTAATTTCATTAATTATCTCTGACAACTATACTTGTCAGCGCTTCTTGTCCTAATTTCTCTTCTAAATTTCAAAAACATCAAAAAGATACTGTACACTTTTAAAATCAAATTAGACAATACAGGTATAATTTCATTTCAATTCTAAATTATGCCATTTTTAGGTACAGGAATATCTTGAGAATGTTATAACACAGATTGACAATTCTGTTATTGCCAATAATGGCGAAAGCAACGATCATCTGAGTAAATCTTCTACATCGCACGTACGTATCTTTTTTTGGACTTACAAAATTTTGATAGTTTGAAGCTCTTTCTTCAATAGAATATTGCTACAGTTGCGGTTAACTTCTCAAAAGCTTGAACTTCAACTTTTTTTATTCTTAATCATCTGATATTATCTGTTAATAAAGCAATTTGCATTGTAGGCGGCCCTTTGGGACTATTTCTTCTTTCGTTGCTAGAAACGAATCTGTAATCATTGTAATTTTCCAGGCAGCAAAGCATGCTATTTCGTCTTCAGGAAAAGCTGAGCTCGAATATTTAAAGAGTGCTTTGAAAAAATCACGTAGAGAACATGAAGCTCTTGCTGAGCAACTGGATCGTGTTACGCTTAATTTTCAAGATGCATGTCGTGAATTAAATCTATACAAGCAAGAATTGCGTGAAGATGTTTCGAAACACTCGCATGATACACGCTTACCAAGAAGTAGAAGTTTTGCTGAAATTGGACGTGCTACAGTCGACTTAGCAGAACATCTTAGGTATGCGAGAGAAGTTAAGCTATTATCACCTCCGTGTGCATAATACTAAATTTGCAATTTCTTTATCAGTTTCTTACAGGTGGACAGAGAAAGCTGGTACGATGTTCCGTGAGCTGAATCGGATTCGTAAAGAGTACCATTCATGCGATAGGGAACGTCGTGAGTTACGTATGCAGCTAGTAATGCTGCGTGGTGAACTTGGTTTAGCGCAATGTCAACTGGCGGAAGTGTTATCGAATCAACAGCGCAAAAAATGGGACTCGATATCGAATGTTTCCCTTGTCGGCAGCGCAAATGATATCTCATTATCATCATCCATACCGATTAAAAAAGAAAAAATTAAATTTGTAATTTCCTTCTTCTGTTCCTTTCCAGTTTTTCAATTTGCAATTTCAATTTTCAATTTTTTTTCTATCCTTTACAATCACATTGCTCTGTATAACTTTCAAGATATTTCAATATTTTAAAATAATTTTGAAAAGGATATATTAAACAAACTTTTGCAAAAACTACTAGTATTTATGATTAAGAGGTAGCAATGAGGGAAACAAATTTTGCTATCACTAAGCTTCTAGCATTCTATCATTAAGCCTGTGTAAGGTAAGTAAGGTTTGACATAAGAGAAGGGTACTGTAGTTGAAAGTGATAGGAAAGACTGATAAGATCAGTCTGTGTGTGTAATATCTGTTAGATTGCTTATCGGTAAACATTATGATAAAGTAAATTAATTCTCATTATTAAATGAAGCGCTCACGCACTAGTTTTTTCGAACACAGAAAAAACCAAACTATTACTATTAGAGGAGCTATCGGAGAATAAAATAAAATTTAATATTGTGAAATTAGCTGTAAAATTTAACATTATAAGTAATCTCTGTAAATGTAGTAGTTACTTCAGGATCATCGTCTTCGTGAACTTTGGGATACGGTCGATTCATCGTCTGCAGTTTTCTTCACAGCTTGTACCTCAATATCATCTCTTAATGAAATTATCTGTTCCGCAAGTGAACCCGAATTAGCAGCTACAAAGTGCTTTTCCTTCGTTTCTTAAATTTATTCAAAAATTTAAATCGTTCCGCCATTCCAAACGATAGTAGCAGCTGCTTTGGAAAAAATTTTTTCAAATGAAATTCTGTCAGTGACAGATGTGACCTTCTACTGAATCCTTTTCTTACCCGGTATCTTCTTTTTTTCTATGAAACATGAGATGAAATATGCGTTTTTGATTATCAGGATGATCGCAAAAATTTTTTGGAAATATTTGTTTTAAAAATTTTTTAACTTCTAGGTTTGAAGGTGTTCGCGAATATCGTGTGCCTAGCCATGACTATTGTGATTTTTGTCTTTTACCAGCTTCTTGTCAAGAGTCACCTCAATCATTTGCACATCTTGAAGATATCCGGCAAAATCCGGCGAAACATGAGGAAATGATGAAAGAAGAGATGGCTGAACAGCAAATGCCATCACCGAGTGAAACTGAGCATCGGGAAAAAAGCATTCATGAAAAGGTAGTTCGAAAAGTGTTTAGTTATTTGAAATCTACTTTACAAAAAGGAAGATTTGGCTGAGGAACATCAGTTAGGTATATTACTTTGCAAACTCTAAAAATATGTCCAAAACTTTAGCCAATTAAATCTTAACTATGAAAACATATCTTTGAAATTTATGAAAAAATCGGAAAAATAATGTGCTGAATGGTCAATCAGAATACGAGAAATGGATGGTTTGAAAAATAAAACTCTGATTGTTCTCATCTTATGAAGTTAACGTGCTCCGATCAACCATCCCGAAAAATAAAACTAGAGT
Organism: Litomosoides sigmodontis; assembly: GCA_963070105.1. Lineage (NCBI taxonomy): Eukaryota > Metazoa > Nematoda > Chromadorea > Rhabditida > Onchocercidae > Litomosoides > Litomosoides sigmodontis. The sequence goes on along the minus strand of OY718807.1, from coordinate 2,144,815 downwards.
TTTATTTTTCAGGATGATCGATCAGAGTGCGACAAGTATGGATCGCATGCGTAAAGGCAGTTGCAAAGTTACACGATCGTTGCCAAAGCTTTTCTTTCGTTTATTTAACAGTTGTATTGCACCGTTGAAACCGACACTTTTTTGAAATTGTCGAAGATAAAATTTTTTAGAATTTCAATGGTACGCAACAAGAAAGGCGGCTGTCATCGTATGAGGCGCAAAGTGCAAAGAATAGGGAAGCATTGACAAATCTCGAAAAGCAGATCGCTGAGTTGGAGAGAGAGCAAGTAAAATTGGCAAAAGAGGGAGTATGTGGTTTTTTTTTTTTGTTTTCCTTTAATAATAAAGTTACAGGGTCTTTGTTGCTTCGATTGAAAGCCTCAATGAAATTGAGAATTTTGATAAATTTAAGACGATCATCTCTATCGAAGTGATTAAGCGAAAACAAAAAAAAAACAGGTGTGAAGTGGGAAGACGTTTTTCTCTTCGTTTGAATATGCCCAAAATTCAGACTTACCAGTTCTGTGAAGGAATTAGTTTAGTTTAATGAATTGTTATTTAATTAAAATTAGGCAATGCTTTTGTTGGATTCTAAATTGTACGATATAGTAGAATATACATATCTGTAAAATTAGTTTTAATTGTAAGAATGGAGAGATATAACGATGAATGATCGTGCCTAGTCTACTAGACAATCATGAATAGCGTAGTTTGCCAGACAACCAACAAAAAGGAAATGGAAAAATTAAGGAGGAAAATAATAAAATGAAATGAAATGGTGATAAGCGGTCAAAAAAAATCTCGTACAACGTTCCTCATGTACGATATACTTTATTGTAAAATTAGTCGTGAGGAAAAAATAGAAAAATAATGAAAATACGGCTAAGATGTTACTCTTTCATTTTCAATTTCATTTTTATTGAAAGCAGGGAAAAGTTAGCTATTTTTTGAAATATTCAAATTTACGGATGAAAAAAATCTTTTTTAGATGAAATCAATAGATGAAAACAATCGATGATTATGCGCCGCTAAGTTCCAATATCACTGAAATATTCGAAAGCTGCTCGATTTAATTTCCTATTATTCGTAGTTTCCAACTTATTTCCAATTTGTCTTAGAGCTCTTTTTAATTTTGTGTTAAAAAAGCTTCGAAATTGTTTATTTTTGTAATGTTCACACTTATCCCACAAACATTTGCTATCACATGTGAGGGTTGTTTTTTTTTCTTTTGTTTTAATAAATTTCCGTTTGCAAATTTCATTGAAATGTTGCAACAATTTGTAGTGAAAAAATGAATGGTAAAAATAAGTGAAATTTGATGAAACCACCGATTGATCACAATGTGTTGAAATAAATCATTTGAAAAAAATTAATTAAAAAATGAATTCAGCGTTTCTTTTGTCACTTATTCGTAAGCTAATGGTGACAGATAGAAGTCTGCCGCTTTCATTCTTTGTACATCTCATTTTGCTTTTGTTTTATAATTAATACGAATGGAAGATGCGAAGACTGTTGCGATCAGTGATTTCATTTAAAGAAAAAAAAAATTATCTGTTAGTTGTGAAATTGTCGAAATATGCCTTTCAAATTTAAAAATTTTTTTGAAGCTTTTATGCTAATTTCCTGCACTGCTAATAAAAATAAAATGAAATAATTTGGACATAAAACAGTTAGAAAAAACCGATAATTTTTTCAAGCTTTTTTATTTGTGTCAAAATTATTTCTAAGTTTATGCTTCATGAAAACTTAAACTTTGCATCTCTCTTGACAGAAGTCAAATTTTTCTTTTTCAAAATTAAATTCCTCGCAAAATTTACTACGTAATGAGGCACTCCCTAGAATGTTTTATTGTCATCAATTTACATTCACTGAAATGTAAAAATGGAATCATTTCTCTTCCAATTTTTCCAACTTATGATTTACTAAATCAATTGATGCTGTTTTTCTCTTTGCTTCATACCATATTTTTTTGAAACATCAAAATCTCCCTGTACTATTCTATGTCACATTTTACTAAATTTCAATTTAAGTGACATTTTTCGAAAGCAAGATTTGCATTTCAATGAAAAAAAAAAAAAATCTATTTACAATGCACAAAAGTACGAAATGAGATTTCACTCTGTAAATTTATTGTTCGTTTAAAATTATCATTTGACATTATTGAATTGAAAGTTTTCAAAGCAATTTAATCAAACTTTAATTGGATTTAGAAGCAGTTAAATGAACACTTGTTTATTTGGTACATTTTTTTTATTATTCCTCTCTTGAAAGTATTTCCGTATACTGCACAAGCAGGATGATTTTATTGATCTTTTGAAATGTGTGAAATTTTTCAAAATTAATCATTTAATTAATCATCGTTAAATCGTTTATAATTTTCATTTTCATTACGGAAGTTAGCGAAAATTCGGAAACGGAAAAGCAGTGCGTTGCACTGACAGATTAAATTATCATAGGTGTGGCGGTGGCGAATGCTATCATTTTGATTTCGAAACACTGGCGGTGGATTGTTTAAGGTTAGCTGTGGTGGTGTGTGACGGATAATAGCAAATGAATTTCATCCTGAAAAACCAAAAGCAGAAATAAAAAAAAAAACATTCATACTGCACCTTCAATGATCGATGAAATTATTCATTTGCATTTTTCTCACTTACACCATCTATACAGTAAAAATAGGCATTTTAAAAAATGTATTACTCTTTCAAGCTTCACAATGTGCAAGTGAAGAAATAGTTTTTGCGCTGAAATTTTCACGTACGTAAGTTGTTTTTTGGTATTTGAAAAAAGTGTGGCAGTTTACTGTATAGATGTAAAATGTTAATCTCGTAATGATGGTGAATATTTATCGAAATACAGTATTATCAATGTGGCGATCGTGTACAAGGAGTATACTGTAGCTTACGATCTAGTAGTCATCGTCGTTTTGTAAGAGTGGAAAGTTTTCATCGTACTTTGACAGCAATTAAAACGCTTTTATCATTTTATTTGCAACTCTGTCGTCCTCCCTATCTTTCTCTTTCTGAAAAAAATGTTACACTCTCTCTATATTTCTCTCTCCCTCAAATTATATGATAAACTGTTGTCTATTACAGAAATATTTTTTTCTATCTTTTCCTTTCTCAAATGACATGATTAACTATTGTACGTCACAGAAATTTCATTTTTTTCCTCTCTCTCTCTCTCTCTCTCTCTCTCTCTCTCTCTCTCTTTGGCATTTCAGATATCGGCGTGCGGTAGAGATAGCACAGAGGTTTTTTTGTTCCTCGAGCCTAATTCTTCTAAAACATTTCGGCAAATTTCCCTGCTCTCAATTAAAGCTTAACGTTGTAGTCGTGCCATGAAGCTACTCCATTCTCCGCCGTGTTCACCCAACGATTTCAACCCATTTATTTCATCAGCTAATTCTACCGCAGAAAGAGAAAATCGTTCTAAAATTTGTAAATTATACTAATTTATCATTTTAATTTAAATATCAATACTAATAGCAACATTTCCATTAGTCACATTAAAAATAAACAGCAAAAAAAAAAGAACTTTCATCATTCATTAACAGCCATTTCGAACCTTTCATGTTTTAACAATCATTTACTCAATGTATTTAAATTTAATTGAATATTAAAAGGAAGGAATTATTACAGAAAGTTTAATAGCCGAAGAATTGCAACGAAATGATAGAAATTCAGTGCAATGCTTAAAAGTTGGTATTTTGGGAGGATTTAAAGAGGCTGGCTTGTTAAGAGGGAGAAAAAAATTTTGTCAAATTTCCCTTATCATCTCTTCCTCTTCAAGGAACAAACAGGCACACACACACACACACACACACACACACACACACACCCATACATTCCATACAACATTAGTACATTAGTCAATCGTTTATTGACGGATAGGGGAGAGGGGAGGGGTATCAGTTGAAAAAAATATCAATGCAACAAGCACAATTGTCCAGCGGATATTTGCGCCCATTTCACACATGTAAATCGCTGCTATCAACGGCATCCATCCATCCACTTCGATGGCATAAATCTTCCGCGAAGGCTTTCTGATAAAGATGACAACATGCCAAGCACATTGCATTCCGCTCCATTCTTTCATTTATCATTCCATTTCAAAAAGTTAGCCTTTTTCTAAGCAAACTTTTAAATACCATTTCATCGCTTTATGTACTACCACTCCTCCCACTTCTACTACTACCACTACTCGTCCTGCTGCCGCTGAAAGGCGCAATTGTGCAAAATGCACAAATTAGCGCCATTTCTTTCTTCCTTTCTTTCTCGCGCGCGCGCTCTCTCTCTCTCTCCGTCTCTTTCTGTGCCAATCTCCTTTCTGCTTTTTGCATAAGTTAAAATGGGTTATTTGAAAATGTTCAACTAAATTAATTAATGAATTTTATTCTCTCTTGCTCACCCTTTCTCGTTTCTCGTTTCTTTTATAAGTAAATGAGTTATTCAAAAATTTTCAACTGAATTTATCAGTAAATTTTAATTTGCAAAAAATTGTTAATTTTATTATTGTTTATATAAATTTTAATTTATGTAAGCAAAAATGCGTAAGCTCATAATGAAGGAAAATATTTGAAAAGTTTTGAATTTCAACAATGGATAGATATCGGCACATCCTTCTCATCCACTTGTTTCATTCCTTCCAAATGTAAATTTTCTCCAATAATTTACGGAATCTAAAAAGTGGGTAAGGATTCGTCAGTTATCAAAATATGTGATGCACTGATAGCTTCGTGACTAAATTGTCAAAGCAATTTTTATTTTTGAAATCAGTGAGATGAAATCATAAATTTTACTTCAAAGCTACCAATGAATGGATGTTCTGTTTGTGCAGATGAAATCATTCATTGATATTTGCTTGTTTTTAAAACACATTCATTCAGATAGTTTTGTAAAAATTTTACCATTCTTGAATTAGCACTTTTGTTCGTTCAAAAAATAAAAAATTAAAATTCTATTTGTTACTGTTGCATAACACATCCTGCATTAATAAAACTGATAATTTTTGCTGGGAAATTTAACTTTTACTAACTTCATTGAACTTTAATATTTCCTTTTACGGAGTGCAATTCGTTAATTTTAGCAGACAAGATGATCATTTGTATTTCAATTTCTAAAATAAAACTTTCAATTTTTGGCAGTAAGATTTGTTGAAATGAAAAAGAAAGATGATGGTGAATTACTTAAATGTTATTTTATCAAAGTGTTTTTCTAGGAAATTTTACTTTTTTCCTCACCTTTGCAGTGTTGTTGTTGATCGCATGAGTTGCGACAGGAGAAGAGCGCTAATAGTTCTTGCATTTCAGTTTTTGAAATAATTGCTGCTTGCGGGAAAGTTCAGATAGCGTTTGTGACGTAAATTCGAAGGCAAAGTGGAAAGCATCCACATTCAGTCATAGCGATCACTTTACCTTCTAGCACTGTTCTAGCCAAGAAAAAACACTTTCTAGCAAAAGCGCAGTGTGGACAATAGCGCCAATCAGGTAGAAAGTATCTTGAATTCACTTGAACTAGTAGTAAAACAAATGGAGTTATTATAGACAAACTTGAAACTTCGTTTTTTTTTCTACCTAATACTTTCAAAGAGTTGGATGGGAGGATGAATGCTTAATTTTGCTATTGCATCATTGTAAAATTTTACAAAATTTGACAGATGTAAAGCTGCTAATTAATTGCTGCATTAGTTTGGAGTTGCGAGAATTATTTTGTGAATGTGGCAATCGGCAAAATAAGTTTTGTGCAATACTTTCAATCAATTCAAATTATTTCTAAAATTTAAATTTGCTTATATGTCTTTCAAAATTTCCTTGATGTGCACACACACATAGAGAGAGAAAGAGAGAGAGAGAGAGAAAGAAAGATGTAGGAAAAAAGTGTCATTCATTTGCTTTTAGAAAAGATGAAATGAAATGCATGAGAGGCTGTTATAATGTCCACTATCAGAGAAAAAAAGGAGTGCTAATGTTAATTCCATAGGGAAATTTTATGTAAATATCGGTGATGAGGTGAAGTTCTTTGAGCGCACACATATAGAAATTTCAGCAGTGTGGTATGCCTGGAATTAAATTGGAATTAAATTAAAATACAAAATTGATGGTGTAGTTGGCGCAAAATGAAACATATGGCTTGCCACTTCTGCGCGTTATTATTCCTTAACTTATCATTTATTATTATTGTATTAGAAGTTTTAGTATTTTTTTCTATGCGATAAGCAAATGTAAGCTCCCTTAGATTTCACAAAAAAACTTTGAAATAACCTTTTTACAATTTATTATCAAAATTACTGTGATAATGAAAAGCTATGTGATTGTAAGTTATTGTATGCTCAGTGATTGAAAAAAACTAAAGCAAAAACTTTTTAAAATCAGTTAAAAACTATGCTTGCATTTTAAATGGCAATTTAATTTGTGAAAAATAAAAAACGAAAATTTTTGTAATTTTTAATGGAAATTATTTGAGTTAATCAAATTAGAAAAAATGTTAAATTGTATTGAACATTTCTATAAACTTCCCTGATCTAATAAATTAATCAAATAATATTTCACAAAATTTGAGGAAAAAAAGGGAACAGAAATTTCTGTTGTCAATTGCGCTGTTACATAATCGATCATAATGATTTACAACGGCGGCGCAAATGGTGATTTCAGAACGATCCAGAGGGAAGAATTGGATGGATGTGTGATTTTATTAATTACTACATTCCAATTTCGAAAAATTTTCTTTTGAAGCGTAGGTGACTGTAAGCTGTTGTAGTCTAATTAGAAATGAATTAGGAATGATTTATCACTTATCACTCCAACTCTTTTAAAACACTGCAAAAATTATTGGTATCTGTAGGGAAACTGTTCGCTTTCTTTCACTTCCTCTTTCAACCACCCGCCAAATTGTCTTTTGTTAGTGTGAAACTGAGATTTCTCAAGGCTTTTTTGAAAATTTTGAAATTTCAATGATAAACCAAAATGTCCCCTCTCTACTGCACTATCTTTTTTCTTTTTTTTGTGATAGAAGCTAAAGACGAGATGAATGATAGCGTTGTTAGCTAATTAATGAACTTTTCCTTATGCTTTATAGGAAAATCGTTTGAACGTTGGTTACTGTCATCGTTGAGTTGATTCTTTACAAAAACAAAAAAAAAAGTTAATTATGATTTTTTTTAATGCAAATGATAACTGTTAAAATTTAATCAGTGATAATATGTTTGATAGGAGTGGTAAAGTGATTAATAAGTTGAACGGCTACAAAAGTTGCTAGGCGGTAACTGTTTTGCGTCGCAAATTTTATGATATATCAAGAAGGGCGGTGCTGTCCACGTTTGAGCTCACTTGTCCGTCCAACCCATCCTCCTCTCCTCTTCACTTTCCCCGACAACAGAGCGCAATAGCAGCAGTAGTCGTTGCTGTCATCAATTTGCGCACACCAAGAATGTCCATCCATCCATCCATCCATCCATCCATTCATCCGCTCCCTTCCCTGCACAATTTCCCTCCACACTATTTCGTCACTCCCTGCGCTCTTCTCTCTTCATTTCCTCTTTAAAATTATCAAATTTTTTTTTTTTTTGAAAAAAAGCTAAAGAAAAAGAGAAGTGTATAATTGTTACTTAGCATTCTGAAGAACTTTTACTCCTCATTTCTATCTTGCAAAGAAAAAAAATGAATTTAGCAAATCCTTCAATTTTCCCTCCCATAACATTTATTGCGCACATTTAAATCCATCTCTCTCTCTCTCTCTCCCTCACTTTCCCTCTCTCACTTTCCCTCTTCCGCTCTCCCTCCCTTGCTTGTCTTTTCTTTGCTCTTGTTGAGATTACTGCTAAATTTGCTTACATATATGATTGGTAATAATATGAGAAATTGAAAATTAAAAAAATTTTTTTAAATTCTCAATTATTCAATCAATTTACTCCTAAAACGGTTTTTTTTGCTCAAAATTAGCGAGTAAGCATTTGTTTGTTTAAAAGAAAAACAAAGGGCAAAAACGCTGCTCGATAATTTTTGAAGTTTTATGAATGGCAAAAATGAAAGCAGTAATTTGTTAGGTTACTATTACTGTGATAATTCGTGATTCTTTTCAAACGAAATTTATTCGTGCAATAAGCTGAGTGATTGAAAAGGTAAAAATAAATAAATTTTAAATTAATTATATTAGCTAAACAGTGTGCTTACACATATCTTTGATCACACCGTTCTTTCATTCTTTAACAAATGAATGCATCGTCTCCTGCGATCGTTTCTTTTTTTCACTTTTATTCTTTTAAATGAATTTTTAATTTAAATTAAAATGTTAAATTTAACATTGCAGTCTTTTTTTTGCAGGCATTTCATTTCCACTTTTGCGTACTTTTATTTACAATTCTCTTTTTCGATAGTATGAATGGAAATATTCGGTACATTTAAATTTAAAAAATTTAATTTTTCGATAATTATCATAGAACTGTCAAAATTTCCAAGTGTTATCAGAAGTTTGTACTACACTTATCACTAGCAGATTTTATGCTAATTATCACTGATAACTTGCACAGTGATAAATAGCATAATTTAGTACAAAGCACAAAGAAAGAAGCTCGCTCTCTTTGCAACAACGAATAATCGAATTGAAATAATTTTGGTAATAAACTCATTTGCATAGGTAATTAATGCATAACCTAAAGCTTTCGTAATTCTCGTTGTGAATTTTTCCGATAGGAAAAAATTGAAAAGCATTCCTGAAATGTTACTTGTTCGCTACAGCTCTCCCTACTCTCCACGCTAACCGCTTTCGGATTAATTTAAAAATTTTAAATAATTGGAAAGCTATCGCATATTTCAAATTTCCTATCTATAGAGAGAGGGGATACACACATACATACATGCACACACACGCACACACACACACACACGCACACACGCACATGCATACATACATATACAAATATATATTTCTGATACTTTATCACTGATAAGAAGGCATTTTAAAATATGTGAAAAATTTGTATAAATGTTGTATGGAATAAACGATACGTTCATTTGATATGGTCTTTCTACCTTTCCCTTTCCCTTCCTCTCTCCCTCTCTCTCTCTCTCTCAAGTTAAATAGATGATAAAGTAATTCTGTCAGCAATGTCCTATATGCGCGGAGGATAAAGTAATTATCGATTTTACATCACTAAGTTAAGTACCGAAATAAAATTTTAATGACTTTTATCATCAGAAGATGACCGGTTTTGAAAGTACCGCTCACCCACATATAAACATAGACGTATGTATAATTTAATTTATACCCATACATATACGTATCAATTAAATTTTCCATTCCAGTACCAACAACTCGCCTAAATCTTATTTTTAATTGAAATTTCAATCCTCTCATCAGCTCTTTGATGAAATTCCACGACTAAATTTCTGACTATGCTCTTCCACCATCCATTTTCTTTCTGATTTCTGAATAAACTGATACTAATGAATAGAGTCGATAGTTTGTATTGTATTAGTAAGCTAATTTCAGGTTAATTTCATTCTTTTAAAGAAGCATAATTTAAAGACTGAAGTGTTTCTCTTTTTTTTTTATGGTTTTTGTAATTTTCGTATAAAATAGATGCCCAATTAAAATTCTCTTGTGTTATGAGAAAAAGTGAAGATGGGCAAAGGATTAAAATTATTCCACCCAAATTAGTTTATATACGTGATCTAGTGATGTGGAAGAGAAGGGCAGACTTTTCAAATTTCATGCTACTAATTTAGTCTTTCTTAATTATTAATAATTATTGATTGTTGTTATCATCGTTTTTATTATCACTTATTATTATTATTATCATTTATTATTATTATTATCATTTATTATTATTATTATCATTTATTATTATTATTATCATTTATTATTATTATTATCATTTATTATTATTATTATCATTTATTATTATTATTATCATTTATTATTATTATTATCATTTATTATTATTATTATTATTATTATTATTATTATTATTATTATTATTATTATTATTATTATTATTATTATTATTATTATTATTATTATTATTATTATTATTATTATTATTATTATTATTATTATTATTATTATTATTATTATTATTATTATTATTATTATTATTATTATTATTATTATTATTATTATTATTATTATTATTATTATTATTATTATTATTATTATTATTATTATTATTATTATTATTATTATTATTATTATTATTATTATTATTATTATTATTATTATTATTATTATTATTATTATTATTATTATTATTATTATTATTATTATTATTATTATTATTATTATTATTATTATTATTATTATTATTATTATTATTATTATTATTATTATTATTATTATTATTATTATTATTATTATTATTATTATTATTATTATTATTATTATTATTATTATTATTATTATTATTATTATTATTATTATTATTATTATTATTATTATTATTATTATTATTATTATTATTATTATTATTATTATTATTATTATTATTATTATTATTATTATTATTATTATTATTATTATTATTATTATTATTATTATTATTATTATTATTATTATTATTATTATTATTATTATTATTATTATTATTATTATTATTATTATTATTATTATTATTATTATTATTATTATTATTATTATTATTATTATTATTATTATTATTATTATTATTATTATTATTATTATTATTATTATTATTATTATTATTATTATTATTATTATTATTATTATTATTATTATTATTATTATTATTATTATTATTATTATTATTATTATTATTATTATTATTATTATTATTATTATTATTATTATTATTATTATTATTATTATTATTATTATTATTATTATTATTATTATTATTATTATTATTATTATTATTATTATTATTATTATTATTATTATTATTATTATTATTATTATTATTATTATTATTATTATTATTATTATTATTATTATTATTATTATTATTATTATTATTATTATTATTATTATTATTATTATTATTATTATTATTATTATTATTATTATTATTATTATTATTATTATTATTATTATTATTATTATTATTATTATTATTATTATTATTATTATTATTATTATTATTATTATTATTATTATTATTATTATTATTATTATTATTATTATTATTATTATTATTATTATTATTATTATTATTATTATTATTATTATTATTATTATTATTATTATTATTATTATTATTATTATTATTATTATTATTATTATTATTATTATTATTATTATTATTATTATTATTATTATTATTATTATTATTATTATTATTATTACTATTATCATTATTAATTATTAATTATTAATTATTAATTATTATTAATTATTATTATCACTATCGCTACTAGTTGCATGAATTAGTCAATTATTGTTATTATCATCATTATTGTTATTATTAACGATTGATGCACTTTTGCAATGGAACTAATACATTTAAATGTTCTTTTCACAATTAGCCACTATTATGAAAATTTTTCAATTTTCATATGTTTGAGAAATAATTTTGAAGGGCGTTTGGTTATGAATTGTCCACAAACGTTCATCTCTAAGACTTCTAGCATTTATCACAATTACTTTTATTTCATCAAAATAGCTGTAGTATTTCGTGCAACAAAAAAAATAGTTGAATTAAAATTTACGAAGAGAAGAAAATGAATGGTTGCGGGGGGAGAAAGAGAGAGTTGCAGGAAGGAGGAGAAAGCAGAGAATGCATGGGTTTTTTGAAATTTTTTATTTACGCTTTTAAATTTGCCTAATTTCTCATCTTTTTTTTGTTTGTTAAAAAAGAACCATTTATATAATGATTTGTCTGAAAATACGTGAACATAAAGGGATAATTTCCACGTGGACTGCAGACGTGAAAATTTCTTATTTAAGACGTAAGCATTTGCAAAATTATTACATGTAAAAGTGATGCTGGCATTGGTTGGAGGATTTATGAAATTTTAAATTATAAAATTAAGCGTCAATTTTTATTCATATTCATCAATTATTGCAATTTGAGAAAGCATTTGGCTGATTCGAAAATTCCGTTAGCGTTTGATGGATCGATCGATCGGTTGGTCGTGTTAGTAATGGATTTTTGCTAGAAGTGAAATAAATTAATTAATCTGTTTCAGTGATGTGATGCTGTGCGTGATAACACTTCTGCTTGTTGGTTTGCGCATTACAACGTCACTTAAACTTTGTTAGTTTTACTTTATATTTACTAAAGTCACCTTTAATGCATTAATTTCTACATTCCTTCTAAATTCAATTTCACATTTAAATTAAAATTGATGAAAGTATTTAGAAAGAGTTTTGTCTGTTAAAAAAATTTAAACTTCATTCATCTAATTCCATTCTCCGCTACATATTATTTTTATCATAGATTTAAAATTTCAACTAAATTTTGATTAATTAAAATAATGCAACATTTAGCGATGCTAATGAGTTATTACTCAATAATGAAACGTGTGGTACACGTGTACCTATATATATATATATATATATATATATATATATATATATATATATATATATATATATATATGTACTACTACTAGTAGTAGTAATAGAAGTAGCAGTAGCAGTAGTAGTAGTAGTTGGATTGTTTCAGTTAATTTTTGAATTAAAATTTTTTTATTTACAATTATTATTTCTGTTTTAAATGACATTAATAACAGTGATAAATGTGGGAAAGCACTTTTAATTATCGGCGAAAAGCTTTCATTTGCTCTCTAACAAAGTTTAGTGGAAAGGACAAGTGTTGAAGGTAAGAAGTTAGTATTTAATTAATTAATGAGAACAGAAAGCACCGAAGAGTGAGAGGAGGAAAGGTGATGGATGAGAGAAATGTAATTAAAAGGTAATTATTCCGTTTCACATTGCTCCCAACAATTGTTTACTATCGCTCTTCTCAATTTCATACATTCTCATTAGCTTAGATTCATTTCCTCTGTTTTCGTCATTTCCGCCAGTTTCACCATTTCCGCCATCGTTCCATACTTTCATTGGCTATCGATGGTTGAATGTGCAGAGGAAAATTTTGCAAAAATAGTCATCAGATTTTAAATTCTTCGAAACTTGCAATTTTTTTTGGCAAGGGTTCACCTTAACTTAAGTTAAAGGGGTGTGCATTTTCACTTATAAATTACAAATTCACTAATTTATTCTGATATTAATTATGATTTAAATCCAACGAGTGTTTGTTTGGAATGAGGAAATTTTGAAATTCTATTAAAGTGCAAACAATCCAATTCAGGTCCGCAATTTTTACGATAAATGATAATTTGAGGAAGATGTTTGATATCAATTTATCGCTTATTACTCTTAAGTGAAGTCTTAGGTAGACGATTGAGTTTTAGGTTGGAAGCGAAATTTGTTCTGATGCTGTTTGTCGTAGATGAATTAAGGTAATAATTTATTAAGTCTTAAAAGACCTTAAAGGGAACAGCAAATTAATTTATGCATTTAATTATGGCGCAAACTAATCTTGCAATATTTCAAAAAATCACTGCATATTTTGCACTTTACATATTTAAAGCTTTTTAACAATTAAACTTGCAAAATTTGCAATTAAGCAAATTAAAAAGTAATTGACTAACTTTAATTGGGAAGTTTTAAAATAGACAGAAGCTCATTTTTTTTTCTTTTTTTGCAAAAAATTACTGGAATTTGTGCTGTGATTTCATTTCACGTCGGTCAAAGTGAAAGTACAGAATTAGCGCCAATGCTATCAATAAACATATTGATTGATCATTTTGAAAGCAACAAAAAAGCGAAAGTGTGATAAATTTGAAATTTAACGATTGGAAGTGACTTTTGTTTTCCCCAGCAAAGCACTATCTATCATTTGCTTATCTTACCTGTTTTGCTAAATGGTTGTGCAGGTATTTTAAAGCAAAAAATGAAGGAAGGATTGAAAAACAGTTTGCCACTACTAATTCAGAGGAAGAAAAATACAGTAAGAGAACATAACTATCTCACTTACCTTTTCTGTCATTAAAAAAATTGTTCGAAAAATTCAAATTTGAAATGGTAATATGCAATGAATCGCGAATGCACTCATATACATTATACTAATGGATAAGATAGTAGTAATATAATTATGTGACAAGCAATTGATAATTATCTTCTTAATTTTAGAGCAAATGATAAAATTAAAAAAAATTTTATTTTTCAATAACAGTTGAAAAAGGTTACTGAGATAGTGTTGCTTTTTTACGGCCTTTTTTTGCACTATTAGTAACGTTCATTTTTTTTCGTTCATAAAATTATTTCCTATTTTCTCAACAATTTTCTTCTGATTGCTCATTTACGACTTTGTTCTCTCTTTTTTTTTAAATTTAATTTCATTTTAATTTTATTTCTTCTAAATGGTTAAGATAGAAGAACGTATGCAAAGATGATGATGGGCTGTGTGTGTGCGTGTTGTGTGTGCGCAATGAGCGGTTTACCAAAGGCGCAAATGACTTCTGGTCCGAAATAACAGTTAGTCGATCGTTATCATCTGCTTTGCAGTTTCGAAAGAAAAAAGGAAAAAAACAATCGAAAAATCCATTGCGCCAATGATCGCTGTCATGCACCTGTTTCATTGAATCAATCTTTAATAGCATGAACTGTTCAGCACAATTCTAAGACTACGATAATAAAATACCAAATTAGATTTATTTCAAAAAAAATTTAAAAAAAAAAATTTTTACATCGAATATTTACAAGTATTGGTAAATTATTTCCATAGCAATAGCGGTAGTAAGAAAAGAGAAGAGGCCATTATCATTGTTTTTTTTTCATCACTCAATGAAATATTTAAAGTAAAGATGGAAAATTATGAGTTTTTTTTTTTTTTAAATCACAGGTTAAATGTAATATATAGCACTTCGCTAATATATTGTTTGATAAATTAAGCAATTTGCAACCTATAGCGAGCGAATAATTTTATAGAATTGAAGGTTATCAATTTATCAGTTATCACATATCACTAATGGATTAATTAGTAGGAGCATTGCAATGCATGAATTAGAATGAACCCATCATCACTATCATTAATAAACTGGTGGAGTTTTAATTAGCTCTAAGCAATTATTGATTTGCTTAGCGCTAATTAAATGAAATTTTAGTTATTCACGCATAAATACTGATAACCTGAAATTTAATCTACCAGTGCATACTAAAATATTTATGAAAATTTGGAGGAAAAACGAGTTTTTCTGTTCTAATAATGAAAGATTGTTGAGCAGAATTTTCAGCTAAATATGCTAATTTGAAGAAGTGAATGCTAGCAAAACAAACAGAGAGGAATGAATGAATGAATGATTAATTTTTTATTCAAAAAATTCCTCATCATTTTTGACGAAAGCATTTTTGCTTGTTTTTCCATTTAATTCATTCAGTGATGTGAAAAAAAGACGCTGTAGAAATTGAACAAATTCTCATTTTTCCTTCTTTTTTTTTGCTTAGAAAGATATCAATCTCAATAATCTTTGCAAAAATAGCCATAAATTTTTGAAATTTCTTAAATTTAGAAATTTAAGGTTTGTTTTGTTAGCAAAGTTAAGTTAAAATTTCTTTTTTTTTTTAAAACAGGTATCAATTTTTAACTAAAACAAGTAGCTACGAAATACAATGTATTTCGCATCTTATCATTACCGTTTCATCTGCTTCGCCTATGACAAACAACAACAGTTCGTTGATCGAAGGGAAAAGTGAAAAAATTAATTACCTTCGTCTCTCCCTTCTCTTTTTTTCTCTCTCTCTCTCTCTTTCTCCTATTCTCTGCATTTCATCGAATTCCTTCTCTCCTAGATAATCTTTTTCATTAATCAACCTGCAAGCTAAGATGGGCGATAATCCGCAACGATTTGAGCCTGTCGCTGAAGTGAGTATTCATGAAAGATAATAGATCCCGAAAACTGCGACAACTGTCGTTCTCTTCTCGCAGAGGTTAACTAACTGTTGGGGGTCTAAGTCACAGAGAGAGAGAGAGAGAGAGAGAGAGGAGAGGAAAGTGGAGGGAAAGAAAAGAGGAAAAAAAAGGTTAAAAGAGGAGGGGGGGGAGGTAATGTTGAAATGTAATAAATGGTACTTGAACTTTCTCACATCAATTCCTCCAATACATATATGATGATAATAGTAAATCCCAATGCTTGCTTAAAAATGTATATTTAAATTTGTTTGAACAAAAAATTTTAAATGCACACAATAGAAATTGTTTGCATTACATTTCATTGTTTCACATCTAAGATGTATGTGTCTTCGAAAAATATCCAAATTTGTCTAAGAAGAAAAATTAAATAAAATTTATTCATTTTTTAAAAAAAAAAAATTCCGCTCAACGTTACGTAAGAAACAACTCTCTTAGATTACATGGAACTAATTTTATTTCTGTCTGAAATAAATATTTCATTTCAAATATTTTATGAGCAATAAAATTTCAATAATTGAAATTTCAATAGCCGTAAGTGTGAATTTGTTTTATTTATTCATACCCGTGAAAAACATGTGTAAATGAAAAAAAAAACTAATTCTTAGCCGATTTCCCTATCTTTTAAAATTTAAAAAATTAATTGAAATTTTTTAAATTGCAACGAATTTCGAAGTATTTACCATAGTTTATATGAAATGTTTGGTTAGTGTAATATCCTGAACTGTTTGCTCCGATAATTTACGAATACCACAAAGTGTCAGCGATCAATTTATTTGATCGCTTACTCAGTAAGCTCGTCAGCAGCCTAAATTAATCCGAGCAGAGAAGCGCTCAATGAAATAGCAGCTGCACTAATCTTATGCTTATTCCGTCAAAGTTAGACTAAGCTGAAATTGGAGAAATTTTGAGGTATATGAAGGTGGAAGAGAAAAAAAGAAAATATGTTGGATGTTTAAAAGATAATTAGAAGAGAGGAGAAGCACGCTAAATAGTGATAGTTAATTTATTCATCATTTCATGATATTATGTAACTATTCGCAAATATTTTTGAAATGATTACCATATTTAAAACGTTAACTAAGCTAAAAAATAAATTAAGTTAAATTTTGAAAAAAAAAAACTCAAGCTTTTTTTGTTTCAACTCCAAATTATCGATTGGTTGAATTTTAGTTTCATACATCATTACCTTCTCATTATCTCGGTATATTTGTTTGTGTTTTGGTTATCTTGCTGTATTTCAAATTGCTTGCTCATCTCATCCTATCCTATCATTATTTTTTCAAATAAATTAAGTGCAAAATTTAATTCCTCAAAAAAAGAAAGCGCTGAAATACATTTTCAAAACAAATTCAAAACATTTTCACAACTACTGCTTCTAAATTTTGATTTTTTATTTTGCTAATGAAATACTTTACACTTTCTTTTTTAGCATGGACATCTTGAAATTACAAATAAAAACTTATTCTCACAATAATTTCATAAATTTAAAATATCGATTGATAATTTAAGAAATTTTGGAAATTTTCAAATAATTTTCAAATTTAATTTTACTTTCAATTAGCAAAAAATTTTATACGATAAAAAAAGTGAACGAAATGCGCAATTGCATAAAAGAAATTCAACAATGGTAATGCCATCACACAATATGATTTGTAACCTTTGACCTTGTCCTTTGATGTCCTTGCTAAAGAGAGGTTAATGTCCGTTGTTGTGAATTGCTGTTTACATGTGACAGTTTTACTACACCTATTTAGAATTCGCAGGGTTCGTAGGGTTTGTGGGGACACGCACAATTCACGACGACATCCCTCACAACTGACCAATAATCGTTTGAAATTGCGAAAACTGACAGGAATTTATTATTGTAGCACACTTTTAAATTGAATATTTTTTAAAAAATCGGTAAAATTTATTCATTTAAATTCATTTCACTTCAAAATATTTGAAAATGCATGGGTATTGCATGGTAACTGAGTGTATTTTAAATGAATAAATTAACTACTATTTTGTTTTTTGTTTAAAGCAGAGAAAAAATTTTCCAATTTTTTTTTTTTGATGTGAGAAGAAAAGAAAAAAGCAAGCCGATAATGTGTATTTTTGCCAGACAAAATAGACTGAAAGAACATTTCATGCTAGCAGAGTATATTTAGTGAAAAATGAATTGAAATGAAATTTTGCATTGATATTAGAGGAGTGAGCAATAGTTCGAGAGACGGAATGGAACGTACAAGCAGTTGACAAACGAAATAGCTTAAAGTAAAAATTGAAAATTAAAAAATTAATAGAATGCAAATTTCTTTTAAAAAATTTTTCATACAATTTATTTTCGTCCTTTTTTTCAATTAAAATACTCCCATGATGTCAAAATTTTAAGCTGGAAGCTGTTACGCTAGTGAAATTTTTCACAATTTTGTTTTTCTTTCGAAACCACTGGCAATCATTCCAATAAAATTGGCAAACACTTGTTTAAATGGAATTTTAAACTTTTAAAAATTGTTTCAATTGCAGCCGAATGTCAGATCAATGCACTTGGTATGGAAAGCGGTGAGATCAGAGATTCGCAGTTGTCCGCCTCTAGTAGTTTTGATACAATTAGTGTTGGACCACAAAATGCCAGGTGTGATTTAATTATGATTGATGGTAAATTAACGGCTAGCTTTAGAATATGCTGAATCGAACTGGAATGTATTAGCTAAAAGCATTCTCATCGAATGATTTAAATGAAAGCCTCAAATACCTTAGCAGTGTTTGTTTGCTAGCCGTCGAATTCTAATTTTTGTCAGTTTAAATTCATTCGGCGCACTTAAAAGATTTGGAGATATTACACTGAACGACGCATTACTGAAGCTTCCTATTGAGCATTTTAGTGCTAATAACAGCTTATCACTAAACTTTACAAAATGATAAAATTATATTTACCTATTAAACACTTACAAATATGAAAGCTTAAATTGTGCTAAAACAAAACAATTTCGATTAAAAAAAAAAACCACATTTTAAAATAGTATCAGGATCAATACTATGTATGTTTACACGGATATGGCGTAACGTTAGACGAAGAATTTCATTATTTAATTTAAGTAATTATTAGCGAGGTAGTTTAGGTTCTCCTAAAATTACTTGATTTGTAGAATAACTCTTGTCTAATCTCTCCTATCTTACTCGCATCGGTAATAATCAGTAATAACAACCTAATAATAATAATGATAGTAATAGTGATATTGATGACATTTGCGCAAGCTTTAAACGAACATGCTAGTTTCAGGATACGAACAGAACTTGCGTCTGGCGCATGGTGCCCAAAACCACAAGTTAAATCAGGCTCACATGAATTCTTACAGGTTTCAGTTTTTCACTTCTTAAAAATTGGCCATATCAATTTGTTTTTTTCTTTTTTTCAATTTCAATTTTTTAATTCAAACTTTGTATTAAATGAGTGAGCAAAGTTGTTCGCATATCATTTTATGATTGAATATGTGAAATGCATTTTACAGTTGTATTTCCAAAAGAGAGCTTTTAGATTAATGTTTTGAAAGTTGTCTTGAAATTTTCTCTTTCATAACTTTTTTGATAAGATATACAACTGATGGGTGATGCTGCCGTACACCTGTGTTGTACACGCCGTGACTCAGATTTACAAAATTTTTCAGTTATGCAGAAATTCAATGGTTAATGATTTTAATTTAAATGAGTCCTTTCAACATTTTTTTTCTTCGTTTGTTAATTTTTATGGTTTGCAAAATGACAGCTGTTTTTTTTCCAAACTTGGTGATAATTTTAGAAAATTCTAATTGGAGGTTTAGCATACGTTTTTTGTTAATTGAGTCTAACGTTATTGTTAGTATTATTTACGTGAGGTTTTTACAGGTGAATTTCGAGCAGATATATGTGATCACAGGAATTGAGACGCAAGGTCGTTACGGGAATGGAACCGGTCGAGAATATACGACGCATTACATGATTGAATACTTACGTTTGAACAGTTCGTGGATAAAGTATCGAAGTAGAGCCTTAGTTGAGGTGTTAGACGGAAATGAAGATACGGTAACTACGGTACGACAAAATTTGGATCCACCGATTGTGGCATCGATCATTCGAATTGTACCTTATTCAACCTACGCAAGGACAATATGCCTTAGAGTGGAATTTTATGGCTGCTCGTACAATGGTTATTGAATTTCATAACTTTTTAAATTTTTAATTTTAATGAAATTTGCTTTAACTTTACCTTGTGCAAAATTTTAAGGAAAAAAATTAATTGTTGAAAGAACGATAGCTGAGCGCATTGCGAAAGCAAATACTTCAAAATTTTTTAAATTTATTTCAAAAATTCAACAATTTTCTTTGCTCTATATACTTTGTTCATTTGCTTTCCAGTATTTTTCAACTCTTCCAAATACCAGAAATGCTCTCTCTTTTTTTTTGATTTCAAAAAAGAAGGGAAATTATATGAAAATCCATTCGTCTACAGATGCATTACTGTTCTACTCGATGAATAACGATGGCTCAAGAATTGACAATTATGATTTTCGTGATCAAATTTTCGAGAATTCAAATATGCTCAGCCATTTTACGAATACTAAAAAGCAAGTGTCCGAATGAATACAGTCATTTTCATTAACACTTCCATTTTACCGTATTCCATCATCATCCCCATCTTTCGTAATGAAAGCAAAAAATAAAAAAGGAGAAAAAATTTGTCCATTTGTTATCCTTTTAATTATTCCATGAATTAAAAATAGCGAAGTTTGCCTGAGCCATTTCAAACCTATTTTTCAAGAACCTTTTAAATTTCACCTAAAAATTTTTCATCCTTGGTTTGAGTGTAATTAATTATTGATCGTTTTTTTTTTTTAAACTTTGCTTATAGCATTGATTTTACGTTATCTAAGAATCTAGGCATTTAACTACGGAAGAATTTGCCTATGAAATCTTCTAAGAATTTATCTAAGAACAGTTGAGTGTGCATTCAAATTTTGATAAAACACTACAATGTTACAGTAAGCTATGCCATTCATTTAATTAAATTTTTATTAATTGGTCTGATGCTCAGTTCGGAAAGTAATGAAAAGTCCAGATAAGTGAAAGCATTAATTATTACTGTTTTGTTTGAATTATTCGATTTATTACAACTGCTCGATGGTATACTTTACTTCTCCATTACTAATATTATTATTTTTTACTTAAATAATTACCTATTTGAATTTCAGGGGTTTAGGCTTACTCACCGACGGTATCATTGCGACAACAAATCCATTCGACGATATTACCGGTAGTAGTAGTGGAATACCGGCATGGATTGGTTGGAATCAATTGATAACTAGTAAATAGTTATTACATGAAATTGTTTCATAATCTAATTTTATTGCAATAAAAATTATCAACACATTGCAAATTACTATTTTTAGATTTTCAAAAAATCCTGAAAAATATCACACACACGCACGCACACACACACACACACACACACACACACACACACACACACACACACACACACACACACACACACACACACACGCTAATACCAATGAACATAAGTGACCGATAAATTTCTCATTTCTTTCTTTCACGTTTTGTAATTCAGATGGTTCGGTGGAAATTGTTTTTGAATTTTCCGAAATTCGAAAATTTACACAATTGGAAATTTGGACCTATGGAACATCATTACGAACAATCGAAATGTTTTTTAGCACGGACGGTGAAGAATTTGCGCTCGCTTCACAAATTTCATCCATACAAGTAAAATATTTCATTTGTTACGAAAAAGAAATTTAAATAACAATTTAAAAATTTAAAAAAATAAAATTGCAAAATTGTTCAAATTTAATTTAACTTTTTTATTTCTTTGTCAGAGAAGACCATTGGATGGAATACGAAATGTACCAGTACGAATACCATTGCATAATGCAACAGGACAAGCATTAAAAATGAAACTTAGCTACAAGGAGCAGTGGCTATTTCTATCGGAAATATACTTTGCATCGAGTAAAATTTACTTTTTCATTTTGTAAATTTAAAATTTCATTTCTTTTCTTTAACAATTGAAATTAATCAATGAAATTCAGCTTACTATTGTTTCAGTGAATTAATTAAATCTCATTTATCTGGTAGTGCACTTGATTTTTAAATAATTTTAATTATTAAACAATTATTTGTTTGTGATTCGTCCATAAATAATAACTCCTTTTTTTTTCGAGATGCTCTGAATAACGTTGTAATGAATGCTTCATGAAAGAATTTTATAATTTTAAGTGAGGAAGAGCAAAGGACTCGGTAGACCGAACTACTAAACTGCCTAGCTACCAACTTCATGATGATGATATTTTAGCATTTAAATTCCTTTCTTTTTTTTTCTGTTTTAAACGAAAACCTTCGATAGAACATCATTGAAGATTTATGCCATTTTTTAAGGTTATAGTTGAATTTTCATTTTAGAAAAAAAAAATCAATTTCGTCATTCTCCGAGAATAAAACGGAGTGAGTAGTGTGAAGTTTGCTTAATGAGGCTTATTGTACAGAGTTGCTTACTTCTTACTTCCTACGCTTCCATCAATCCTTTTTTGGTTTGTTTGCAAATTTATTGAAACCACTCAGATTGGCCTGAAAAAAAAGGGAGAGGAAAGAGAGCGAAATGAACAAAATGCATGAAATTACTTTACAGGCAATGTTAGAAAAACAATCGTATCGACGCGCGCCTCTCCGACCACTACCGTCACCACAACCGGAATCATCACCAGTTCTTCCGGTTTGGCAATATCAATTTTTCCTCATTTCCCTCCTCTTATTGCTATCCTATTGCTCTCTTAATTTTAATGGATGATAATTCAACAAAAAAAAAACATTGTCACTTCGTTCAAAATTTTACAACTAAATGCCACTTTCGAAATGTTTCAAAGAAGCCGATAGCTAGAAAGCATGATGAAGCATACGATTTAGAAAATTAAAATTTGCAAGAAGTGAGCTAGGACTAATGGTAAAGTAAAATAGATATGTGTTGAATTTAAAATTTCCACGATGAGTCATATTTTAATTTTGCACTGTCGTCATTCTTTCGTACAATGCCGAAATGACAGTTGTTTCGTGCAGTGCAAAAATAACCCGTATGAGTTCTGGTTATTTGATTGAAATTGTTTTTGAAATAGGAGGAGTTGAAAGTAAAAAAAGGAAATTGAAAAGTTTTCTTTTGAATTTTTTAAAATTATTATTTGAAAAAATATTTGAAACAAAAAAAAATTTATTTTATTTTTGGGAGAACTCATTTGAAAATTGGTGCTAATAGCTTCCTTCCTCGTGGTTTTCAACTTTTCCATGCCTTTATTTACAAAACACAGAAAATGATTGCATGTTTAACATCTATGCTTTAAAGGTTTAAAATTTTTAAACTAAATTTTCTAATTGGATGTTTATGAAATAATTGTGGATATGTAAATGTAAAATGTAATCGATGATTAATTATATTTAAATTTTAATCATGAAAATAATTTTCAGACGCATTCAATGCGACTTCATCAACAACAGTCGATGAATCAACCGGCGTATTTTCAACGATTTATTCCATTGGTGAGTATTTCGGATTTTAAAATATCTAATTGGAACTTTCAATTCACATTGAAATTTGTTACTACCGCTACAGTAGCACTTCGACTTTCCCATTGACTAGCAGTTATTACTGTATATTCGCATAATTTAAAAAATTCTTTTTAAAACTTCCTCAATCGTAAAAACCAGATATTCACGATAAAATCAAAAGAAAAAAAGAAGTATTTTAGCCTATTTAATGTAATACGATAAATTTGCTGATAAGAGAAAAAAGTGCACTCTAGAAAGTTTCAACTAACTAAATGTTGTGTGTTAAATTCAATGATATAATGAATTTTTTTCAAATTTTTTTCATTTTTGAGTTCAACTACTATTTCATATGGATGAGTAAATTTTCTTTCTTTTCTTTTTTAAATATACGACTGTTGAAGTTCTATGCTTACCACTTCTTATAGGTTTGTTAGTTTTATTTCTGCTGATAAGTTGCGTGCTCTGTGGACTTCTCATTTTACGACGTCGTGAGCCAAGTGCAAAGAACTACGGCGGTGGACGAGCAAGGATTATGGTGACAAGTTTGGGTGAAAAAGGCTTTTGCACAAATTTCTGCGACGCAAACGATATTGACTATCATCAAATTCAAAAGAACAGCTTCTACGCTATTGAAAAGTAACTTTTCGTGTTTCATCAAATTTACAATTCCATTGGAATTATAGTACGATTGATAGGTGGAAAAGAAATTGATTTGAATGCAATCGGAAGGAAGCGAAAAAATTTATGCAAATGAATGAATTCTTTAAAAAAAAAAAAAAAGGAAATTTTTCTTTTCTTCTTTGTTTTTTTTTTTGAAAATTTCGAACGTATCAAATTAAATACAAAAATGTTTTAGCAAATAATGTGTGCTAAGCTTGTTAAATTCAAGCTTAATTTCTTACACATTAATGCTATTAATGATTTGTAGAAAGCTTGCAACGGTCAATAAACGAACAAAGAAATCGCCATCCTGGTCCGATTTTCATTTTCCGCCACCACCACCAGCAACAGGTGAATGAATCATTTTGCAATTAATTTTAACATCTGTGAAACGGAATAGCAATTGAAGTTTCGCCTCAATGCAACGGTCAAATTTCTGTTGCTATTTGCTAGTAGTTCTCTGAGGAAGTGGAAAAACACAAGTAATAAACTGTGAAGTAAATTTAACTGAAAGCGAGTAAATTAACTGTTTGTAAATTTAAAATAAATGTATTTTCATTTCAAATTATCGATACATTCTCAAATATTTGCGCATCGGATAATTGGTAAAAAGTTTATAGACAAATACGGTATCAATGAATCTATAATGGAACCGCTACTGATACCTAAAATTCCTGCACCACCTGCTCTTCCTAGCACGCAAAGCAGAAATAATCGTCAAGCAGTGCCGAAAAAGTAAATTAATTTGCATAAGTGAATTTTTTAATAGAGATTTAAATAAGTAGTTGTATAAAAAAATTTAGCTTTTCAAGGCGCTTAAAAAATGAACGTACGTTGGAGTGTTAGCTGATAGAAATTAAATAATGGAAAAACTAATAAATGCATGAGAATTAATTTTCTTCCCACAAAAGACTTTTATCAAAATTTGCCTTTTCAGTTGATAATTCAGTTTTTTTTTAGGCTTAGCAATGAGGATAGCTTACATTATGCTACAGCAACTGTTCAAATTTCTGATTGGTATTTTCAACGGAATTTCTTTCTTTTTTTTTTCATTTAAATTTTCCACTTGCATTTTCTTTGATTATTGCGCTGTAAAAGCAATCGCAGAAGTGCACTCCTAACATTTCTGTTCTTTCTAAGCAATGTGACTTCTTTTTTCCTTTTTTTTTTTAGCAAAATAAAACGACGAATTGAGAAAATCCACGTGGAGCAGGTTGTGTTAGGTGCTGAACTGGGCCGTGGAAGGTTCACAGTAATTCGGCTGTCATCCATTGATGGTAGCAATTATGCGGCAAAGATAATAACAGATAGGAATAAGCAAACAATGTAATCCTTGAAATGCTTAAAAGCTAAAAAATGAAAATGCTAAGTGATCGAGAGTGTAATAGGGCTATCGGATACGTGCGCAAATATATACCTTTCTTCTCGAAGGTATACGTGTATTTCACGCGGTTTGCGATGAACCTCACTTTGCTAGCAATTTGCAGAAATTTGAAATTTACAAATAAAGATAGTGAATGAAATTTTCATCCTTCTTTTATCCATTTATTTGTTTCTTTATTTTTGCATTCAAAATTTTCTAATACAACGAAAAAGTGGTTATTGAGGGGAAAGTATCATCGAATGGCAAATAAAGT
The DNA here is from genome assembly GCA_963070105.1 of Litomosoides sigmodontis. Lineage (NCBI taxonomy): Eukaryota > Metazoa > Nematoda > Chromadorea > Rhabditida > Onchocercidae > Litomosoides > Litomosoides sigmodontis. The sequence continues at coordinate 2,119,022 of OY718807.1, read as the reverse complement.
AATTTCCACTGATTCCGTAAGTAAGTTTCATTATTAATTATTCCAGAATTTCAGGAGTATCTTCAATGATGAAGTGGGAATATTGTCAAAAATTGATCATGAAAATCTCATTAAGGTTAGCATTTCAATCGTATCGATTTTTCATCGTTTCAATTGATCAATCATTGCTTATTGTTTCAATTGATCAGATCATTGAATTGTCACACTTTCTGACATTTCACAGAAGCGAGAGTTTTAATTTCTCTTAGATATTACTAAATTGAAATTAAATTTGCAGCTCTACGGTATTGATAGCAATTCAACAATGTACCTTGAATTAGCACTACACGGTAACATACGACAGTATTTGGCTCATAAGCCTGAGGCCAAGTTTGAATTATCACTCATTTCCCAATGTTTCACCTTTCAACCTGCTTGTTTGTTTCGCTGTTTAAAAAGCACTTGATAAAAGTATATTTTTAGAAAAATGAGAAATGCAAATTACATTCACCTAAAATGAATTTTAGCGAATTCAAACAAAAAAAAAATCCCAAGAAAAGAATTGATAATTCAAAAAAATCCTATCCATAATAACTCTCTAAACTCATCGCTTCATCGGAACGAAAATGTTTTCTGTTTTTCCTTTCAGCTATTTAAATATACTGCAATTAGTGATGGAAATAGCGGATGGGATGAAATATTTGGAGCAAAGACAAATTGTTCACGGACACTTATCACCTCAATGCATATTGATTGATCATAATGAAAGGATCAAAATCGCGTCACCACGTGGACATCTTCATCACGCTCAATTACGCTACAGTGCGCCAGAATCTGTCATTGCTGTTTGTTTATTTTTTCCTTTAAGAAAAAAAACTCGCAATAATATTACGAAAAAATGAAAAATAAAATTCATTTCAGTTGAATGAATTTTAGCTAATGAAAAAAAATTGATAATTTAAAAAGTGAATGAAATTTTAACTTTCCTTCGTAAATAATGATAGCATGAGAGTTTCGTGAAAATGTCAAAATTTTTCAAATATTCACAAATAATAGTAATTTTTTAAATGCGAGAGAAAGTGTGAAACGATATTATTTTTTAATGACAAAAGGGTAATACCTTAATCGGAATGAGTAATTTGCTATTATGCATTTACTCATTATTAACATTATTTTTAAATTATTCAACCTTTTTATTATTATTATTATTATTATTATTATTATTATTATTATTATTATTATTATTATTATTATTATTATTATTATTATTATTATTATTATTATTATTATTATTATTATTATTATTATTATTATTATTATTATTATTATTAATATTATTATTATTATTATTATTATTATTATTATTATTATTATTATTATTATTATTATTATTATTATTATTATTATTATTATTATTATTATTATTATTATTATTATTATTATTATTATTATTATTATTATTATTATTATTATTATTATTAATTATTAAATTATTTATTATTACTGTTAATTATTATTATTAATGATTATTACGATTATTATCGTGATTGCAAATCATCAATTTTCATAAAATCTATTAGAAGTAAGTAATAGCACTGAGCTTCTCATGAATATTCATTGTGCTCTTAGAATTGTTTCTAGAATGAGTGGAGCAATAAAAGTGATGTTTGGTCATTTGCGATAACAGCTTGGGAGGTTTTCAATCGTTGTACGAGTGTACCGTTTGCTAAATTGACAAATGTACAACTACTTGAAAACGCTAGACACATCTATGGCGGCGATGATGCGGCTAGTTTTTTTCCTTCTCTTCATTTTTAATTTTAATTTTAAACCTTAATTAACACATCAATTCATTTACTTCATTCATATTACTCTTTTAAGTATATTTTGGTTAAGCAAATTATAATTTGTAATTTTTAACACTCATTAAATGCTTTAGTAGCATTTCATTCCTTTGTTAAATATTTATGCATTAGTATAGGAGCACGTGTTAGATGATTTTTGCAAAAAAAATTAGCCAATTTGCTTTTATGAAGTTTGTTGTTGTCTTAGCGATAATTTAGAATTTCGAATTTTACTATCATAAGTGCTATTACCACTTACTATTTCACCGTTACGATTTTATTACTTATTACTATTTTTATCACACATAAATTTTACTGTTATACTTTAGATGTATCTCGAACTTCCTTTGGATTTACCTCAACAGGTTGCAAATCTCATTAGCGATTGCTGGCAACGGACGTCAAACGATCGACCAACATTCCTTGAAATTCATTTCATTCTAGCAATGAATAACTCGGGTCTACCTAATTCCAGAAAAGGATAATGCAATTAGGTCATCACGTATTTCTGCTATGCATTACTTTTTTTTTGGATAAAATAATAATTTGTTTGAAATTTATAAAAAATTTTCGCACATTTATGCTAAATTTTGAAATTTGATTTTAAAAATGTGAGAACTACAGTAATCAAATTTTATTGTACTTTGTAAATTTCAATTTAAATGTCAAATATACATACATACATACGTAAATGTAAGACTTTACATTTTTCATACCTTCCAAATTTACTGCAACTTTCATCATAAAATCATTTCCATAACTTCCTTTGTTTTTCATACCAAACGATTGACTGTTCTATTTGTGATTTCCTTTTTTTTTTCTAAAGTTTTCTTTACTTCCTGAAAACCACAAAAAACATAAATTGTAGCAACCTTGTTTATTCAAGTTTTTTGCTCGTAATCACTTACGTACGTGTGCGTGTTCGTGTGCGTGTATGTATGTATGTAGTATATGAAATGCCATTGTTCATTGTTGTCATGAGTGATTAAAAAAATTGTTCAAAAAAAATTTTCTAACTTCCCTGCTGTTACATTTATTAAAAACTACTGCACGAGAAAAAGTAAATTTCATTGTTTGAATCGATTAATACGAGTTTTTTAAAGTAAGTTCGATCATTTTTTTCGAATACTGTAAGAGAAAAATTTGCATATTTGATTACCTTCATCAGCAAATAGTACTAATTAATAATATCATCTAAGGCAATAGGAAATTTTTGGCACTTAATTCACTGCAATATGCTAGTAGAAGACGATATGAAATTTTCATACAAAATGCTTATGCGAAGAGCATTTCACAACTTCGACATTAAATTTTAATCATTTAAAAAAATGAAAAGAAAGACGGAATTTAACAAATTTAAAACGATTTACAATAATACTAATTTAAAAAGGTTACATCTATAATTCAAAAAAAAAAAGAAATTCTTTTTCAAATTTATTGCGTTTCTTTAATGCAATCATGTTTGTAGGTAGTAAGTGCTACAGATAACACTTATCATCAGTAAGAGGTAGCACTTTCGACAAATTATCCGTCACCAAAACAGATCGAAACTACCTTACTGGTAGTAAGTAGCTAAGAAGGATTTGCATCAATATTAATCACGTACATCATGAATTGAAGAATTGAATTATCACAAATAGAAATGAATTTAATGGAAATTCATCGCATGAAACCTGTCCATTTTTTTTTTCACTCACTGATGCTAAATATACACCATGCAACATTGATCATTTCGAATTTATTTATCGGTTCACAGCGCTTAAACAACGGAATGTCGCCTAGTGCTACTGCCGCTGCTGTTCAATGTGTAAACAATGTGCTAAATTGAAATTGCTAGCATCTTTTATTGATCGTTCAAATTTCAATGAAAATTTCGATGTAAATTCGAAGAGTGAGTGGAAGTGCTGAAAAATTACCCCATCCCGCTATTCCCGCTATGTCACAATGATTTGGAGATTGATTATGCATGGAAAAATCCATCAAGCTATTATTCTCACTCAGTGACTTCCCTTTTCACTTCAACAATGTCGGTAGATTAGTTACAGGAAAAAATTCCAAATTTCAGCTAAGCTGAAGCTGACGCTACTACATTTCCGTCGATCTACAAGGAAGACATACTTTAAATGAACTTCAATCATCAATTTCAATTTACAGCAAAATTAATCTTTCAGATTTCATTTGAAAGCTACTTAAGAATTGCACAAGTTTGTAGTGATAATTGAAAATGATGATGTTGCAAGTTGAGGATGAGAGGATCAGATAAAAATTCCTTTTAATCACCATCCTTCCAACTCCAACTGTAACACTTTTATCATTAGAGCACTCATTGCTCATTGCTCACGGCTATTTACCGCCGTTTAAACGAGCTATAAAATTCAAGAAAAAAAAAACGAACTGTTTTCATTATCTGATCTAAAATCCTATGAATTCTGCTAACAGCGTATACGTCACGTCACGTCCAGTTTTTCTTCGTATAAAAAAAGAGATAAACTTTTAAAAGTTCTGAATAATACCAACCATATTTTCCAAAAAATTCCTCCTCGCTCTCTCTCCCTCTCTCTCTCTCTATCTTTCTGACAGTTCAGTGAAACGTATTAACCTGTGATACAATTTACACGTATTTCATATTTAAATGAATTCATGAAATATCATATGATTCCTGTAATCGTGACTTCGTAACTTTTTTGACTACGTGATAAAGTGGTTCACGGAAGAGGGAGGAGAGAGAGAGAGAGTGACAGAGAACGAAGAGGTGGAAAGACTTGCACGTCAAATTATTAGTGATAATGATCGGAAAGACTGACGACGTCACAGACGATGATTCATTCTATTGTGCTTCATCAAGACGAGCACTATCAGACGCCTAGCACTTATGAATACTTGACGCAAGCCACACTTGCGCACTGGTCTAATCAAAGTTTAATTCAATGGACGGACAACCTGCCGCGGTTGCACTTCAGCCGTGAGGGACGAGCACTGCCCGACTAGTGCATGGATTAGTCTAAGTTGTGTTCGCATGAAGCATAGGTTGCATAGATGAAGAAGGGGCGAGGGGGGCGATATATATGTGACCCCCTCGTGCGTACCACTTCCTCCGAAAAAGTGCTAAGGTCCTATTACTCACACCACTTTCGCACAGTGGCACATGGAAGCCACGTATAGCACGGGGAGAGAAAGAGAGAGAGGAGAGGAGAAAGAAAAGTGTGCAGAAAGCTATACGTATAGCGGATAGGGTCGGAGTGTGGTATAAGTGAAAAGGGAAGAAGAGGGACAATATAGGATAAGTGTAAGGGTAAGCGTTGGCGTAAGGGTAAGGGTTAGGGTAAGGTAAGGGCAGATGAGAGTGAAGGTTAATTTAGGAGTAAGGAGAGGGGCTGGACTGAGTCGATGAGTGTTGCCATTCCGATGCTCGCAGTCGTTGTCGTCCCGCTTGTCACGAGAGGTTACTCTCTACCCTCCCTGCGTCAGTGTGCTCCTTCCAAGCTTACCGTTCTGCGCACCACATATACGCAGACAGACAAACACGCACACATACACGTTCATACACACACATATATTGGGAAAAGGGAGGGGGAGGAGGTGGGGGTACATAGACAGACCGACCGACCGACTGGCTACGACACGAATAGCCTTCTTCCCCATCAATCGCATTGATCGTATGTGAGTGTTTGTGTGTATGTAAATACGTGTAGATAACAGGCGAACACGGAGAGAGCAGAGAGTGTAACACAACGGTTGCATCAACAGCAACACTGCCACGGCAACAGCAACGATATGTTGACGTACGCTGCGTTGCGGACACGCGCGCGCACGCCCCACCCGACAGCATCACAACTATCTTCGCCAGCATCCGCGACGGCGGTGGCACTGACAGCAGCACAACACGAAAGAGAGGGCTCCGCTTTTACCACCCACTACGTCCCACCCGAGCTTAGCCAACCTGTAATACCAAACTACCACACATAACTGTTGGTAAGTGTAGACATATTTTCTCTATTAATCCCGCTAAGCTTTTACACGTCTACGTTACTTTGCTGTCGGACGTTACACGTACGTGTTCCTACACGCAATATTTCCGCAAACAGATGTTTCCGTAACGGGCGAAGGAGCAGACGCATAATTAGGCATCAAATCGATGTGGCATCAGTGCCGTCGTGTTTAAGCACAGATATATGTGTTTTGGTAAAGCGTAACAGAACTGACCGCCATCTCTGTCCATTGATAGGTTAGGGTGGGAAATTCATCACAGTTCGCTCCAATGTTAGGCGAAGAGGCCAAATCGTAAAGTGTGTAGCCGTAAGTGATCGCTTCGTTTTGGTCTACCTTCTATAGTTTTTGGTCTACCTTCTATAGTCGTAACACGTAAGCGACGGATGATGATGAACATGTCTTGCGCTCTTCATATGAACCTTTTGTTTTGCGGGAAACTTTTCAAATTTCAAATGACTAATTCTTCAATTTCGCTAGCTTTGTGATGTCATACGGTGGCACATTGCAAGTAATATCACTAATCATTTTGCTTCATTTTTCATAAATGGAAAAAAAATAAATGATATTACAGGTGCATGCTATGCTTGCAGTGTAGTGCAATCGGTTATTGTAAGTGCAGAAGTTGGTAATTGTATGTGAGCTGTTAGTAGAAGGTTGTATGATGGCGCATTACCAGTCACTGACCATTTTGTTTAATGTAACGTAAATGATGTTGCAGTTGCATGCCATGCTTGTGGTGTAGTACAATCGGTTATTGCATTTACGTGATCTCTTAGGAGGTAGTAAGATGACAGTAATATCACTAATCGTTTTATATATCATAAGTAATATTGCGGTTGCATGCTGTGCTTGTAATCGGTCATCACAGTTGCAGAAATTGGTGATTGTACCTGACCTTTTAGAGTAGGTCAGATACAGCTATCAACTTCCTGCAGTCATTTATTGATGAAACTGCGGTTCTGATTTAGATAATTCTAATTATTCGACATTTGTTTTGATGTCAAATCGATGGAAATCAGTTTGTAGCGCGTTGTATTGTCTTAAATTGAGATATGCTTATTCAATATGCAACATTTGTTTGTACCGTAGAGATTTGACACTGAATTAAATGCTTCTGGATTATAGGTTATTCTTTTGCGGTGGCTGTGAAACGCATCCAATATGTCAGTCAATGGAGCGGATGACGGTGACAGTACCGCACCAGTAGATCTTAAAGCACCTATTTTAGAGGTTAGTTTCAAACAACCTATTAAAAAAAATAGAGGTAAGCTAGGGATATTCTCGAGTTGTGCGGATATTTGGAAAGTGATCCGTGCAAGTTTTAGATTGGGAGTGGTAAATGTTTTTAGATTGAAAGTACTTGTTTTATACATAGCAATATTATTGTAGCGTGATTTTTCTTGACAAACGAAAAATGTTTAAAGGGAAATTTTTATAAAACTTTGCTAGTTTTTTCAGTTAATTTTTTGAAGTTTTCAGGTAAGATGTGGACATTTGGTGGCTCGTCTACATACTGAAAAATTCGTCTGCCCTGGAATACATCAACCATGCATCGAGCTGGATGGTCTGTTTCTTTTCTTTTGTTTTTAATACCAAAGTCATCCAAACTGCTTAACTGACGGAAATACTAACGCAGTCACCTTATTGTTGTGTAGAAACGTCACTCTTCACATAGTAATTAAGGCACAATTATATATACCTTTGTAATATTAGCTCTTTCGCGTGGATGCCTGAACATTGCTAGTTAGTTTTGTGAAACTTACTGAAGTCAATTCTTCGGTTGCTCCAATCCTGACATCCTGTTTTCACTTTAATCCGTTATAGGTAAAGTAAGGTTCCCTTTGTATGATTTCGTGTTCCAGCCCAATAGCAGCTATTACGCTATTTCGTTATGCGGAACGTTTTCATAGTTTACATCCACTTTTTATAGTTTGTTCGCAGCGTTATAAAAACATCAGTGCAAAAACATGCATATTTGCGTCATGTCTTTTCAATATCATTTTGTTTAGGTGAACTAATTAGCCCTAAAGAATTTACAATACGTGCTAATAAAGATAAGCAAAAGGATTGGAAAGGAAGTATCCGTATTGGAAAGTCAAATATGAGGTATTGTACTCTAAAAATTCAAAAAAAATATTGCGACCTACTGTGGGCGATTTGGCACATTGTGTGATTAAATATAAGAATGAAAGTGTTTTGGTTTAACCCTTTTGTAGCGCAAAATTTATTTTTGAAAAATCTGTAGAGATGGAGTGGAATATTCGCTGCCATTTATGGCCTTAACATGAACTTGATTTTTTTAAAATAATGATACCGTGGACTTTTTTTCTAGTAGTTATGAAATCTGGGAGTGAAATTGAGTCTTTCAGAGCATACTTTTTGTCAGTTAATGGCTTTATTTCATAGCACATTTCTTTAGAGCATTAATGGAAATGAAAAGCCTCGACTTTTACAATCACGAGAATTACTGTAGCGCCAAATGTCAGTCACGAAATTTCATGTCGTTTAAGAATCATCTTACGGAAGCCTATTTAAACGCCGATTTGCTTTATGGAGCGACATCATCTTCATTTGATGAGGATAAGAAGAGCGGCATTATGAGGTGATTTATATATTCCAAAACATGAGCAGACGAATTTTGATTAAATGACTTGGGGAGTGAGTTGCAGCTGAAGTGGTGTCACTTAAAATTATTTCAAACAAACTTGGAAAGCAATTCTGTATATGTATTAAGATCTTTCACTTTTATTTTTTGCAGCCTTTATTCACAAGTGAATGAACGAAGTAATTCGGTTGTAAATGGTATGTTCTAATCGAATTTTTTCATTTTACAATGAAATCAATTGTTGATTACATTCACGGTCTTCTGTAAGTGGAGCCAGTCAAACTGCAATATTCCATTTAATTTCGATATTCATCTATGTATGGTTTTGTCAGATGTTCTAATATCTTAATTATTTCGTATTTGTTTTGCAGCAATAATGTCAACATTTATGAAGGGTCAAAAATTCGATGATGATCTCATACCGGCAGAAGAAGATACAGCTGGTTCGAGTAATAGCGCGGTAGTGGTGATGAAAAACCGTATGTTTTTTCATTAAAAAATTTTTATGTTTTCTCACTAATTTTGAATATACTTGAATGCTTCCCCCCCCCCCCCCCCCCCCCCCCCCCCCCCGGACAACTGATAAATCACCCATTTAGCTGATTTTTCTGTGAAACATGTGGTATGGCAGATATACGATTGAAAACTATTGTAACTGTCAAGCTGACATGTGGTTAATGGGAGGTTTTGTGTGCTATAGAGGGCGAACATTTTTGTTTACTCAGTGGTATCAACGAAGTGTAAAATATATCGCTGTTCAATTGCACTCGAAGGGTAAAGGAAGTGAATAAATGAAATTTTTTATTTTAGTGAAAAGCACTTCATATAGATGTATGTATAAATAATTTTGAAATTCTATTAATCTTTTAGAACCAATTAAATTTTGGGCGGGCATGGATGAAATGGGACTTTTAAGTGATTTGACAGACGTTATGATCACTTCTATGGAACATCTTCGTCGTCTTGCACTAATGGGACCATCACAAAGGGATGCGGGTAAGTTAATTACCGCTTTATTAGGTGTTTGTATTAGCATTTACGTTGCTAGTCAATTATATTTCTAAATAAACATGCACTAAGTTTGAGTAGAGCAAGTTTTTTCCTTCCTTGTTCTGTCATAAACTGTGGTGCTATAAAATTTTGATTTCACACTTTTCATACTGTTTACTTATAAGCAGAATGTTCTTACATTATCATACATTTAAAGGATTCTGCAACAGCATAATTTGATTTAAAGGATTCTGCAGCAGCATAATCTTGTATTGCTTACAGTTGCTGATAGATTGACTCGAGTTGCCGGCGCATTGGATTTGGAAGAAACTATCGGCTCCAGGATACAGGCAGAACGACTTAATTGTACTGTGGAAACAAGTTTATTGAGCAACGAAATCCAAGGTATGCAAGTTTCATTATTCCAATCCATATTCTACAACATATTCGTCGAGCTTGAAAAAATTGTCAGTACCATGAGTCTGTTTGAATGAGCATAATTCTTAAAATTGTCCAGTTACAGTAACTGATTAGTAATTCATTACAATGGGAATAGAAATAAGAATGAAATGGAAAGTACGTACAGCTAGCCAGTAATGAGATATCTGTAAATCACTATTAAGCAGAACTGCAAAAGAAAACCGAAGTGAGCTGGCGTAGACTGGAGGAGTCACGACGGAAGGCATCTCGAATTGATGACCTCTTCTGTGAGGACTCCTCACCAAGTGTACCAGGGAAACGTCGAAGGCATTCCGCTGCAGCTCCTGCATGTGTTACAGTGTCAGCGATTTCATCTGCGCCTACTTCTGCTACCACAACTGCAACTGCAGCGTCTATCATCGATGAAAGTAACGGCTTATCAATGGTGGAACAGTGAATTTCATCTGTTCTGTATATCATGTTTTCACTTTTTTTTGTGAAGCTATTGTTTCTTGTTTATTTTTTTAATTATCAATTTTAATATGTGTAACTTTATTCGTTAGCTGTTAATGTAAAAGACAGACGAATTGTCGAACACTGGCTAAGAGGGTTTTAAATTATTCCTTTTTTTACCTTTGCAAGACATAATTTTTACCGGTTATTGTTTTCATCCGAAACAAAATGATCTACAACATTTATTTTTTGGTAGACGCAGATTATAAAAAAATTATCATTGGGGCATTGAAAATGCAAGTTTCTTATTGGAATTCTCAAAATTTTCCAGTCATCAATAGAGTCTTGCTTCATCTTGATCCATTTCAGATCTTACTTATCTTACCTGTTTAAATCTGGTTTTAAAGGCAATTCTTGCCATTTCGTAATAGTCCATGGATTCCAATAAATCATGGGAGAGTTGGAACCACTGAGTCTCTACGTTCAATAAGATTATATTTTTACAGGGACTCTGGTATCTATCACATTGGAGAAATTGCAGTAGTGACGAATACTACTATACTGTTCAATTTCTTGAGGAAGGTTTTTGTTCAATAGATTTTAACCCATAATTTAGAGCATTTGCATTTCGATTTTAGGTTTTTGGTTTTTACTTTAAGAAAGTGATTACGAGAACAGCCATGCTTTAGTTGTAACACTGGCACGAAGATTAACTCGCTATATTCAGAAGTATTTTAAAAAGGATTTTGTTTGGGTCCCATAATTTTTACTTTAAGGCTATGTAATTGCCATTTGGACAGAAGAGTTATGGGAAGATATCTCAGTGATATAACGCTTTATGCAGCAACTCTTACATTATAAGAAATTTCAGTTTAGGAAATTTGCTTCAGGACACACAGAAAAATGCGCATTTTTCTCTTAAATTCCTCACTAAAGAAGCTGTCGCAGACAGTTTTTCTTTAATCCTAGTGAGCTTGGCTGGTTGGTACTTAATATTAATTTCACTTATACGACGCTCATGTCATTAAATTTGGAATTCCCTTATATTTTTTTTCTTAAAACAGTGGCATCACTTGATGGTTGAAGGATTTATCGGGGTACTCTAAAATGTCCGAAAAAGCCTTGGGTTAGTTAAAAAAAACACCTATTCAAAATTCTTGTAATAGCGAAACTGTGATGATTGATAACTGCTTACTTTTGTTGGAGCTAATATTTATGTTCCTAAGTTTGACCCCAATTGTAGATTTTACGTTACCTGACAGTGGACTACTCAGTGAAGCTAGCAAAGTTTAATTTTTTGCTCAGGCAGTCCCTTGTTTGAATTGTCCACAGGTTGCTTCACTCACCACTTTTCCTTGCATATTGTCGGAACAAAATTGAGCGGTGTAGTAGTTTGTAAAATGGATACCCTGTACCTACTCAGTTTATTGTCATGAGGAATGCTCGGAAATGTGGATGCTTGTTCAATTCTTCGTTAGATAATGATAATTTGTTTTGATTGAAGCAACCCAATGAACTGCTTCTTTACGAAGTTTGGATCTCTGTTTTGTACACACTGTGTTATAGGCTATTTGCGGAAAACAATTACCAAGGCCTGTTTCAGTGTCGATTTCCTTACACTGTTTCTTTAAATCAGTTTTGTTTATTTTTTTAATATGCTATTAAAAAAAATGTTTGTTTGTTTGCAGAGTATAACAGATTTCAGAAAGCCATAAAAGAGCAATTTTTTTAGTAGTTTTATCGAATTAGCGGATGATATCTTAGCTTTTTTGTGTGCTTTGCGTTTCATTCGGGCTATCTCAAAACCATCAGTTTCCAATTTAAAAAGTAAGAAAGCAGCTATTGTATAGATAATTCTATACCCACAGACAGTAATTGGTAAATGTGACTTCTGCTTATGTTTGAAAAAAACAATAATAACTTATGTTTGAGTTATTGTTTCTTTCATTCCCTTTATTTATCCTATAATACCTGTGGAGAAGTAACATAAAACGTACTCGTGTTAATTATCCAGGCAAACAAGTGAAAAACAACCATTTTTTCTCGAAATTCCCACTTGATTTTACATCCTTATAGAACTTGAAAATTTTCATTGCCATGAAGATTTTAAATCTTCGATGTTTCTCGTTTTCAACTTGTCAAATGCGACGTATTTTGCGATAGCAAATGACGCAGTGAAAAATACACTTGAGAGTGGCATTTCATGAAAGATGCCAATACTATATGATTGATATTAACGAAGTAGTTACGAATGAAATTCGCATTCTATCCCGCTTACAACCACCTTTCAGGACGACGGGGATCGATCAGAGGTGTTGGACGATCAAAATATTTTTGTAATAAGCTGAAATAATCAGTGTGCTTTTGCACAGCAGAGATCTAAGCTATAAAAATTGGCTTGTCCAAAATATACCTGATCGAATAACCAAAAAGATCGTTCACTCTATTTATTAGCACTATTTTTCTTGATATTTGAATTCAAAGGAGGCAAATATTACGATCAAGTTACGCAGTGAGTAGGCTTCTACAATAGTCGGTAGTGTTATCCAAGTTACAGATCCACGTTAACTATCATACTTATTCGTTGATTATTGTCCTGTGACGTTTAAACGTCTATATACGTGTAACAAAAGCGAACTCTTCATTGATTGAGCGCAATTTTTATCACAAGTATTCGCTGCATCGCAAATTAATGGAATGTTTTCACAAAAATTTGCTCCTCAAAAAAGCTTGTATGACGATCGATCGTGTAAGATCGCAATTATTATCAGTTTGCTAATTTTATTAAGATTTTCATCATCTGTTTGAGAATAATCAAAATTAATTGCAAATAATATTGTAAACTACTGTGTTTTCGTCAATTCTTTCTCAAAATATTCAAATATTTTTTTATTAAAACCAAAAAATTTATCGTTCGATCTGTATATATCTGAACTTCAAAAACTATGAGAAATTGAAGAATAATTAATGAATGGCAAACAGTTAATTGTTCACATTGTGGTTGCATTCTTGGAGATGTAAAAGTTGATGTTTTATGAAATCAAAATCAATGTTTGTTTGTCTACGGTACCATTCAATGATCTTTGTGGAGCAGCTTCTTAATAACATTGGAGAGATTATCTCATTAGTTGAATTCAGTAACATTTAATTTAATTTGTTTAATAGTATTTGACGTAATAAAATAAGCAGTTAGGAAGGGGAGTAATGTCTATTTTCTTTTCGTCTTCTTTTACGATGCTAGAAATTGAATTTCAATGCTTAATAGTAAAGTGATATTGAAATATCACACTGATAATGAAAGTAATGAGTTATCAGGATCAGTTAATTTCACAAAGTTTGCAGTGGAAATGATAACAAAAGAAAAAAAAAACGAACGAACTAGCATGTGATGAGGAATGTGCTTAGCAGAAGGAAAATTATTCAGAATGAAAATTCCATTCGTCATATTTCATCTTATTTCAGTAAAATATTTGCAACAATTAATCACACATCGATCGTTTCAAATTACTTCCATGGAAAACAACGTTGCAAATGATTATTACAGCAGGAAATGGTCTTATCAACACTGTCACCTTCTTCTATTTCTATTTCCATCATTTTTTTTTTAAACGCGTAAATTGCTTTAGCATTCGTTTATCAAAACATACTTTACTTTTTTTTTTGTTTTTAATGTGCAAATTAAAATTGAAAGTGCCACTGTTCACTTATAGCTCTAACTATTCAATTCAAAGAGCAATTTGAAATATAAAATATTACGTCACATTGATCGTTTGATAAGGACGTTTGAATAAGAAGAGACCTGTTTTATTACACTTTCAATATCAGTAACTATTATCAATGTCTGTACACGTAGTGCTAATAACTTCAGAGTAATGTAATCTTCGATTATGCTGAAAATAATTTGTTAAACGAGTGATAGGCTCTTTTACCATTTTTCTGTGGAATTTTTCTAAAACAGTTCATACGTGAACAAAATGCTGTGTGATAGCTTACCTTGAATACCACCATGAAAACTATGCAAATCGTTAATAAATTTAATGCACTCCTCAGTTCTTTTTTAATTTGAATTTGTAAACAGTTGAAAAATTCTGGTGAAATAATGAAAGAAACATGCATCATCGTTTAGCCGTGCTTTTTCTTATGTTTTAATTATTTTTAGGAAAAAGATTTTTTTTTTTAAGATTTCATACATTGTGTATTAACACTTAGCTTTGTGAAACTTCCCCTCGAGTTAACAATTCCTTGCCTTCTTTTCATTTACTTTTGTGATTTTTTCTTTTTTTTTTGTTAACTATATATCAGTTATTTTTTGCAGGGTGGAACAGGGTGAGATCAGTAGTTGAACTATTTTTTAAGTGTTAAAGATCGATCAACCAGGACTATCATTACCAGATGACTTTTGAAAGACTCTAGATTTGCATATTGTCAGCATTAGATGGTCATTGCTCAGGCTTCCACTAATTTTATTCAAAAAATGCGCTGTTACTTTGAATCAGCTCAGTAGTGCATTTGTTTGTACTTCTTATTTAGCTTTTTTTTTCGATTAGTTTTATCAATTTCTATTTTAGTCGACTGTTTTATTACAGTATGTGTTAAGTGAAATGTGAAAAATGATTATTGGACGGTTGTTGAGCGGTAGCAAACGGTTGATTGTCAAATTACAATGAATTATCAGAAACGATTTGATTACGAGATTACAACTGCAGATTTACTTCGAAAATTAAGGTTTCAACAAAGCTGATTGATGCACTTGAAATTGTTTCATAGCTAATGTATGTCTTGTAAGTTCAGTGATATGAGTGATATAATTAGGATGTTTAGTGATATAACAACTATCATTACTCCACTGATGATCCCTATGAGAGGTATAATCAGTAATTGATGTTATCAGCATTAATGCTCCATTCTAGCAATGCTTGTGATAAGGATAATCAATGATTGATGTTATTAACAATATTGCTCCAGCGATCCATGTGATAAGGACAAGCCAGTGATAGTGATTAGAATAAGAGATTGTTATCGAAATTGGTTGAGGTGTGATTTACTTGCAGAAATTTGCATAACGAAAAATCGTACTTGAAATGTGACAAAAAAGTTATCATAATGTGTGGCTTCTTCGAAGACAGTCATTTATGCTATCATTTACACCTAACAAACACACATTCAACGGTTTTGAATTTCAAGCTATTTTTGAATAAATTTTTCAACTTTTCAAGCTTTCATTCATTAATGTTGTATGACGATCATTTCATTGAGTTGAATTTTTGAACTTATTTTTGAAACAGTTTAAGAGATAGAAAGACTCATACGAATTATTCGCTAATGAATATTTCAAAACTTTTCCACTCTCTTTAACTAATTAGCATTTTGCCAAAGTTTCGATAAATTTTTCCAGAAACATTTTAACATTAAATTTTACAACTCATTTATTCGTCATAATTAATTTTTCACTCGTTCTTAATCGAATTTTCAGCCGGTGATTTTTAATGTTCAACAACCAGGTGGACGTAGTTTTGGTGCAACACCCCATATTGGTGTTGTAATGCCACAATGTAAGATGACCATTTATTGCACATTTCGATCGGAACGTATCACTCGAGTACCCGATGATGGTATTTACATTTACAGTATTTTTCAAAAAGCTGTTAACAGTGATAAATTTGCCGATGCACAGAGCTATAAGGAGAAGGAACGCGTAGCACGTAAAGTATGAAAACTTTTTTTTTTCAATATTTTTTAACAAAAATTAAATTATAAAAGAAATATGTGCAAATCTAAATTCTTCACTCAAACTATTTTTTTTTTGTAAATCACTTCTGAAAATAGATTATTTACATTTTCTTTTATCATTATGAAGATTTGGTCAAAACATCGCGGTGAATGTTTCGAGTGCCTGCGTCTTCCGGTGTGCTTTGAACCACGACGACCAGCCACTCATGAACAACACGTAGAGTTATACAGTGATGATTTACCTGGTAAATTACAACACGTAACACCTAAACCCTCAAAAGAGGAAATACCAACAAGTCAATTACCGTCTGCAGAAGAGGTGCATGAAGGAAACAAGCATTAAAAAGATTTTCAAAATATTTCACACTACTACTACTATTTCATTCATTTCACAATTGAAATTTCAATTCTAAACTACTCTTCGCTGTAAATTTATGATCATTGTGGTAATAAATCTGTATAGCATGGATAAAATTTAAAAAAAAAAAAGGTTGGACTAAAGCAAACAATTGCGTGTGTTTTGGTGAGAAAAAAAAATGAATTGGGACAGATTTAGAGCAAAATTAAATTTAGTTAAGCTTCAGATGATGGAAGCATTGAAATCATTATTGCTATGGCAGCATATCATTGCGGCTGTTATCTTTCAATACAGTTGCACCAATTTCAACTCTCGTAATAGTTAATTGGGTTCGAATAGGTTGCAAGAGTGCTTAAAAATTATTACTGAAAGCAACAAATCATACTTACCCTATTTCACCAATACCTCTCAACACATTGAAATTTCACATGAAAAGGGGAGACAGTGAAAGTTTGAAAATTTGACGAGAGAATTATATGGTAGCAAGGATGCTATTTTAGTAAAGAAAAAAAAATTAGAATGCGATTTCGCAAAAATAGAACTATCCGATTGCAGTGTTAATCTTTTTAATTAATTAATAGTAATTTCACGGGGATTATTGCAACCAACATTTTGAAGTGAAAAATCCTCTTTGCTAGTTTTTTTTTTTTAAATCGAAATCTGCTTGATCGCACTCTTTGATCGTTAATTTTAGAGAGGAGAGAAAGACAAAGAATAAATTGTATTCCTATCACTCATCCTTTACGATCTCGTAAAATATTTAGAGTTTGATTCGTTCTACTGCTCTCACAGACGAATGAATGATTAGGATTCAATGATTGGCCATGAAAGAACGGTCACAATCATTCAGAATTTTTTTTTTTAATTTGCTGCAATAGTTATGAACGACCAAACAACTGAACAAAAATGATAGTTGCTTTTTTTCTGCTCGAAAAAAACGAAAAAACCGACCTGTACAATAATGCAGTAAAATAACTATACATTGTTTCCTACATTCTTATCGTAAAGCATTCAATTAAGAGTAACCATACAAAGAAAGTGAATGATACATTATTTCATGCGATCAGCAGTTGTCTATAAAATATTCAAATTAAATTCTTCTTTTCAATCTGTAAAGCATAATTTTTGAAATGAAGTGGTTAAATATAGGAGCAGTCTCCGAAAAGTTCAACCATTAGTGAAAAATAATTTTTCAAGTTTGTCTACGATTGAAAGACTACGATTACGATTGAAATTTATAAATTTGAATAACTGACGAATTTTACCGTTATTCATAATAACGTAATGGAGTAGCACTGTGTGAACTAAAAAAGTAAACACAGTAAAAACAAAAACCAGTTGGAAGAGTAAAAAGCGGCACATATAAAATGAATGAATGTCCCGTATAAATGTAACGGCATGGCACACACATACATAAATAAAAAAATATCTGAAAGTACTATTAAGCAGAAAACTTGCACATAAAAAGTTATAAAAAAAACACGTCAGTTGAAAAAGTTATCTTACTATGTAGGATAACAATAGTACCATGGAGATTGAAAAAAAAAAACTAATTGTCGTGTCACTAAATAAACAAGTAGCACCAGTTTTTACAGCCCATCCTATCGATGTCTTTTTTGACTGAATCATAATTTTTCGAGTAATTAGTAAATTAATTTTATAAACAGTTAACCCAAGCAATTCACTTCCTTTTTTAAAAAAGATACAACGTTTGTCCATTTTCACTTTATTTTCATACTAATATTAATTAACTTTCGGTTACTTATAAAATAGACTAATTTGTAAGCAACTGGAAATCAATTATAGAAGAACGCGCAGTGACACATTGCGGCAGTACACAATAAAACAAAACAGTGTCACATGATGAGTTAAGCGGTTGAAGTGAGAGTTTCTGCTCCGGCTCCACGTACAAAAAGGACTCGTGGCAGGCCTGCTGTAAGCTCGTCTAGGTAATGCAAATAATCCATAAAACCTAAAATTTTGAAATGTTTTGCACAATCAGATTACGTAAACTATTCAACAGCTGAAGGGAAGAAATTGCAAAGAATTTTCCGCTGACTAATTGCAAAGAATTTTCCGCACTTTTCATAGAAGATTTAAAATCGATGAGTGCACGCAGGTAGCACTATGACAGCTTTGTATATTCTGCATTGTTTAATAATATCTTCTTTGTCATCAGACCTACGGAAAGTACAATAAAATTCACTTGAAGATTCCACAGCAGCTAATTGAATGTAAAAGGTCTTAATGCATTTTATAGTCATTAATTTGATAAACATTACACCTTCTTTTACTTCGGGAGGTTTTGGAAGATTAAGTAGTATCAGTTGACTTTTTGCGGATGTCTTCTTGAACAAAGCATTCAAACGAATTGCTGTGTGCATTTTGTGAACCTGAAAACTGTATTCGCTGATCCTTTTCATCAGTTATGTGATCAAATTGTTCCTCTACTTTCATAAGTAAGCAGGGATTTGCCAACGTGCACAGCTTGTCCACCACTCCGTGAAAAGGCATAATTTCATGTTTTTTATAAGTTATATAAAAGGAGTGAATTGTAAACAAAGAGCTAAATAGCAATGATTTCCTTCGTTTTCTGCTTCTCGCCCATAACATCAATCTAGAGTATTACACGAAGTCGAAGCGTGATCAAATCCAGATTCTCAACTTACGATACAAAGAACAATTAATCAATCATGAAAATAGAAACGCAAACTTTTCGCCTATCCAGATTCTGTAAACGCTTTATTCTTTCATTATCGTACTTGATATCCTCATCACGTATCCGCAATTTCTTTACAGTTTTCCTCCTAAAGAGTAATAAATAGTCTAGACAGCATGGCACAGCTACATTAGGATAACATGAGATTACGATAAAAGTTACTTAGATACATTTGAATTGGAAATTCGAAAACAAACCCTAATTCCATCTCCGTTCCAAATGTCTGAATATGTCGGTTATCAATTATATTTGCTGAAAAAGTCTCATAACATGTGAAATTTGTTATTAAAAAGTGTAAACTACGCAAAATTAAGTGTAAATTACGTAATTCAAATAAAAGTTATAAGGAAGAAAGTTAAAATAACATGATTTCTTAGAAGTACCTACAAATCATATCAAAATCCGCAATGTCTTTTTTTATCTCAAGCACGATTAAAGCAACAAAAATTTCAAAACAAAAAATCATTACAATCCAAACTGACGTCGCCAACAATATGATCTTGATCGGTTTTGTAACCACCTTCCTCTCCGACATCGATTGCGATACTGGGAGCATGTTTTTCAATGCAGAAACGATTTTTTTTCAGGGTCTACAAATGCACAGACAAAAGAAACCAAACATATGAAGTTTCTTTTCTAAATGGTTACCGCACACGACTATCAATCACTAAAATTACTGATCTCTAAAGATTTTCTAATTCTAACTACCTTCATTTTCATATTATTTAACTAAAAACTTCGAAAATATTACCTTAGGGTTTCTCAGTAATCAAAAGATAAAAAGATAATAATGGAACCTCAACGTTATCGACAACTTGTGATGTCTTGCAGCCCGATTCTTTCAACGGTTCAGCATTTTTCTCCAAAGTGGCAAACCTTCTCGCCTCACGTGCCATCTGACTTCTTTCTTCCATCATTAATGTTCGTTCAAAGTCAGCACGTGATATATTAGGATCACTTAGTATGTCCACCTAAACATATATCATGTAAAAACAAATCATGGTTCATGCTTAAGTCTAATTTTTCAACACTACTGATCGAATCGACCCTTTGTATAGCATTGAATACAATAAGCATATGATAATGATAAAATATAAACCTGCACGGTAGCATCAATGCGCATTGCTTTTAAATAGAAATTAATTCTACCAATCATTTCTTCCTTTTCTTCACTATCACGAGCAATACCTATCACGCGCAATTGACATCCACGCCAAACCTAAATGTATAATTTTTTAAGAATCTTACAGAATAACAATAAAGCAACATTATGGTATGCAAATGTTACAAATTAATTTTTTGCTCGATATATTTAATATAGAAGAAATTGCCTTCTTATTTATCAACAAATTCTGTAAACCAGAAACGAGATTAGCCCGCACCAACTTCTATATAATCTTCGAATAAAATGCTAACCTTATGATTCAATAATAAATGGGCAATTAAACCAAGAAAGCCTCGATCGCGAATTATCC
Source organism: Litomosoides sigmodontis (assembly GCA_963070105.1). Taxonomy (NCBI): domain Eukaryota; kingdom Metazoa; phylum Nematoda; class Chromadorea; order Rhabditida; family Onchocercidae; genus Litomosoides; species Litomosoides sigmodontis. The sequence continues at coordinate 2,098,459 of OY718807.1, read as the reverse complement.
AGTATGCGTCAACATAACCACCCTTCACCGGTTCGCTTATGTAAGGAAAATGTGAAATATCTTTCGCTACAAGAAGACACATCTTCATGACATATCCAGCGTGCAATTTGTCTGAAATTATTTATAAAATAAAAGGTTCAAATAAAAAACATGCTCCAAAAATATATTGTATTATTAAATTTGAATTTTTTTCACTCAGAAATGATAAATGGTTTAAAACAGAGCAGATCATCATTTACTCTGAGCATAAATGCAAGCTATATACAGTTGTTTGACGAGCAACTTTTCCTAGAGAAAATGTGTGTACAATTTCTTAAGAAAAGAAAAACAATTTGTCAGTCAAGTGGTAGAAATTTTATTTAAAACTAAAATACTAACCCACAAATGTTGAATATTCTGAATCAGACCGTTCAGAGGGCCAATCTGAGCTATATTTCGGCCATTTCAATAGCAGCGTATTCGGACAAAGAGCACCAACTCCAGTACTTTGGATAACTGTCGAAATACTTCCACAAATCTGAAGCATAATAAATCTTCACAAACCTCTTAGATTATTTTAACTTACCTGAATACAGTTCACATTCAAATTATGTTTTATAATACCTGAGATTCGCCATATACCAGGGTCTTTGCAAATCCACGAAGTTTTGCTTCTTTCATATATTCTTTTAATTGTTTCCGTATCTAGAATCATTAATGACAAAAAAATAATTATCAGCAACTGCTGTCAAAATGCAAACATTTTTTGCCAAAATAGACAGTGAAAAAGATGACGAGCCAAATTAAAAAAAAATAATGCTAGCGAAGCAGAAGATTCAATCATTCACCTCACTGGCATTATTTTGATCATTCTCATCGAATGGATTACCACGAAGGAATGCGACTACAACACACAATCCTTGACTTGCTTTCAGCTGCGACGCCAAATGAAGTAATCGCTTGTAGCGTAAATCAGTTTGATCATCCTCCCATTTAAGTGCAAAGAGAAGAAGCAGCTGCGGCCTTAAAATATGCATACTTTAAACCACAAACAAGTGCAGTATAGGGTATAGCAGCTTTGGTAAAAAGAAATGGTAACGAAGACACAGAAACTATGCACACATAAAGCAACCACCTGAAATCTTTTGGATGTGACGCTTCGCCATCATCTATTGTTAACAAAGCCTTTTGTGCCGTTGAAATTGATACAGCCCTCATCCCATTGCCCCATTCTTTGTTTGCTCTAAATTATGTTTTTAATTCTTGACTAATGAACAAGGAGGATACATGTACGTGAATTTCACGCTTGATCACATTTCTACTTCACAAAAAGAACCTGGGCAATAATTTGAATTGAATAACGAAATAAATAAGACAATAAAATACCCTCTGTACTCCGTATATTTATAAAGCGAAAAGCAAAGAAGACATGAAACGATGGCATAGTCCCAATGCGTTGTGAACATGATGAAAAAGCACAGAAATGCACCAAGCACAGCGATTGACCTGAATTACACATATTTCTCACAATATAGGTTGCACTTTTTTATACATCTCAAGTAAAAATTTGACCGGTTCAATATTAAATAAAAATATGTACCAACATACTTCGACGTTATCCATTCGTTGCCTCTAGCAAAGTTTTGGCAGACTACGAAAAGTAGCACTTACCAGTGGTAATATTTATAACGTGGTCTCCAGTTAGGTGCCCTGACAATAGAATGCATTGCACAGATTACATTAATAAACGCATAACACATCAAGAAGAAGAAATCGACGACAGCAGCAATATGATCCATTGCACCAAGCAGTATTGCTAATTCAGCAATTAATGTAGTTACCAACAATCTACAATAAGTATCAGTAAAATAATAAATAAAAGTATACACCTTCGCAAAATATAAACCTCTAAAAGCCTGAAAATATATGTAGAACATAGGTGCGCGACATAAATTATAAGAACAAATTTTACCCGTGGAAGGGTTCATTTCTTTTCGTCAATTTTTTGAAGCTCTTCAATTCCGGCACAACTTCATCTTGTGCTATGCACTGAAGCAATCGAGGTGCGCCTAAAATGAAACGAACGATGTAATATGACAACATATAAATCATTTTTTATACAGTCGCTAGTTTTTTAGAGGATATAAGCATTCTACTAACACTGAACCAAACACGAAAACATTATTCCAAAAACATTAATTGAAATAAAGACAATAACAACGATGATCATCATTTCAAGATGAACCGAAGATTCATAAAAAAGTATTGAGATGAAACACATACTGCACAAGCACTGAAGAGCAGCTCCAAATGTCGAAGTAAACGAGCCGATTAACAACAACCACTGGCTTGGCCATGCTAGATTTGCCACAACCATACTACCTGCCATTGATGCTCCATACCTTCACACAAAATTTATTTGGAATCTCAGAATGTAAATGTATGCAGTGTCGCACATTAACTAACTAGCTTTACGAGATGGAAAGTACGCAGTTTGCGTGGTGCTTACTTATCACGTAAGACATCCCCATCGATTGACGCACCAAACGTTAAAGCAAGTGAAAAGTATATCAATGATGTGGTCAACTGAGCCCCTAGTGTACCCGACGGTATTGATTTTTGCGCATTTTTAAGGTCACCTGAAAATCTCTAATTGTTTTTTAAAGTCATCGAGATACGTGAAAAGATAAATGTGCTAAAATAACCATTTTTTTTGCTTCGTGTTGGACAATGTATTTTAGAAAATACAAAGAAACTGTACCGCTCATGCTAGCTCCCGTTAAAATTCCAGTAACTGCCGGGAAATAAATAGCCAATAATACGAAAAATGTTGTTTCCATGTCTTGATACACTTCCACGCGGGTATTTGCTGCCTTTCCGGGTTTGTATTCACCAGCTTTCATATAATAAGCAGTTTTCAAGTTTTCTACAAAATGCAAATCGAAATCAGAATAACGATTATAGAAATCATTGAAGATATTATTCCATCTGATATCAACATGGAAAGGAAAAAATTTTGCAATTACGAGAAACCTTTTAGAGCACTGCTTGTAAAACCGGGATAAGCATTCACGCATTTAATGGGCAAAAAACATGTCCCATTACCGCAGTATTCCGTAACACTCCTACTTCTAAAAACAAAAATTCATATGTGAAAGTATGCTTTCAAAAATTTACATGTGAAAGCACGATTTCCAATAACTAATATCACCTCAACAAAATGCCGCTAACCAAGAAAATGTATTGTTAATATCAAAATTTTAATCAGAATTTATTTAAAACTGAAACTTCAAAATTACACCTTTGTCAGGGCCGTAAATAACTTATCTAAACGACCACTGTATACGATATAATCCATAATAAATTATGCTTAATAAAATTATCCGATTTTCTTTCCTCTTGATTAATTGCCCCACCATTACCAGAATTTCACCTTACTACATTTTCCAGCTATCCCTTCATTAGATTGTATTTATAAAATATTTGAGGTGTTTATATTTATGTTTTATGCTAAGGTTTTTAAGTTATGTTTTTCATTTGCTCATTAAAAATGTATAATTTTCTACAATCGTTGGAAACATACATATATCTTTCGTTGCAATATCTGCAAATGTGCATAATTGAGATATTTTGCGGCATGAATACTTGTGCTTGCAATAAATGGTCGCCTATTTTACACACCCTGAAGTGAGAAATAGACACTAGTTGTACATTCTTCCATTTGTCCAATCCATTGTAAAATTAATTCCAGGAGTTAATGATGAATAAATTTTTCATGATTTGAATTATTTTTATGAAACATCTGCTGTCAGTGGTGAGAAGAAACAATTTCAAACCTTTGTCCATTCTCTGGACTGAGCGATTTCTCAATTCCACCAGCGAAACAGGATAATATTGATAAAATAACACACAAAAGTGAGATCTAAAAGTAACAAAATATCATTGATAGAATCTCAACACAGTATTTTCATCGCCATACGATACAGAAATCACAAGCATACCGGTGCGAAAAGTTGCACAAATCGTACACCCATTGCAACAACAACGAATTCAAAGAGCAGCAACAATGTAGCGTATATTCGTAAGTTATGCGACATCATACCAAACATATCTACAAACAGGCACCACGGTAACTCGATGGTTCATACAACTTTCCTGTTTTGTGCTAAATGAAATTACTGGAGAGAGAGAGAGAGAGAATCTGAACACTAAAATTACTTGTGGAATAAGTGACAGACTGATTTTCCAGTCATATTTCATCCAAATGAGTATCTTATCTTTTTGAGATTTCTGAGAAAGTGTATTAAAAGTGTATTGGGAATGAAATAAAAGTTAATGCTTACATGCTTAAATCATATAAACAATCAATAACATTGGAAATTTCCTAAAAAAGTTAACCTGTTTGTGACTGCACTTCTCTGCCACCAATTGTAAGATCAGGAAAAATATAAATCTGAAGAACAGATTAAATTTTATTTTCGCCTCGAAATCACTCTGTGACGAAAAAAAATACCAAACAAATTTGTTGGCATTCAAAAAGATGCGAATCTCGGAGTACACTCATAACAGATATCGATAATATATAGCAATACATACCAATAAAATTTCAACTCCACCGACGAGATACATAGACACGGCAACCGCATTTCCAAGGTAGAAGAGTATACCTATAGCTGTACCAAATTCTGTTCCGAGATTTCTCGACAGCATATAGTAGGCTCCACCTCCTTTAATTTCTCCATTTGTAGCTATTGCTGATAAACTGATACTGGTGATAAAAGTCTGAAATAAAGAGTAGCAAAATGCTTCGCAGAATAAAACATTTAAAATTTGCAATGAAGATAAGTGGACAATGACCGAATCACTTATGATGCCTTAGTGAAATAAATGAAAATGATATAAGTAGAGTGAGAAAAAGACAGGTTATACGTACAGCTGTAAAAGATTCAGCTGAGAGTAACTGTTAATTGCCAGCAATTAATTAATACTAATTTAGTGAAAAAAATTTACGAATGATACTTAAGTAATTTTTCCCCCCATCAATCAACCTTACAAGAAAAATCTAAACGATAGTCAGAGACTGATAAATTGGTTAATGTAAAATTAGAACATACAGTTAAGCAACAAAGAGCAAGAAGTAAAGATGCTTGCGATATACCAGCAATTCCAACAACCCAGAAGAGACGTATGAACATTGTTACACCCAAGATATGCTGAATTGTTGGCAAATATACGCCCAGTAACGTGCCCAAGTTCGCTGCCTAAATATTTTCCATTTCTGCAGAAAATTTTATTGAAACTGAAAATAATATTCTTGGCAGCATACAATAGAAGATAATGAAACAGCCAATGTCACTATGTCGTCCGAGAAAATGGAAAAAAATATGAATGATTCTGTTTAACGCATATTCTCATTGACCTGTAAAGTGATGATAGTTTGAGATCAACAAAAATATTCATTTAAATTACGGTAATAAGTTCAACTAAAACGTACATGCGACGATCTTTCAAGTGCCTGAGGTTGTGTAAAAACCTTCAAATATTGAGAGAATAGCTCGGCTGCTGTATCCTCGAAAAACTCCAAATTCGTATGTTCCATGCTTGGCTTAACTATATCACCTTTTCCTGAAGGCGCTTCCTCATCTAATTTGAAATAATCCTTCCGTAATTAAATGATAAAAGTGAGAATTGAAGAAAAATCAAGGAATATGCTGTGTGATACTATCAAAGATGATGATTTGATATTTTGATAAAGAACAATAACTGGTCGTTTGATAGTAAGCTATCCCGTCTATTTATTATTTCAATAATGAGCAATTAATAATTTCGCTCATACCATGGATGCTATCAATCAATAACCATTCACGAATCGCAAAGCCATAACTCTTTATTCATTGCAAAATTTCAACAGAAATGCTATGTTTAAATTAGTTTATCAGACTGGCGTGGATAATTAGAGCGAATGCTTTATTGAATAAATGTGATAAACAACAAACTTTTGATGATATCATCCACGGAGAGTAATGAAACGCCTTCATGCATGTTACTATCATCCTGTAATGTTGTTCGTAACGCAATTTCAGCTTCAACATGACGATCAGCAATGCTGCGTGGAGTTTTTGTTGCTACAGAATCTTCCGGTAAACTGATGCTCTCACCGTTATCCTCGTCAAGCTGATCCGACACAGTATCCATTGATACCTGAAGCGCTCTATGATATCAAAACAAAAGGTGAGAGAAAAGAAGATGGATGTCGATGTGTGAAAGAAGTGGAATAGCAATGTGGAATGATTGTTATATCATACTCAACATAGGTGAGCAAAGAGTGATTAACGATACTGCAGTTAATCCTGGCAATCACCACGGAAACCTATACTAGCTGCCTAGGTAAACAGTTTCGCTAACCTACCTAGTTTTACTCATCACTAACTCCTATCATTGCACCTCTTCAAATAAGCCATCGAATATACTCTTTCCACGTTTCAGGTTACATTTAACATTAAGTTAAATGTGCATCAATTCGTGGATAATAGTATATTACAGTTTACCGTAGTGCATGTAGATCTATGGAAATCGTAAGTGCGTAACGCCGCACATACAATGTTTTTATACTTCCACATACAGTAATATGTGCTGGCAGCTTATATCGTACTGTAACCTACCGTATCGTTCCAGATTATATTTCAACATTTAATGAAAAATTTAAATTTCAAAATGATTCGGATTCTAATTGTATTATGCAGCACAACGTACACTTCATACATAGTTCATTCAGAAATGTTTTCCGTATTCGCCTCGAAAGAATACCGGCATTACAGGTACAACAAGTATTTTACAGTACAAACGTAGAGCAAAGTAACTTTCGCAACCTTCCTTTTACAGTGTACTTTAAATCAGAAAAAAACAGTACCGATAAAACGACTACACCCTTAAGTTACTGTGGTGAGTTAGGAAAGCTTAATGTGCATTAGATGAAAAAACTTTTTTACAGAAAATAACAATTTTGGACGAAAAATGGATGTAAATATGAATGGGACGAAATTCGGAAAAGCGAAATATATCGGATTAAAAATTGGAATATTACAGTACTGCAATACTAGCTCATTTACAACAGTAATCACTTTTCGTGAGCTAATAAGAAGTGAGACTTTAAAAATACGCGAAACTGAAGTGAACGGATGAAATAGTGGTGCAGGACATATTACGTATGAGTAACACTTCAGAGATTATGCATACCGTAGAAATGCTGTTGTATCTTAGACGAACTATCCATGTAATTTGTCGCACTCAAAATACTGAGATTAGAAAGTCAAGTCAATTATAGGAAATGAAAATTCGTATTAATTTTTTGAATTTTATTTAAATGTGCGGAAGGTTTATTTTATTTGCATGTTGAAATGAACTACTGATTCACTTAGCAATTCATCGATCTTTTCCCATGATTCTACATTCCAAATGCGATTCATTTCGAACTTTTATTAGTTTCAGGCATAAACATTTAGAAAATTTGACGAACGGCACACATTGCTAGCCGGAAAAGGAAGTTTAGGATGGCCATCGTTGGTAATTCTAATTTTCTTCTAAAATTCAAATTTCCATTTATCTAGCTCCCACTCATAATCGAACTTAATTTTAGCTTAATTACAATTACAATGCAATCGTACTGTAACTCATACATTCCTGTTAACAATGTTAAACAAATCTAACTTTTAAGACTTCGCCTTTCCAATGCTAATTCAAGTTTGATTAAATTTTGTACTTTTTTCCAAAAAATTTAAATTTTGTAATTTCTAAAATTCTCCAAATATATAATCCAGAAATAGTAAAAGGAGAGGAAAAATAACTGAATTGATATAAGTGATGAGTAATATGTGAATTAATGGCAAACAAAATGCATAAGAGTAGAAAGGAGGATATGATAGAATTACTGAATAATAATAATAATTTAATAAGAAATTTCAGAAGAAAATTCAAAAGTTTTTAAATTTCAAAAAAAAATTTCCCCTCAATAAAAGGGAATATGCAATTTGCAATTGGCAAAATCTGATGAGAGAAAAGAAGAGGTTTAATTTTCAAAAAAAAAAAGAGAGAGAGAGAGAAGGATAGAACATCTGCGTATCGATCAACAAGGCGGAATGCCGTTTGAAGGGAAGATGAAATAGTTAGTGCTGGTGTCATATGTCTCATTTGAAATTTTAATAGATATTTAATGATTCATGAACATTGTTCTCCTTCTTCTTTCTTAGGTTTGCTCAAAAAGCTTGTGCAAAAAAAAATGAGCAAAAAAAAAACCAATTAATCGGAAGGAAAGCAAACGTGAAAGATATGGCAGAACATTTACACAACATTTGAAATGCTAAATAAATTTTTGCCAATTTTTATGCAAAAAGAAATGTAAATTAAAAAATGTAAAATTTTTTAACTTAAAAAAATGTAAAATTTTTTAACTTAAAAAAATAACTTAATCACATAAATGGAACAAATCTTAATTCATTTTTTTTCGTGCAATTCATCATTTTGAGGAAAAATAAGCTTTAGATGAAACATGCAAACTTTCGAGTAAGATCAATTAAGATATTATTGTCATCACTGAAGCAACCGATTAACATAGCTCGATCGAATTGATCGGTCAATCATTCGACCATTAAATAGCTTTTTGTTAATAATACACGTATCATTCAATGCACTAAAGATGCGTCACGTTCACACGTACGTCATTAGTATGCTAGTTTTATGTACAAATCATAAGTTAATACTTGCAAGAAAAAGAAGAAAACCTAAAATACATGGTAAGCTATAGCTTAACGGTAAGCAATGCAAATTGAAGACTTAATTTGCAAGGTTTGAAAAAGCACCTCATTACTGCATTTTCCAATTAAACTTCTCTCTCCCTCACTTATTTTTGCAATTTCATTTAAATTATATTATAATTAGCGGTTCCTGCTAAGCCATACATTAATTATTCCTTTGAACAGTTTAAAAAAAAATTGGTAAATAAAAATGAGAGTGACATTTACTTTAAACGATCACTGCAAACATACTTGAGATATTTGGCATTCGTCTTGTGACACATCCTAAAATTTCATTTTTTCAAATAATCTAGCAAAACTTGAAAGCTTATTTTCCAGTTTTTATTTTTTTTATTTTTGAGTTCCAAGTTTGAATGCTGTTTTAGATTTCCGTCTATACTTTAGGAAGGATAGAAACTGAAGTTACTTTAAAGATTAGACAATTTCAAAGTTTTAAATTCACAAAAATTTCTACTTCAACTTAAGTGCAAGTATTTTCCTCCAACGTAAATCACTTTGTAATGTAGCAAGTCTCAGGAAAAAAGCTACAAATGACCAGATCAGCTTAATTCAAGCACGGAAAAAAACGAGCGATTAATTTTTTTTTCTCCGGTAGTCCGTAATAAAAAGTAAAAATCAATTTCACGAAATGACGTAAACGAACTAATTAAACTAATAGCATCAACCACTAAATTGGCTTTCTTTTCTTTCTCCCTCCCTCTCTCTCTTTCTCTCTCTTTCAATACTCTATCCATCTTGTTGGTTCAAAAAGAAAGAGGAAGAGTGGACAAAAACATTTTTGCAAGAACAACTTCATTATTACTTTTAGTTGTCACTCAACGACTCAAAAACAGTCAATGATGAGAAGCAAAAAATTATTTTCAAACTGCTAACATCGTCCACCAATTCCCCCAATGAATTTTAGCTAATATTTGAGTTTTAATTAAGTTCCGGTGTAATTGAATTTCCATTTTTTTGTAGCTTGATTTTATAGTTTTCTAGCGATATAAGCTCTAACTGTCTTCTACTTAATTAAACATTCAAATGCTAAAGACATATAAATAGCAAAGAGCATCATCAAATGTAATTGGAATTGACGCATAATTTCAAAGACGCAATTTTTAAATGTTTAAATGATGAAATTAAAAGTAATTAAGCACAAATGTATCGGTGAGAATATTGAAAATGGAGTTGAAAGTGTTTGTGATATCATTAACAACTTGAGCACTTGTTTGAAATTATTACAAAAAATTTGTTTCATTTTTGAATCACATAATTAATCATTTAATTAATTAATCAGTATTTCTTTCGAAAAAAATTAGTATCACTGCCACAATTTAGCCTTAAGATGATTAATTAATTATCAAATTAACAGCAAGTGACAACTACCATGTCTCTCAATTAAATTTGAAACAAAAGACAAAATTAACAGACAACGACGACAGACAGACAGACATATCATCAGCGAACGGAGATGATTTGTCATTGATGGAAGAATTGGTTGACGGAAGAGAGAGAGCGAACGATTTGAAATAGAAGATTGTAGTGGTAGTAGTATTAGGTGGATATGTGTGTGTGTGTGTGTCTGTGTGTGTGTGTGGGTGTCTATCTGTCTGTGTGTGTATGTGTGTGTGTGTGTGTGTGTGTGTGGTGTCTATCTGTCTGTGTGTATTTAAGGAATGGTTATTGCATATGCGCAGATCGTTTATACGCTGTTGCTTCGATTTGAATCACAGCGAAATGAGCCATGCAAGGCAAAAATTTTTCTCCTTTAGCAAAAAAATATTGTAGTTGTTCTCAAGTGGAAATGAAAGAGAGAGAGAGAGAGAGAGGGAGAGGGAGAGAGGGAGAGAGGGATTTGTTAGTTCAAGAATCATTGGTGTGTGCAGTAGGATAAAGTTAAGGATGAAAAGTAACGCTTAAAAAAATTATTCAATTTTTCATAGCTTTAAATTAATGTGATAATTTTTAGAGGAAAAAGGAAAAGAAAATCAGCTATTAGTAATTTCATCATCATCATTATCACGATAATATTAATAATAATAGCAATCATCATCTTAGCACTAATTACTTTGCATAATTTTGTTGTTCAAAAAAAAAAAGAAAACATTGGAGCGAATTAAATGAAAAATGAAATTTAATGGGAGAGGAAAGCATCTGTTGTCACTTACGCTATCACAATACCGCCACCAATTCAATGGCTAAATGATTGTTCACTCACTTGCATAATCAATGATCGAATGAATGATCGATTCACTCATTCAAATGCAATCCTTTTGCTATGAAAAGAACGGTGACGTAAGTGACGCTTTACTCTCGTCGAAATATCCACTTCGTTGCTGCTCGCATGACAGTTAACTAACGTTTACATCGAAAAAAAACATGAATCAATTAAGTTAATTTCATTAAAAAAAAAGTAAACGTCGAATTATTAAACACATACGCATACACACGTAGATGCACAGAAGACATGAATAAATTAATTTAATTAAAAAAAAAATTTGAATATTAAACGCATATACGCAAGTACACACACACACACACACACACACACACACACACACACACACACACCACACACGTAAACACATGTATACGTACATGTACATAAGTGTACGGAATTAATAACATTAGCGCTAGGATGGAATTACGAAAAATTTCAATTTTTTTCCAATTTCCTTAATTTTAACATTCATCTAAATGAAATGTGGATGCTGGAGAAAGTCCTGTTCACTGAATATATCTAGCAGCCACTGTGAGCAGCTTCTGCTTATCAATAAATTACCTAGGAAACTCATAGCAACTATGCTAATTCAGCTTGAAACATCTTTGAATTATGAACTTTTAAAAATTTCAAAAATAATATAAATTATCAAAAATTTTTTCCTCTTCCTTTCCAAACTACTAATTGTTAGTTTTAGACTTTCCTTCTTGCTACAAGTATTATATATCATATGATTGCAATGCTAGCAATCTCCTCCTCTCACTGATTAATATTAATTTATTAATAATCCCTATGACATTTGAAAATTAAAGTGTTAATTGTGAAAAATATTGATTGATGCAGAGAATGATAGAATCATTTAATCCATACTTCTATACTACGTTGTAACAGAGTTCAACACAAGCAGAATTATTTATTTGCAACATGTAAGCATTGAGTAAGCGCAAGCATTGATTTATCCGTTAACGATCACATTATCATATCCCTGCACTTTGAAGTGACCCTTCGAGGAGTACTTAAATGAAATTCGTTGTTGCTGGTGCTGCCACTGCTGTTGCTATGATTTCGATTGCTCCTACTAAATAAATGAATTGAACAAAATTATTACTGTCTTCTGCACCTATCAGATGTTCACTAATAATTACGAAGGATTTATCGAAATTAAATGAAATTTCAATATAATTTACTTAATAATTCAAATGATCCATATCATTATTAACCGCAATTGAAGTTTTATGTCCTTTCCCAAAATCATGCAAATTACAATTCTTATTCTACAAGATAAAAGTAGAGAGCGTACGCCTTGAAATTAATAGTTTAAAATATTTTGGAAAAAAATTCAATACTTCTTTAAACATGTTTAGAGGAAAAAAAGAAATACCTTTTTTGAGAAACGACGCTTCCCTTTCTCAGTTGCATTAGGCAGTGAAGTTGTTGAGGTTTGAATTTCAGTGCGAATGCGCGTAGGTGACGCCTTTGATGTTTGAGGGAATTTAGCAACAGATTTCATAAGTTTGTGTGGGATGCTTGCTGATGTTTCCGTATTACCTCTTGCATGCTTCATTTTATTCTTAAAAAAGAAGTCATCTGACTTTGCAGATATGTGAAAAAAAAAAACTTGTAGAATTTTTGCTGTCGTAGAAATGTAAGACTTAAGCATTTACTACTGTAACAAATATGCTGGCCGAGTTTTGTTGAAATAAAAATTAACCTGCGCTAATGGACCATTAACTCCTCTCGCAAGTGCCTCTGACGTGTTCTGAGCTTGGCTAAGCTTCAGCATTGGCCTCACTACTGACTTTGGCTTATTTCTCATCTGCAATAAGTTTCATGAAATAAAACTGTCTTGAGATTTAGCAATTACCTACTTACATCTGAAATAAGTAACCTAACGCTTTAAGTAAGTGGTACGAATAAACACATATGATTTAGTAGTACTGACATTAACAAACCTACTTGAACACCTGAACAACTTCATTAATTAGTAATTTAGATTTAAAATTACACAATATATCATACTGCTACTATTAAATGGGTGAAAAAGCTAACCTTATCATCTGCTAGATTTAGTGCTGTATCGATGTTTGGTAGAGTCATCTGATTTCGTATTGTTGCAATTACTGTATGCGTTTTTTGCCGTTCAACAAACTGTAATAAAGCGATTTTATTTTTTATTTCGAATTCATGAATGCAAGATTGTTTGATTTACATGTATTTAATTTCATTCATAAGATTTCATATGCAGTTCAAATTTTTGACATGTAAAAATATTTGATAAAGTATGCTTCTGAATAATGAACTGAATAATAAATAATGAACCTTAAAATTTCCACCCTCATAATGCTTTCCATTTTCCGCTGCGTTCTCATCACTCATCGAAGTTGTTGTCCAGTAGCGCCCGGCATATGTTTTTCTCTCTGAAGTGTATTCTGTTCGTCGTGGAATTTTTGTCCTACTCGAATTTAAACCTAAATCACGTCCCAGTTGACGTGATGATGTTGGATGAGTGCTACGTCCTTTCATATTATGCATTCTTCTGTGTATCTAAAATGCGAATTAACCGTTAATAGTAATAACAACAAAATTTGAATATGATGAGTCACAATGCAGTTATTGTATACCTTATCGTCAACTGAACCAATAATACATTGTAATTCGTGTGGCTCGTGCTCTTCCACAACCTGTAATTTAAAAGTCATCAGAATGGTTGATTGACAACAATTTCATTTGCATTTTTTGTACCTTTTCACACAAAGAAAATGGTCGTGATCGATCTAGCGATCGTGTCCTCTCCTTACACTCTGCAACATTCATTGTTGTTAGACCAGCACTGGACGATCGTTTGTGTGTCTGAAACGAATTCTAATTTTTCAGATATTTCAAATTTGTAAAAATTCCGATCAACCATTCCATACATTGTGTTTCCACCAGTATGAGTATCAGTGATGATAAGTGCTATTAATTACCCTATTTAAGCTTGAAAGTTTCGGTGGTGGAGCTCTGGCTTCATGCATTTCCACAAATAAACCATCTGTAATAATAGTTCAATTATTTGATCTTTTTTTTTTTTTTAAAAAACAGTGTTTGATTTTTATGAGTTATAAAATTTTGAAGATAACAACGGAAGATATCAGTGCAAATATGGAGAATGCAACTAACGTTCCTGTATGCGACACTGTTCCGTCGCACTCAACAAATTCCACGTTTTAGCCTTTACAACAGATGACGCATAATGTAGCAAATGCTTATCTGTTAAGTCATAAAGTCGTCGAACTAACGCTATGAATCGCTGCAATTAAAATATTCGAGATGGCAGCACGAACAACTAACTTTCAATTAACAAAACCCTTTAAAATTCTTCCGATTTAGGCCGCAATTATCATAATAATAATTATTATTATTACATCATAATAATTTTAACACTATCATATGATAATGAAATCCAACGCACGCTATCATTAATAAATATTCTAATTTCATTGAATTAATTTTTTCTCAAGTTTACTTTGAAAAGAAGTGATGAGTAAATTAGTGGAATTTTTCAACTGAGCAGATTTATGTGATATCATATTATCAAATGATAATAATAATAATAATAATATCAACGACATATCACTATTGTGCTTGTAGCTATACACTTAGACTAAAGTAGCAATTTCAATTTGAAATCAGTAACTTACTGAATTCCATTCATCATGATCAATTTGCTGTGTGGGATTTTTACACAGTGCTTGCTGACTGTCAATAGTTCGCAGCAAATTACCAAGATTAAGGTATGTCTGTATTGCAATATCAGCTGATAGTACATGTATCATTGGTGGGAATATATCTTCCAGTATTAATAGATTTAGTGCCAAACCCTGTGAACTTTAATTTGGTAGAAAGAAATTTCAATAACAGCTATTCCAATTCAGTTAGTAATTCGAATTTTTTTTTGTGTGAATTCTTTTAACTTTTAAACTGGTACGTATAAATTTTTAATTTTTCTTTTAAACGATCTTTGTCAGTTATTCACATTTTAACAATCATTTCATTGCAATATGAACAGTTACCAATTGTAGCGCATACTTACTTTACCCTGCAATTTGAATGATTCAGATGCAACAACAAGATCGAATGACTGAAGTAGAAATTCCTGGGTGTACTCAATCAGATCATTCACCAAACACTGTACTGCTTCTGCCACTACAGCACTTGATTTCGATCGTGGCAATGATACCTGTTCAAGAGGATGCCTCAGCACTTGTCGACAATTACATTCTTTTCCAAGTGATAATTAAAAAGGATGAAAGACGAATAATTAGAATCAAATGGTTGCATGAAATTTAGATAAAAGGAATGTATAGCAAACCTGAAGTCTCTGACAACCCAACAATACATCTATCAACGATTCCTCATCCTGAAATAATAAAATATTTCCAAGAAAAACACATGCACACACACACTTCCACTATAATTTCTAAGGCAAACACATAAGGTTTCAATTTTTTAGCTTCTTATCACTGTTTAATTTAATCGTATTTTAATACAAATTAAAGTACCTAACATCCACATAGTATCGAAATGTTTTAAATTCAATAGAGAGGAAAGGATTGGCTTACAAGTTCCTGCACAATAGTTTCAAAACATTCTTTCTGCCAGTGTGGATTCAGATGCATAAATACACGACCTTTCCAGATTCGTGCAAAATGTTTCGCTTGCCAAGACAAAGCCTAATAGAGAAAATTTTTGTAAAAAAAAAAGAAAAATTCACCCATTTCATCTAGCAAATTTACGCAAAGTTAACAATGAAATCATTGAAGTAAACCTCCTTGTAGAGCGGTTGTAGAGAGCGAATCGCATTGAATTGCGGAAGAGCATCGAATACTGCTGATACGCAGGTAGCACAAGGCTGCAAAATGTACATTCCACTTTTTTTTTTTCTTTATAATTTTTAATAGAAATATTTTTCAAATTTTGGATACTTTTTTTGAGCATCATTTCTAGGAATTTATTCGACAAATATCGGACAGTGTAGAGAATTACAATTATCATTAATTAATCTAATCAATATGCAACTTGCACAACAAAACTGCAAATAGAACTTACACGATGGAAGAAGTGACACTTAGTAGCTCGAAAATGAAGTAAGATAACTTCTGCAAGATTTTCCATATTCAAATGAGTGGCGAGGGAAACAAGTTCCCACACATCAACATCCTCACCAATTGCTGTCAAGCCACCATATAAGAATGATATGAAGTAATGAACTGCAGTTCGTGAATACCTTAATTTAGGAAATTAGCCAAAAGTAAGCTTGTACGTCCATCATCTCAACTAGTAGCTATCCAGCTATTTGACGCATTCAATGCTTTATTTATTCATTTATCAGTTGCTCGATTTATGCATCTTTTGCTGTCACTAATTAATTGCTAACTATTTATCTAACCTTCAAGAATTTTATTTATTAATTTAAATTTTCTATTAGCTAATAACATTCAACTAATTAAATTAACTAATTGTTAATTTACCCTTTCAATTCGATCCATTCATATTGTCGATTCACCAAATGATCTTTGAAATATGGACAAGTTGCTGATAAAATGCATCTGAATTATTGATAAGATAACTAAAAGACTAATTTCAATAAAAATAACAAATAAATTAATTCTCAAAAATACCTGTTAATAATAAAATGATTTAAAAAAAAAAGCTTTCGTTGAAGAACTGAAAATATCATATGAGCAGTTCATGCTATCATAGATATCAACAGACCGATGTGCGAATAGCTCGCCATTATCAGTCTTGATAATAACATCCGTATCAATATTGTTGAGGTACATATTTAGGAGGTCAGCAGCTAATTTACATGAGGGATTTTTATCTGCAGTGAACACTGATGCTAAAAATATTTCCACTTTTTTTTTGTTTCAAATTCAACATAATTGCTACTATTAATTTCAATAATTTAAATTTAGAAATTAATAAGCAACAAAAAATGATTGAAGTGAAGTAGCATTTAATTTTAATACAACTGTTACGACCATTGAGGTACGGTAATTGAAGTTATCGCTTATATTTCATCAAAAATTGCTAATTTGAATTGATGCTTAATCGTAAATGATCAAACTGTCAAGTTCATTTTATTATTCTTTTTCACAGAATATCTCTGTTAAAGGAAAAAACAATATGCAAGTAAGTCAGGTGAGCATTTCTCAGCATCATACCTTCATGATTAGATGCTAAGTCAATAGATGTTAACGAATTTAATGATGTTATGGATAAACGTTTAGCTATCATTGCACGACCACGAATACCTTCTGGCCCTGGCGCACTGTGCCACATTTCCGAATCCATATCACCTGAAAATTTCGCACGTGAATAATCACGTGAGTCGTAAAATTTGAAATTTTTAAATTTTTATATAGCAAATATTAATTAAGAAATTTCATAAGCAATATCAACGCGCATAGCAAAACCTAAAAAGAACTGAATCCTACTAGGCCAACAAGCACCTGAAACACACCTTCTAGGCCAATAAACATTTGAGACATACCTTCTAGGTCAACAAACATCTGAAACATCGGCTTCTTTTCAGTACATTCCATTAAAGTGCTATCATTCACAGTCGCGCTATCATCACTTGCATTCATACAGATGAATGATGCTAAATGACAATGATAAGCATTAAATTTTAAATTAAAAAAAGAAAGCAATAAGCATGAAACAAGGAAAAAAAATTCAAACATAAATTGGTTGAAATTTTTTTAAAAAGAATTTAATGAGAGAATATTTGAATGAGTAGCACATGTGAAAATCACCGTTCACATCGTTGTGTTGACAATGTTCTGAAAATATTTTCAAAGTTATATTAGAAATGAAATAACATACGACTTGGTGCATAATCTTTTAGCAAATGTTCATTGACGCCTTCTCGATTTGATGTGTTGCAATTTTCACGTAATTCCGACGACATCAATGACGTAGAGATCGTTGAATCTGTTATAGCTAATTCTTGAAATGATGTCATGTGCAGCATTTCATCGTTGGTAGTTCCTGCTGCTGCTTAAATTTCACCTTCTTTTATCATTGTTTTTTTATCAGTGCAGAAGCTATGATAACAAATTTGTGAACAAACACCTATTTGCATGATCAAACACCTATGATGCGAAAATTAGCTAGAAAGTATGGTGCTAATTAATTAATCAATTCACTGTATCATCCTTTTATCCATAAATCTTCTGTTGAAGTGAGGATTAGAGTGAGGATGCAAATTACAAAGTCATTCTCCTGGAATGAACCTGGCAGAGGTGCTCTCTCACATCGTAGATTAATGATTTATTTTCTTCAAAAAAAGAAAAGGTCAACTTCTTCAAGTAAAATCTATACTAAAATTATTGAAAAATAATTTTATGAAACAAAAAAAACATTAATTTTGTGCAACATTTCAACTAAATACGCTCTTTCACAGTGTAACACAATTATCAGTGAAAATTTTGAAGATTTTTGAAGACATCTGATTCAGTTCATTAGTTTCAATCCCTTCTGACAAATCCTTCACCTATTGAACTGGACCAACGTGTGTGTGTGTGTGTGTGTTTTGAATTACTGGAAAGTATTAGAAAATAAATTTTACTGCAATGTGATACTTTGGTAACCTGAAATTCAAATTTCTTCAAAGTACTAAGTACTTTACAGCAAACGTTTGAAGTGAAATTTTAAAAGGCTGTATAAATCAGACCGAATTTATTTATACAGTTAGTGACTTATTTAATTACAGTGCCGCATCGGTGTATCGCTTTTTAAATGTGTAACTGATTCATATGACTTCAACAATCTACAAATAACACCTCCCCGTGGTTTACATTTGAAATAATGCTGCATGGAATATGCAATGCATTCACTCCTAAGCCTAGTCTACATTCCCTTGATAATTAGCCCAAACCTTAACTCTCTACCAATATTGGTCTGTTTCATTTCACATCAACAATACTATTAGAGTCTGTTTGAAAAGCTTCTCCTCTCGCTATCTTCCCTTTTCAATTAAAAAGTCTCTAAAATAGGCTATCAGACATTTTGCTAACATTCAATTTTACATTATTTCATCCATCTAGACGCTAATTTCCTCCATCACATCTTCCACATCACAAGTTTTCTCGAAATTTCCAATTCTTCCATAATGCATTGGTCTATTTAAATATTACAGGATTTTAATAAGCAATTAATTAGCAATGAACATATATATCATTGAGTAGTTGCAGCTAGGAGATAATGATTATTACTGTTATTATATCAATGATCAATTTAAGTATATGTTCGTAGTGAACACAAGTAATTTTATGATAGTAAAAAAAAGTGAGCAAAAAAAACCGTAAAATTTGTAGGAAAGTTAATTTTTGATGGAAATAGAAATTTACTCTAAAGATAAAATGTTTGAAAAATTCTTCTTCAAACACTTATACATTTCAATTTTATGCTTACATAGAATAATACATTAACATAAATGCTCAGGCTAACCGGTGCTACTTAAACCCATGCAAACCATAGATGACTGATTGAGTGATCCGATTGAGAAGAAATTTCAAAAAAAAAAAACATCTGAAATTCTCAAATTGCACTCATTCATTACCTATTCCTTCACCATCATCATCACCGTTATCATCCATCTGGGGCACAATTTCCACACCAATATTCCCAAATTCGATCGTCTCATCCGTACTGTAGATGTGAAGCAATTTATCATCCTCTGTAAGCATATATTATAGCTCGAGCTAATAAAGTTTATGCTAATTGGAATGCGATAAGATAATTAATAGTAGCAGCTAACTATGCATACTTCTCTCGTCCATCTATTAGCTGTTTTTCCACACTTCGTTTTTTTTTTTGCATTTCTTTCTTTCATTTCATGAAGAGAGAAGACATGGAAGAGTGATAATTTGGAAGCAAAAAAAGATGATAAACCTTTATCATCATCATTTTTAGCAATCACGTCCGACTGATCAACGATACCACTTTCGGGTAAGTGTGTTGCTTCATCTTCCGTATACACAGCGCTGGAAGTAATCGGCACTTTTAATTAATCTAATTGTTTGAAAAATTTATGCAAAAATAGCCAAGAGGTTACAGAAAGAGGGAAAGGAAGCGAGGGATATTGGAGAGAAAAAAAGAAAACAACTATTTGTGTATTATCTATCCATTATTGTTGTATGAAATTTTGATACTTATTTTATTAAAATAATACACCAAATTATTTCATATGTGAAGTTGTTTGTTTTCCCTAATCAAATTTTAATTAGTCTTAATTAGCGAATGAAAACACTAGCTAAATTTGTATTACTGAGTATTTATCAGTAGAGTATTTGCACACTATTTCTACAAATGAGATAGCTGAACTGCTAATTTCAGACTGAATTGAATTGAATAGTGAGAGAAGAAAACCTTATAAAAAATTTAAGACCAGCAAAATCGATATCACCCACTGCAACTTCCAATATTCCATTGGTTGCTTCATGCGTGGAAGCTTTTAACGTTGGCTCAATATGCGTTCTAAAAAAGCCTGGAGCTCGCTGTCGTAGGATACATTGATGTGCCGGAAGTTTACTTCCATCCGCTGCAACCAATAAGACGTCCGCATGCTCGACATTTCCAATCTATAGAATGAAAATTACGAAACAACAAAGTCCTTTTAAAACATTCATCTTTTCAAAACAACTGGTGAAGTAGTGAAGTGCAAGTGTTTTAACAAATATAAAATTCACCAACCTAACGAGCATCATTTTCTAAGTCAATAAAGAGCAAAAGTGATAACTGGTTGAGTGTTATCAGTAAACATTAATTTCATGATAAGCGAATGATAAACGATGCGTAAAACTACTACCTACACGATCATTCCATTCGTTTTCATTAAATAAGCAAAGCAAAGGATTAAATTACGGAAAAAAAATTTGAGTAAAAAAGCAAAATTGTTTTTTTGTTTCTTAATCCTAAGCAATTCAAGGAATTTACTAGTAAAAAAAAAAGAAAGTTACAGTTTACCGATAAGTTAATTTATTTAGAATCGATCGTTAAGGCGCAAATGCGTTACTTGCAAAAATTTGACGTCTTTCTTTTAGCAGAGATAAAAGTGTGCAATTGTATTAAATTACCAATGTTGCCATATTTGCTCGTAATTGTTTGGCAAATTCAAATTGAATACGTTGACGTTGTACTTTGTATTCCTTCCATAGCGCTGCTGTACAGCGCATCTGTCATTCACTGACTGCAACAGGCGCTATTGTCAGCAAAATTACGAGATGCATTGCTCTTTCTCAATGAAATGAACGAAGAAGAAAATGCTATCAATGATGAGATAAATTATTGTAATTGCAATATATCGGTGTGAAAATAATTTCCAACAATGAGGAAGATATGATGAATAGTGCTAATTAGTTAAAATAATTAATAATCATTAATGACAGTAAGTTATTAGAAAGTGAATTATGAAACGTTTCCTCATACTCCATGTGAAGCAAGATGTGCACGAGAACAATTGTCAAAAAATTTGGAGCTTTTTTTTGCTTTCTAAAAGTAAGTAAGTAATTTGGTGATAAATGATAATGTAAGTGATTTCGTAAATGGAAAAAAAGTGATTAGTGAACCTCCTCTATCTCTCCTCTCCCTCTCCCTCATTCCTCCTAATCACTTGCAAAAAAAAAAAAAAAAATAATTTACTTTTACGCAACAAACTAACTTCACGTGAGGAAAAAAAGAAACCGCAGCTTCACGCATCTTTTGTAGTAGAGGAAAGAAATATTTCAATGAAATGAAGAGGAAAGAAAAGGAGGCGGAGAGTGAGTGAAATGTAAGAATCAAAATGACAAATGCAAAGGTTAAAGGACAACGCGAATTACAGTAATCTCTGTTAATGGAGGAATAAAAATTAAAATGAAGGTAACTGAGGTGACAATTAAAGGCATTTCATTTTTTCTATTAAAATTTTCGTTTAAAAAACACACACACACACAAAGAGAGGAATGAATAATTATGGGAGATGAGAAAGGATAGGTTAACAATGTGTAATGGATAAGTTACAAACGAATAAATTCGTATTTTGGCATGAAAATTTTTACAATGCTCAAAACATATGAGTGAACGGATGAATGAAGAGTGAAATGAGCACAGGTCAGTGATTTCAATAAATATAGCGATCAGCGCTATTTCATTTTTATAATTAAAATTTTTTTTAATTGGAAGAACTAGTGAGTTTGTCGGATTATTGCGCATACGATCACAATAGACTCGAAGTAAACTGTAAATCATTATCGTTCAAAATTTAAAAATTACACTTTGTACTATTTGATAAGAATTTGTTAGCATTTTAATTAGTATTGAGAAAAGATTTACAAATACCTTTATCGTTCATCTATTCATTGATGGATCAGTTAATCTTCTAGCTTATCGCCTAGCAACGAGAAGCGTTAGCAACACAGCACAAATTTCATCCATTCTTCTTCCACAAAAAATTTATAAATGCTTTCAAATTTCATAAAATTTTGAGCTAAATAGTAGTAATAAGCTAATAATAATCCAAGTAGGTCTAAATGACATTACGTGTTTACTTTTTGAGGTTTTATTTATTTTTTGCTTATTTTTTGAATTTTTGATGAGAATTACTTTAAAATAAATATATGTAGGAATCGATAATTGATTGATCATTTCGATTCTTTTCAATCAACAATTACAGTGAATAAAAATTCGACAACTAAACGAGGATCGTCTATTTTGAAAATATTTCAAAAATAGATGAAAAGTTGAAGTGGAAATTGGGTTGTGATAGTGGTGCAAGTGATTTCCGGGCATGAAACTTGTAAAATATTACTTAATTATTGACAACAATTATTGCTATAGAATGATCGATGAACTGCACATATATATATATATATATATATATATATATATATATATATATATATATATATATATATATATATATATATATATATATATATGGTATTTCGATGAATTGAAATCGTATTTGACCTGTTTGGATAGTAACCAGTCATTATGGTTACACCATTACGACAAATACTGTAATTAGTAAGAACAGCAAAATTTGAACAATATTTTCAAAGTTTACATAATTATACTTCCACTGAATCTGAAATAACACTTTGTCTTTTTGCATTCACAATTGTAACATTTCATTTCTATTTCGGAAAAAAATTTTTTTAAACTTTTTAATGAAAAGATTTTAATGTTTCGTTTATCACTGTACACATGTAATTAGATTGCATGTTTCATTCTTGCAAAAGCTTACTACGAATTATTAATAAAATAAGAAATAATTGCTTATTTTTACACTCAAAAAATTAATCACTGAAAAGAGATCTAAAATTAGTCCAATTTTAATTTAAATATTAACTTTGAGATTTACTTAAAAAACCTCGTCATTAACTTTTACTTGTTGAAACAAGCAGAGAAGGCAAGAGATAAGAAGGAAGGAATGATAGCAAGTATGATGATAATAAATAACAGTATATGAATGAATGAACGAATTAGGTAGAACACATTTCATTTTTTTTTTAAAAAATTGAGTAGGAGATCAATCCATGTATTTTTTTATCACAGAGATATTACTGAAAGTGACGACGGATGATAGTTTGAGCTAAACAAACATTTCATAGAAATGGATAAGAGAAAAAGGATGAGAGCTGCTCCTTCTATAGCGTTTCAGTGAGATAGCTAACTGAACACACGGATGGATTACTCCCGAAAAATTGGAATAGAGAGAGAGAGAGAGAATGAGAGAGAGAGGGAGAGAATTTGTAAATGTAACAATGGTGACCTGTGAAAGCAAAATGTTTTGGCCATTCTAACCAGGAAGGAAATGAGCCAAACATGCCTCACAAGGCCTTACTAATATCATTTCATTTGAATCAATGCTAGAAGGCCTTCTTTTCCTCTGTGGAAAAGCGGATGGGTGTGAATGTGGCGGTATGTATGGAAATTTTTTTTTTCAGACCAATATAATTTACATAAATTCAACAATCTACGATGGTACACCGCCGATAAAAATTATAATAGATATGTGACAAATGTAAATTAATGAAACGAATAGTATGAGATAGTGATAATGGCATAATTTAGATAGCAGCTGATAATAGTAATGTTTCAAAACATATAATTCATCGCTTCAATTTTCAAAATAAAAAAATTTCTTTTTGAAAGAAAAAATGATGTTGAACTTTGCTAATTTTTTCTATGTTCATGTGTATTTAGAAGTGATCTGTTTCTGGATAATAGTGCTTAGAAAGTATCAACGGTGTGCTATGATTGATTTCAATGTTTTTTAGTTGATATATTCATTCATTTGAAGTCCATATGGTAAAGCATTTTCTTAATCATTAATTAATCATTATAATTGAATATGAGTTGCTAATTCAAGCAAATTTCTTAGCAATTTATTTCTAACGTTAACAATGTGAATGCATGTATGCTAGGAAATCAGATACTATGAAGCACTGAAGATGATACATTCTATAAACTTACACGTATTGGAACGATAAAAATGTTCGAGAGAAACTTAGCTACAATTTTATAAATTTGTCAAAATCATATTCAAATTCCTACCAACTTGATACTGGTGAAGCAAAAAACAAGATAGGAAACAAACATTAAGAAGTCTAATTCCCATGTTCCCAAAACAGAAACGAACAATGTCATCCTTACCCTTAAATGCGCTAACAGATTGACGAATTTCTTCTCGTCGAAAGAGATGCATCAATGATTGACTTTGAATATGTAGAGCTAAATAAGGGGTAATGTTATCAAAAAATACTTCAAATTTAGTTTTTGACAGCATAAAAATAAGTGAACTAAATGAATACTCATGTCACTGGAACTCATGGAAAGTTAGACTTAATTATATGATGCACACTACAACGAACATTATATATATTTTGACATTTACTGAATTCAGAAAGCACATTTTCAAACTAAAGTAAATAGCTTTGTTAATTAAAACCACCTATGTTAAACAGAAGTTTAAAATATTAGTAGGCTTCAGCTAATAATCTTAATGCTAGCATGATACAACACAAGTTATACGGAAATCCCACTACCCTTCTCTTTCCCCGCAATCGAACAATCATTTCAAAGTATCAAATATGGCATGGCTAGGGTAGCACATGTTAAATTAAATTATGAAAACCAAAAAACTACTAAACAAATGGAATCCATGATGGACAAGAATATAATCTTATTTGAAGCAAATATGGAAGAATTTGCCGAAAGACTTACATGTTACATGCTATGGAAATGAAGAAAAAGCATCAAAAGCATCGTTCACTCCTTCCAGTTATTCAAGCAGCTGATTTTTTCCTTTCGAGAAATCCACCCTTCATTTATTTTACTTTACAGAATAAAATCATTTTCTGGAAAGTTCAGACGGAGAATCATAGAATTTTGCTGGAAGACTGAGCAAGTCTTTCTTCCCAAACATAAAATAAGCAGAAGACAAACACAATATACTGACGAACTAATTGCATTGATATTTTTCAAAATAAATTTTGCTGGATTAACACTTCATAACGCCATCGAGCTTTTTATACTTATATTTGAGAGAGATCGCATAGGAATGTCAGTGCCACTTTAATTTGCGCTCTGATAAAACAACAATATCATCGACCGAATTTGAAGCAATCCAACTTAGCAGCTTTTATTGCAGAGCGCTGTAAGTGATGGAAACATAAAAAGAATATGGCGTATACCTGAAACTGAAACTTTCAAAATGAATGCTTTCATAAAGTTGATTTTTATGTGATAATTACGATGTTTACCAGCAAGGTCAAGGGTGGAAATCGTAATAAGAAATACAAGAAACCTGACAACAACACAATACGTAAATCGCCCTTGACAATACTTTAATGGAAACTAATAAAACAATCAATAAAGAGCAGTGTGCTAATTTCTGTGAATTTGCATATGATTTTGGAATGTGATTTACTGAAAGGAATCTGAAAAAATGACACAAAAACATACTACACACACCTGACTTTAGGTGTAGTATGCTTTTGTGTCTCCAACAGCAACTGCCCAAGTAAAAATTAAAGTTGTAAAACAATCGCTTACCAAAGATAAAATTATTAAAAGTCATGCATTTAAATCATTGCTAAATTCCCCTGCTGGTAAAATATATGTAATGTCGTCCCATGGATGTCGATACAGTCCTTGCTTGAGCCTCTTCTGATCCAAATAATGCCCTGAACAAACTCATATATTTCTGTTCATAACTCATTACTACTGATTAATAGATAAGGCTTAACAAATGGATAAAAAATGGATAAAAAGCTGCCCAGTGTCTACTCACTGCCCTATGTAAGTAGTATGCACTGAATACATAAAAAGATTCCAATATTTTATGGGAGAGAGCATACCAATAAATCCAATACTTCGTCCCAAAACAAAAAGCCCATTTATGGTCCCGATTTCGATAATTTCCCGTGCTTCGTCGGGCGTAAACATTCCGGAATAGCGAAGTATGTCCACGAAAATGACACCGATTGCTCCATCAACGTTCAATATTAAATTTGCCTTCTAGAAACAGCAAAAATTATGGTCCTTTTCAATTTTCAACAATTAGATTATTTCAATATACCTTCGACGTAGTAATCTTCTCAACTTTCAATGCGTATTCCAATAACGGAGTTCTCTGCTTGAACTTTTCCCGATCCATAACAAAACGTTTCAGTATGTCAACACGCTTATCCGGATTATTGATCTGGAAATTTACATACATCGTAACACAGTAATACCGATCTCGATCAATTGATACTGGTTACATTTAAATTAAGGAAGAGCTAACCGATTTGACACGATGTCCAATTCCCATAATATGTTCGCCAGCAAGTCGCTGTTCATTGACGAACTGCATGGGACTTAATCCCTTATCAAATGCTTCGCTGAACTGCCGTGCAGCACCATCTAGTGCACCTCCAAATCGATCACCCTATCGTAATATCTATTAATTTGTTCTTGCATTTTATTTAAATTGAATATACTACATTTCAACGAATTCAAAATTTATTAAGAACCTTAAGTACAGCTCATTAATAGTCTAATAATGTTATATTTTCGGATAAATTTACGTTTTATAACCAAGAAAAAAAGGGATGAAAGCCAAGTTCACCTAGTCAAAATCAATCAATTAAAATAGACCAGCATCTTATATATTTAATAAAATTAACTTCGACATAATAAAAAATTACTATTGTTAATAATCCAGACACCAACGATGACACCAAATCTTTCCCTGCCCGAGTACACACAATCGTGTTGTGAGCACCGCTGACAGCAGGTCCATGATCCGCAGTTATCATCAGACACATTTCAATAAATTTATTTGCGTAATCTGGAAGTCGTTTCTGCAAGAATCTTGATATTCAAACATATAGAGCATTGCGAGAAAAGCCAAAGCAAAACATACGTTTTTTGAATTGAAAGATATAGCATTTTCTTAAATGATTTTCAAAAACAAAAAGAAATATACCTGAAACCAAAGCAAGCTAAGTACACCTCCAATGCCAAGATCTTGTTCAAGTACGCGTGAAATTGGTATGCCTGCGTAAAGCAGTTCATCACCACGTTCGTCACATATCGAAGTCATAAATGATGCTGATTTCCGTATTAAACCTAACTCCTATAAAGTACCCGCTGTGAAATACCGTGTAAAAGATTGACAAAGTAAAAAGTAGTGCAGCAGTTAAGCTTACTCTTGCCCAAGTATAATCCATAGGTACAGTAGGGGGTAACTGTTCTTCTCTCAACACAATTACTTCTTTTTGCAAAAGATCTTTGTAAACCTGAAACACAAAAAAAGTTATATAAAAACAAGAACTAAAGGGAAACTACTTAGCCAAGATTCAACCACAAGTGATAAAGTGAATTCAACGAGCACTAACTTTGGCAATTTCGTCCCCTAGATCGTCAAACGAACGTGGCACGTAAGCTCCAGCTTCTTTCAAAGCTAAATTTTTAGCAGTAGCAGTTTCAGCTTTTACGCTGGCAGATGCACCAGCGTGACCAAATTGGATCTGAACATGTAAAAACACTGCAAAACCATGGT
Organism: Litomosoides sigmodontis; assembly: GCA_963070105.1. Classification (NCBI taxonomy): domain Eukaryota; kingdom Metazoa; phylum Nematoda; class Chromadorea; order Rhabditida; family Onchocercidae; genus Litomosoides; species Litomosoides sigmodontis. The sequence continues at coordinate 2,070,387 of OY718807.1, read as the reverse complement.
GGTAAAAATATTAAAAAGAGTAATAAACGGAGGACTTATATCTCACAAAAACAGTGAAACCTAGATTTAAAAAGAACTTAATTCAGCTTTTCGATTTTTAATTTTAATCGTATCAAACGCACTGAATGAATTATATCATTCATTCAAACAACCTCGAATGTGATAGAGTCTGCGCAAGTCCCAATACACCAAGCGACTAAAGGCTTCGTAAAGCGCTTCTGCTTCAGTGCTTCAATAACTTTATATTCTTCGTCACCACCAAGCTCACCAAGCATAACCATCATTTTTACTCTTCAACAAAATATCCGTGATATTTTCAACAATTCACATACGAACTCCATTTTTACTTTCACTCACTAATTCCTATTACTTAACCTATATTCGTTAATAACCTGTCATCCATCTCGTATCGAAGAAGGTGGTCAAGAAACGTGCTCCCTGGATATCTGTCACCTCCAATGGCAATTCCCTCATAAACTCCATCTGCATTCTGAGAAATGATGTTGTTGAGTTCATTAGACATTCCTCCAGAACGCGAAACGTACGCAACACTGTAATATTGGTTTTCGGCTAATAAACATTTTAATAGATTTTTATATCAATAAACCATTAAAAATTGAACAAAAAGATACCTCCCTGGCCTATACAATTTAAGCGACAATATATTGTCTATCATGCCACCAGTATTACCAATTTTAAAACAACCAGGTTTAATGCCACCCACCGTCGCTGGTCCAATCAGTGTAACACCCCTCTCATTTGCTAACTGAAATGAAAGCAATAAAATCGTCCTGCCTTTTAGAATTCCTAAATTTGAAAAAAAGGACGAATGAAATTCTATCAACTTACCTTAATCAACTGCCGAGTTTGATTTTCCGGCATGCCTTCAGCAATTATAGCAATAACGCGAATTTGCGGGAAATCGAAAGCTTCCCGAACTGTTGAATAACAAGATCGCAAAGAAGCAAAAGTTATAAACACCGAAACACCCTCATGCTTATTAAACGCATCCTTCATTGATTTGTATACTGGGACAAGAATTTCCTGCAAAAAAAGCATAGATATGCACACATTTTAAAGAAAATGCTGTGCATTTATGATTAACAATCGTTTGATTGTAAGGAATAACATAAATGGGAAAGTGAAGCTTGAACTTACTTCCTGGCCAAAATAATACTTCTGCTTATGGTCGCCTGTAAAAGGATATGTTGAGGCAACCACTGAAGGCTGTGAACGACCACAAACGAAATCAAAATCCAACATGCCCTGAAATGCAACGAAAAAATTTGCATAACTTTTTAATGAAAAAGCGAGATTTTTAACTGCAGTTAACATGTCTACCTGGATTGCCTTTGTTTGCTGTCCCCATACAATAGCCTTTGTATTCCTTTCAAATAAGGTGCCTTCTAGTCTAATTCCATTATCACTGGTCTTCATCTGTTCATCTTTAGCTGCTGCTAGTTTCATGGCTTTCCTTGCCGGCGATGTTGTATTTAAGGAAGAATTTGACTCAGTAGTTCTCACAGTCTAAAAGATTTTCTATATTAAGAGTAAAGATTAGCGATTTCCTAACATTTATAGTTACTTTCATTACCCACACTCACATCTGTTTGCAGTGGAAAAGGAAATTGTCCAGCAGTTTGCAGAACTAAGGGCCTATCTGGAGTATGACGCAATTCCAGTGCTGTTGCTACGATACTCGTCATGTGGGTTTCAGGACCATATACATGAATTGGCAAGTTCAAGCGCGAACCTATAAAATTAATGTGTAACTCTGACAAAGTTCAGAACCATCTAATACAAAAGTAATGAAATTCAGACATAAAACCATATATTACAGGAAATGTGACGGAACAAACCAGTTTCTTTTATTTTTCTTAGCCCTTCCTGATAATTTGGTCCTCCTCTTCGTACGTGTATGGTGACCTTATGTTCATGTAGATGTTTCACATATTCCTCAAGCGCTCTTATGATTCCCTATAATTCATTAATTTTTACGATTCCCTATAATTCATAATTCGAGTAAGGGCATTTTATCATTCATACGATAAAAAACAGGATAGCAAACTTACTTTAAATGTTTTTGCAACGTTAGTAAAATTTGCAATTGAGCCACCAATAATTAGAATTTTGCCTTTCGGATGTGGTGAACCTTCCGTAATCACATTCAGTATTGTCTTTGCATATTCGTAAGTCATTATTTCAGATGGGTCACCCGAATATTCACCATAATTTGCCAATTCAGACATTCCTCCTAGATCGCAAATTGTGTCACTGAAAGAAGTAACTGACTGTAAAGCAGTAAGTCGAAGAGAATCCAAAATTAAGATTTAGTTCTAAAAACTTGATACATACGTGTAAACTACAGAAGCACCACCACCAGCTACCATGGTCCAAATGCGACCTCGACGATTCAAAATAGTTAATTTCAGTGAAGCACCAGTTTTTGAATCGAGATCAGCAACATATTTCTCCTGCAAAAAACAAAACCATGCACTAACTGCTACTGCATTTTTTAAACTTTTCTGCTTGCCACTAAAAAAAAGCGTGAGAGATTTTCGTCCTCATTCTCATAGGTTTTTTTGCAAAATGAACATAAGAACCTCTGCCATTTTATCTCGTCCGAAAGGAGCAGGAAAATCAATCGGTTCTCCACTTCTAGTCTTCCACTTTTCAGAACAAAGGAACAACGCTGTTTCATCAAGTTTTGCAGCAAGGTCAAGTATGTAAATTTTGTTGTTGATCAGAACTAAAACATAAATAACTGCAAGATTCCAGGCAATAAACATTTTGGAAAATTTTCCAGTTCGCTTCCAAAAGCAAAAAAATTCATACTATTAAAGTGAAAACCATTTGAAAAGTGACAAATGTTCCGATAGCAATATTTTCGTTGTAGGAATTCTTACCAAATGGATTTATCTCCAAATAGGTAAAGTAATTCTCCTTATACACGTGATACAGAGCTTTTACAAAGGTTTTCAGAAACCTGAAAGCATGTGTTTATATAACTCACTCTGCCAAAAAGAATTTAGGCATCAAATTATTCCAGTTGTGCACACACTTGCGTCCTTAATATAACATATTTCTCCTTTGTCATCACCACTAGGTCATTATTTGCAATTGAAAAACGTCATCGATTATTAAGCCATTATCATCTAATAATCAAAGTAAGGATTGTCAGGGATAATCTAGAATAAGGGGAAGTCTGTCTAACAGATAAACTTAAGAACATATTCGCGTAAAACCTGGAAAGAAAACAATCATGCATTGGTATTTAGAACTTAAGTAACAGGTTGTTTTAAAATAGTCCCCCATTTTGAAAATTTTCATTCTTAGAAAAGATCAAAATAAATTTTTTAAAACAACATCGAACACAAGGAATTCGAAACCATGTATAACATACGATAATTTCTGGTTTTCAACTGCGCCGATCATTAACTCAAGATCATCATCAGCGATAAAATTGTCCTGCCTATCCATATCCACCGGGATAAACAATTTACGAGCCTCAAATAAATTCCATAACACTTCCTGTCTATTAAGTTGACCAGTTAATAAGCCGCTGAAATCCAACCTTGGAATCAATATCTCCAACATCGATTCCTCCATGTTCATAGAAAAGAATGACGTCATCTTCACGTCTGCTAAATATTGCAATATACATTTCATCGCTCTCTGAATGGTAACAGAATGGCTCCACAATGAAATTACGTAAAATTCCGATTGTTTGACCAATCTAAAACATAGTACTACGTGAGCACTGTGAATGATTCATAGAAGTCATCTGAAAGAGGACAAACTTGACAGAAGCTTACAAAACAAACCTGCACGCTTTTACCTTTTACGTCATTGAACCAGTCACGTAGGACAGACACACTTCCGCATTTCACTAAACCCAGTTTACCCCGGCGTTTAATCAACTGATCTGGTTTAATTACAGCTTTCTGCAATGCAACACAAATTCTTTGGTATCTATCTTTTATTAAATAATAAATTCATTCATCTACATTTTGATTTAATAAATCGAGTTACATTACCCAAGAGATGAACTGAGCCAACAAAAAAACAAAGTAGTTAAACAAAACATGAATTGTTACATCTACTTCAGTTTGCTAAGAACTAAGAAAATGGCCTAAAAACACTCATAGATCATTAGCAAGATAGTACGTTTTCCAAATGCATTCACTATTCTCTATTCATAAATTTGAACAGATAAAGGCAATAAAAATTTTCAAAGCAGAATTAATTAAAGCAGCGAAAGTGTGATTCTTGAAAATTTTAATGCTCCTGCATTTCAAAAATTTTCTCTCCAGAAAAAAGAGAATGAATGAACTAATTTAATACCAAGAAGCAGAAGGGAAGACAACACTTAACCTTTCCAAACAGATTACGCCTTCAGGTTTAGCAAAATACCTTATCATCGGAAAGCCAATCAATTGCGTCTGTCACAGCATCGAATGAATCGGTTGACGTAATTCTCAGTGCTTGTGGCTTCTCGACAAATTCCAATTCTTTCAGATGTCTGTACAGCAATTCCTTGCCCGTATATTCACTAACTGCTTTCGCCGACATATTTCTTCTTTCAAAACTGCAGCATTAATAACTAGCTTGCTGTATAAAAACATTAATTGAGGAAAAAAAAATATGAAAAATTGCGTTATGCCACGTTACACAAATGTGCATTCACATCTTTCACAATTCAAAAATCCGTTTAGAGTAGTACAAACCGTATGTGAATGAATTTTTATGACCTAAGCTAAACATTTTAGTAACATTGTGATGGGAAGAAATTGGATATGAAACCGATCTGACAAGACAGATTGCATTTTGTGAAGTAATACACACACACACACACACAATGCAGTAGATCGATTTTTTCCTCATCTTCATATCACTAATTGAACTATCAACATAACCAATTAGGAAAAGGAAGAAAGTGGGAAATATGGAAATCGGTTATTGCGATATATCGACAGACAACGTTACTTTTTTTTAAAGTCTGATGATCAATTGGCATGCTATGCCCCTTTTTTGCCATATATGGAAACCATTTTGCAAAAAAAAGGAGAAAAGAAAAAGAAATGTAAAGGTCATGCGTGCACGCTGTTAACTTAACGAGAATAACAAAACTTTTTTTTTTTGCGAAATGAACACATAGAGAAGGGAAGAAATTAGTAAAATTAAGAAGGAAACATTTTGTTTTTAACAGTTTAAAACGAGCAAGAAATGAAAAATGAAACTTCTTCACTTCAGGATGAACTAGTATTGTTAGTAAAAACACACACACACACACACACACACACACACGCACATACACAAATACGGATATCGATCGCACTTTAAATGATTGATCGTATCAAGCGATTTTTTCCAGCGACCGCTTACAACACACAAATGTCCTCAAAGGGGTGTTTGACCCCATTATACAATGGCTCGGGCTCAAGCAATGCATCATCTCATACTAATCCTTCGGTGAACATCAAATACTAACCAATTCATAAATCTTTTTCACTCACCGATAACTTAGCTTCTACGGTCAGTGAACATCAAATACAATTTGTAAATCTTTCACATTTACTGACAGCTTCCTCTTGGTGTAATATCATACCTATCATTTCCAATATCACAAAAACATGTGTCCACTCCATTCGTCTCGTCTAGGTATGGTGATATTTTTTGACGGAAAGATGAAAGAAAGGATGAAAAATACCGATCGATGTTGGATCATTCAATGAATGACTTGGATGATAAATAAATCGTACAACATCTTTAAGGCCATTTCTCATGAATGAAACAATCGATGAAAATTGGCTGCACAACTTGTAATCCAAACAAGTTAGGTAGAAAGAAGTTGACAGCAACATTAATTGACGTTAGATTAGAAGAAACATCGTGTGGAAATGCATGAGGAAAATAAACGATGTTAGGAAAGATAACCTGAAAATGAGGGCGTAGAATGGAAAATTTTCTAATTTATTCATTCATCTATTTATCACATTTCAAAAGTACCATTCGCAATAAAATTTTCATTGACACACATAACAACAAAGGAATCAGAACGGATAGAAAATCTTCTGGCTCAGATACAACTTCCTATCAATATTTTCATTACCTCTATGATTCATGCAATTAGCATTAATTATGTTACATTAGCTAAATGAAATAAAATGCGTATGTCACACGTCTACCACGAGTGTCCATCCTGATTATGCAACAGGCATCACGCGAGTAGTAGTAGTAGTAGTAGTAGTAGTAGTAGTAGTAGTAGTAGTAGTAGTAGTAGTAGTAGTAGTAGTAGTAGTAGTAGTAGTAGTAGTAGTAGTAGTAGTAGTAGTAGTAGTAGTAGTAGTAGTAGTAGTAGTAGTAGTAGTAGTAGTAGTAGTTAGTAGAAGTAGAAAGAGGTGGTGGTGGTGGTGGAGGAGGAGGAGAAGGAAGAAAAGCTTGCTGAATGTAAGCTAAAGCAAACAGACACCACAATCCATGTAGACACAGACATATATGAATTGATAATTTTTGCACGCCGAAACGAAACGAATGTGAAATGTGAAAAGGGAGGAAGACGCGTGTGGTTCCGTCCGTCATGTTTTGCAACACGATGATGCTGGACGTGTGCAGGAGGCGGAAAGGATTTTGAAATTGTGTGGCTGCAAATTGATCATTTCACGTTAGCATAATAATAGATGTACAATTCTGTTCCCAGTCGACATTGATCTTTGTTTGCTTCATTCTTATTAGCTAGTATTTGCAGTCATTTTCCTTTTCTCTCCCTCTCTCTCTCTTTCTCCCTTTGTTATCATTTTTTATCACATTTAAATCGCTATCACGTTTTTTTTTCCATGTATTTTTTTAAAGTTTAAAATATACATGAATTAAGTACAAATGAATATTGTTGAAGTTTAATTTAATTTTTCTAATTAGATTAAAAGAAGAGGAAGGAAATTTACTTTAACTCAATCCATTTGAATTCTCCTGGCGGTTTGGATTTTTTACACTGACAATATAGGATAAATTTAAATTTGAAATTCAATTTCATTTCAGATTGTTTGCTGATGGAAGGGATGAGTCATATTTTCAACTCGCTACTTTCATATGTAAATTTTTCTTCTTGTTGTTTCATTGTAAGCTTACTCTCAGCTCTTACGAGTTGTTCATTCACTCTCCCAAATCTTTTCACATTAAATCCTCCTTGTTTGTTTGTTCGTTTCATTGATCATTTAATGATTGCGTAAACAACTTTAATTACATAACAGACAGGCCTCAATTGTACTTTGTAAAAAACTGGTTTATAAAGAATGAATCAACCTTTTATGGATTTGTTATTGAAGGGAAGAGAGGGAGAGAGAGAGAAGTTTTCACTTATATTCATCCGTTTCTATCGTAATCGTTTATGAATTGAGGAATATCAATGTGGAACGTTAGTTAATATAAAAGTGAGTGACGTTTGATGAGTAAATTTTAAAGCTGTAATTTGTTTCCCATTTCATTCTCTCCCTCTTCCTCTCTCTATCTCTTTCGTTTTTTCGTCTTCTCTCCCCTTCTCTCTCTTTCTCTTTCTCTCCCTTTCTTTTTGTCCACCTAGCAATCGCTAATGCTTCGTTATGGCCTCTGAAGCTAGAATACTGCTGCATTAGCTTAATCAGCTGTGCTGCTTCATTTTGGGAAATGTCCATATGCAAATATTAGCGCTTCGAATTTTCATTTTATAGCTAGCGTAAACAGTTTTTATTTATAATTTACGTGCAATAAACTGACGTGTGCGCAGTACCCATTATATGTCTTGCGTATATGTTATATATCATTAACGCGACGTGTGATAAGCCTAATTTTACTTCTACTCAAATTTTAATTCTGTTAGAAATGCTTACGTCTGACTGTTGAACATTAATAGCTTTCATAGTAATACGAAGATTTTAAATGATGGAAATTTTTTTATTTCAATCAATTTCAATTCATTCAGTTATTTTAATTCAATATTTCAGTTTTTCACCGATTCTTTTCCAAATGAAAATTCTGGTCTTTTCGGCAAAAAGGTAGATAATATATTCCTACTAAATCATAATTTTGCCGGTTCACATTTGTACATTTCAGTTAGTGAAGCACTAATTCCATTCATTCAGTTGTACCATTTTAAATCTTCCTCCATCCCTCTCCCTCCTTCCCTTTCCCTCTCTCTCTCTCTCTCTCTCTCTCTCTCTATATATATATATATATATATATATATATCAATCGAAAATTATAGGAATGAAGAGAGAGGAGAGATTAAGATTTGGGAAAACGTTAAAAAGCTATGTCAAATATCATCTTTTAAATCGATCTTACTCAACAATTGTGATTATCAAAGAGAGAGAGAAAGAGAGAAAAGGGAGAGAGAAAGGGTTGAAAAGTTAAATTCAAAAAGTATTTTTTTGGTCTAGGTGCTGTTTTTTAAACTTCAGTTAGTTTGTCATTCGTGGTGATAGGCAATTAAATGTTATCGTTTTGATGGCATATTTTTCATTACAGCAAATTTCCAAATAATATATAATAGAGATTTTACTGACAAATAGCTCACATTCTTCCTCTATAGCAATGAAGTGAAATTTCAGCGGTAAAATTGAATTTATTTTTTTTAAAAATTAAAGCTAAAACAATCAAAAAGAAAATTTTTAGTAGACAACAAATTTTATTCTAAAATTTTATTTTATATTTGTGAGTAATTTAAAAGGGAAAGTGAAAGATCTCTGTTTTCTGAAATTGGGATGAAATGAAGAAGGTATTGCTGCGAAAAGTCACTCTGAGCTAAATTTCAAAGAAAATATTAGCTAGAAAATATTAGAATTATTAGCTAAGGAAGAAAGGTAACCTAAATGAATTATCACTGACATTGAACTCTACCGTAAAAGTTTATTAAAACTGTAATAATGAAGAATGTATGAAATTTGTTGCGTGCAATTTTAACTGTTTCATTTTTAACACTACTGTACTTTTACTTCTTTAGATTTTGCATTTTTGTTTGAAAAAAAGTTCCTTTAATTTAAAAAAAAAAACTGAAATAATTGTTCATAAGAAGAAATGATCGTTGATGAAGAGACATAGGAAGGAAGCAAATAAGAGAAGTGAAATAAAAAAAATAGCATTACTAAAATTGAAAATTACACTAAAATCTTTGTGTCAAATCTTTGCCTCCTAAAATGTTCGTACTGCTGCAATCGCTGAAAGTGGTGAAATACTTAAGTAATAGTAATATGTTAGCATACTTTTTAACTTCAGCTTTCATCACGCTAAGCAAAATATCTTAGCTTTTGTTAGACGTTCTCAAGTGACGGCCATTTGTTATTGATAGGATGAACAGGGCGGTTGTTTAAGTAAGTATTTCATTTCCAGTTTTTCAAGAAAACAAGTTCTGTTGTCGAATGAAATAAATTGATGAGCTGTATATTTGCATGTAAAGTTGTCGTCATCCATCACTTCCATTTTCGATCAATTTTAATTCCAATAAGTGAATAAATGTATTGTTATTGATGACACAGTCACATGTCACATGCCACATTTCTGACGTCTGCGTGTTATCGCCTGTAATCGACATAATGCTCATATTTTAGGCTTTTGGTTTTTGAAATTATGAAGTGTATGCAATCATTGTGTTAGTTAATGACTCTGATTAAATTAAAATTAAAACAAAAGAATTGTGAGCACGTGTAATAGCAATTTCGTTTTTCTTTTCCAACACTAATTATACTTTTGTTGTCATTGCTGTTATTATCATTGTTATTATTATCATTGCTGTTGTTGTTCATGAAATTTGAAATAATTGTAAAAGGATTGGACTAATCGCTTATTGATTGAAATTATTTTCATTAATTTTAATTAAATTTACTGAATATTTTCATCGATGAAATTTAGTGATAGTTTTCAAATGAATGAGTTTTGTCCTTAGTTTCTTCTTTTGACTATTTAATTATCTTTCGATATTTCTTCAAACACGTTTTTTATGTTTTTAGTTGAATTGAAATGAAATTTTTGTAATGAATGGAAAAAATTTGCAGGCAATAATTGCATTTTGATTGATCGGTTTTTTTTTTCCTCAAATGAACACTTCTTCCTTATTTCTATGAAATTCAAACAAAATTAAAATTTATTGATTTTCGTCTTGATAATAGCAATTCTAATTGTAATGTGAATTTCATTGCTTCTGCTGCGACAGATAGTAGATGATATTCATGTAGAATGATCGGGCAATAGAAAGTGTAGAGGCTAACTTAGCCTTTTCGTGGTACTCTTTTAAAATTTAATTTCTTTATTAATTTGAAATTCCAAAATTTCCTCATTATTTCGCAACATTGTGGCACGCTGTATGTGATTTTTGTAAAAAAGAAATTTAATTAATTAACAATACGCTTGAAGTTTCCTGGGAGAAGAACGAAATTGTACCATTGGATAGGAGTGATTATGCGTACGCATAGAAATTATTCATGACCTTATTCTCTCTAATACTAAATTAAAATCTAAAAATTAAACAAATTTGACGAACGATATTGTTCCACTCTCATCTTTTCCTCGCTTGTGCACAATAGCATTTAAATTAAAATTTCTTTCTAATTAGTTTTTCCTTTAATCAAATATATGCTAATGCTAATCATTCAGCAATTTACGCTATCATAAATTTGTCGTCTTTTCATTTTTAGAATTTTTCGAAATAAGTCATTAAATGAACGTGGAAAGAGTCATGAAGGTGCTGTCCTCTCGAATTTTTTTTTGGCTTTTCATTTTGCTTTATCTTATCAGTAGATAATTTCAAATTTTTAAGTGCTTTTTTTTAAGGTAAAGCCGTTTATCACTTTGTTTTGTTCCATTCTTTCACTTTGCTACTTTTAAATTCATTCTAACAAACTATGAAATATTACTTTTTGCAAATGATTATCCTTAAATTTTCTTTCCTTGTTGTGAAATAGCTCGTTTTAATTATATTCAAATTTCATGCACGCATACATGCGTACATGCAATTGTTCATCTTGCCTATATGCAGTTTAATTCAACCAAAATTTTGGTTTTTACTTCTAACAATAATTATCCGATATGAAGAGAGAGAGAGCGAGAGAGAGAGGGAGAGAGAGAGGGGAAGGGCACGCAGTGCTTTCGTTATCTTTCAAATTCGTGGAAGGTATTGACTGTAATATTTAGACTTTTTTTTTCATAGTTTTCACCTATGAAATTGCATACTTTTTTCAACCTATTAAATTGAATATTATTGATTATTGCGATGTAAAATGAAGAAATAAAATAAAAATATTTCAGAATACAAAAAAAAAATCACGGATTCCGATTGTACTTGCTTTTGTGTGTGTGTGTTTTTTTTGTAACTTTTCATTTCTCTTATATCATATCATTCTACACTTGTGGAGTACTTATTATCGTCGACTGATAATGATCACTGATAATGTGATAGCGAATGTTTAACATATTTCTGTTAGTAAGTGTTAGCAGGGGAACGTTAATTTTTTAATGAATTTCGAAATGATGAAATGATAGATCATCGAACTTTTGCACTTGTTCAACCTTCTTCATTCGAACTATATGAAATAGGATTTGTTATAATTAAATGCAAAAAAAAGTAACTAACAATATACTTGAAAAAGTTCAACCGTTTTGATTAAATTTTTTTTTTCCATTTCTATGTTTAATTAAATCGTGACATAACCTTCTAGTTTATGAATGAAATATTTTTTTAGATTAATTTTGCATTAAAGAATTTTTTTTCGAATATTAAAACGAGAAAATACTTTATTGTATATTAATTAATTTTAATGCGACTTAATTGAAATTGCGAATTTTCATATTAAAATGAGCTCGAGTTATAATGCATGAGTTATAGAATGCTTTATTGATTGATTGATTGATCATCAGAATTCCATGTGTTTCATCACTTATTAATTTCAATTCCCTTCCAAAGGTCGTACATTGAATGATATTTCGTTCGAAGGAAAATTTTCCAAAAACAAACAAGAAATGAGTGTTACATCGCTGCGAATATTTTAGGAAAATAAAAAACTAATTAGCGCAAATGTTAAGCTAATTAGCTCTAAAGCGGCTTTGTTCTATCTAATCCGTTCATCACCATGTGGTTATGCCGCGAATACGATCGGAACATTTATTTCTAATTCTTACCATTTTTTACATTTGTGTCCTTCTTCGATTTGTGCTTTATCCACTTCATGCAACGGTTTGTCTTTTTTTTTTCAAATTTTACTAGTAAAATTTAATATATTAATTTTGGTTACAAAACTAGAAATATAGCTGAAAACTAATTGTTTAATTCTTTGCTACAAAAAAAAAAATGACAAAGAAGACAAGTGACAGATGCTTGTTCATTTTTTATAAATTTATATATAATTTTTGAATGTTTCAAAAATTTTCAGCCAGCAAATTCCAACCAATTCAAACATGAAATGAACCATTTGCAAAAGCTTTTAAAAGATGGTAAAAGTGAAATTGCACTGCTTCAGTAAGTGTTTTTTTTTTGCATAATTTTTTTCTCTTTAAGAAGCAAAGAAAACAAAAAAAAAAAAGGAAAAATTTGTTGTTTGGAAGCAACTGGAGAGTTGTAGTGAGTGAGTGGACAGTGTTGTGATGTATGCTTTATTTTTTCTAAGAAATGATTAACTGATAAAGCTAAAGCTTGTCTTGTCTCTTCCAGGAAGAAGCTTGATGAGCTTGAAAGGCAGAGGAGTGCTAGCATAGTGCGATCAGTGAATTCTTCCACCCAAAAATTGAAATCATCGCTTGGACGATCATCATCAGCTAACGAATGGCCTTTTCAAATTCCTGTCCTCGTATTTGCATGCAATCGTCCAAATGCAATTAAAAATCAATTGGAAAAATTACTCAGGTTATTGAATCAAATTATCTATTGTAAACGTTTAAGTTTTTTATAAAAAAAACAAATAAACATGAATTTAATTAATTAAATTAATTTAATTTCGCTAGCGAAACATAACTTACTTCTTCATGCAACGAAAAAGAAATATTCAAATTTTTTTCAGGAAATTTAAATGCTAATTTTTTCACTCCTATTTACACGTAGATTAAAAGTGAAAATCACTATCTGTTAATGTTTCGGCTAAGTTAATCGCACACTCAAACAGTTTCAGGTATCGACCATCAGCTGAAAAATTTCCAATAGTTGTAAGTCAGGATTGTGATGATTCCAATGTTAGAGAGGTTATTGAGAGAGTTGGTAGCGAAATAACTTACATTAAGGTGAACATTTTCATTTGTTGCAGTAAGAGTGATGGATAGAAAATGAGAAAATGAAATTTATTTAATTTAATTATTATTTGGTTGCGTTCTTTTTTCACTTATCGATAATTCTGTACTTTTTTTTCTGGAAATTTTAATTAATTAATTTATTTCTCAAATAATAAATTGGTTAAATTTCTTTTTACCAAAAATATAACTTACAATAAGATTTCATTAATGCTATGATTTTGAAAATATGAAAAAATAATGAGATTGTGAGTGTGATTTTGTATTTGCAACAAAATCTATTTATCAATTAAATTTCAAAAATTTTCCTAAGAAAAAGCATTTGCCAAAGTGATTGATAGGAAAAGGAGAATTTGAATTAGTATAATTTTAAAAGAATTATTAATTGTAGCACCTAAGTAGTGAGAATGCTCATGTCACCGTAATCCCGGAACATAAACGTTACGTGAGTTATTATCGGATTGCGCGACATTACAAACTTGGTCTATCATACATATTTGATAAGCTCAATTATTCCAGTGTTATCATTACTGAAGGTTATCCTCTCTAATTAATTAATTTGTCGCCGAAGTTACCAATTGTATATTTTTTTAAAGCATAATTTTCTTTGAAATGTCCTAAAGTTGAATTTAAAATTCAAGCATAACTTATCACTATCGCTGATATGATTATCACGTTGCATTGCAGATGATTTGGATATAGCACCTGATTTTTTCGAGTACTTTAGTGCTACACGTTCACTTCTGGACGCTGACAGGACGTTGTATTGTGTATCAGCCTGGAATGATAACGGTAAAGCATATCTAATTGATACGAAACAACCGGAACTGTTACATCGCAGTGATTTTTTTCCTGGACTTGGATGGATGATGACCAAGTAAGAGCGGCAATTCTTTTCTTCCCTTTTTTTTTGCTTCAAAATTTATTTAAATTTTTTAAATTATATGCTCAAATTGTAAACAGCTACGTATTTTAACACAAATTGTTCCAGCATTATCTTTATCACCGTGTTTTAGTTGTCAATTATTAGTTCGATATTTCTGCAACTAAATTTTATAAAATTATAAAGTTTCGAAAAATTTATCCTGTATTTAGCTGTTTGCAGAGAATTATGGAATGAATTAGGTCCAATTTGGCCAGTTAGTTTCTGGGATGATTGGATACGTAACAATACCATACGTAAAAATCGAGCCTGTATTAGACCTGAAATATCACGTACCGGAATGACAGCTGAAGGTAGAAAGGGTGCAAGCAGGTGATTATTACTTATGAAGTAAAAGGCAACAAAAAAAAACTATTTTTATTATTCAATTGTTTGTAAAAATAAATTAATTGATGATTAAATGAAACTGCTAATTTTGCAATGTAGGAATTTTTAATTAATTTGCAGGGGATTGTTTTTCAAGCAACACCTTGCCAAAGTAATACTCAATGAAGTTTTCATAAATTTCACACAGTTAAATTTGCAACATTTAATTAAAGTAATTAATTTTTCATTCATTTATTTCTTTTTTCGTTATCATCATCATGCTCGCTATAATTGATTTTCTGCTAAAACAGTGAAGTAATCCTTTCTTTTTTGTTGTTAAAAAAAAAAATTATTCGTAAATGAAATAATTATGAATAATTGTGGAATATGATAATTACATTTAAATATGCAAAAAAGGTTATTTTTTGGTTTTTAGATGAATTATGATCGTGCCTTTATGAAACAGGTGTTTTCCGCAGCACTTGTCTCATCACTTGAACAATTAATGCAAGCTATGATGATCGGCTATAATGCAATACGTATTCAGTATAAAACATTGGAAAATTATCTTCAAATTGCCGATCATTTGAAAATAATGCGTGATTTTAAAGTGCCCATTTTTGTTTTCCAATTAAAATTTCTTCACGAATTTCAAATTTTTCTTTTTAACTAACGAAAATTTAACACACGTAGCACGCGTGTCTCACCGATGTTTGCTGTTTTGCTTAACTTAGTAGGGCTAGAAATGTTAATTTTTTCAAATCAAAAGAAAAAAAAAACAGCAAATGAGGAAGGGTGAAAAATTTACAGGATGGAGTACCACGAACAGCATATTTGGGTGTGGTAACGTGCTTTATAAATGATGTACGGATATATGTGGTACCAGATTGGAATATTTGGCCTGGATACGATCCAACCTGGGAATCACCGCCGGAGTAGGATGCTTAATTGTCTGGCAGTGTGTACAGTCTCGTTCTCATTCACTTCGCTCACTTTAATTATTCATTCTTGATATCTTTGCTTCTTCTTTCAGTTTACTTTCTCATCACAGTACTCCTCATTTATAATAATTATAATTAATAATGGGAATATCAATGGCAATAATTAATTAATTAATAATAGTAATAACTAATAATAAATAACAATAGTAAATAATGGCAACAATGGATAGTAATAATAAATGATAAATAATGATAAATAGTAATAAATGGTAATAATAATAGAGTAACGCGCTGTAAATGATTAAATAATTTATGCCTTCTCTCTCTCTCTTTCTCTCTCGTTTTTCTCTTTTTTCTCTCTTTCTCTCTTTCTATCTCTTTCTCTCTCTTTCTCTTTTTCCCTTCTTTTACTCATTGATTTTTCATTTTTATAAGGGTATTTTAGGTCAGTTAATTATTCATAATATATCGGGTAATTTAATTTATTTGTCGAACACTTGTGATAGTTTAAGATTTTCCATTAACTAATATTTAATTCATTTCATGAATTGAATTCACTAATCAATCATATGCATCATATTGAAAGTGCTATGAAATTTAATTTACCAATGAATTCATTGTTGAATGTTTGAAATTTCAGCTAAATTCTAATCCTACTAAATTATTCTCATTAGCTTTAAATATTAGGCAAAACGTGCTAATTTATTTCATTGTATGCGCTTAATCATTGGCAATTTACTGCGCTGCACCAAGCATTTCCAACATAAATTTTAATTTCAAATTAACAGAAATTTGCTAATGTAAGAGCAGCTTAATAGCCAGCAGTGGCTATTTTTAACTTACTTATGAGAGTGTAAGATAAACTTTTGGAAATTCACAATGGTACAGTTGGAAATGATGATGTGTGGGAGTGGATGTGAACCAACGAGAGAGCATTTTATATGTTCTTCTGAGAATTAACTTTCAAACAATAACAAACTTCTCGTGAAATAATTCAAAAAATAAATTTACTACTACCGTAAATGAGCAAGTGAGTAAATTGCCCTGAAATTAATTTTCATTTTCTAGCGTTGTAATTCCATTCATTCCTCGTCAAACGTATCTTTTTGCTGGTTGAAATGCTCAAAATAGTTTTTTAAATTTGTTCCGTTTCTTCTTTCAAATGCAATAAATGAGTTATTTCTCAACAATCATACGGTTGAAGGAAAAAATCTTTTTCTTTTTTCAATTTCGGCAAGTGATGTTACTGTGTGCGTAACAGTTCGCACACGTAACTCTTACTCATTCGAACGCTTTACGTCAAATGCAGAAGACATTTTTTTTAAAAAAAAAAAGAAAAGAAATTGATAAGCGTGCTGAAAGCTATGACTGATTTTTGCACGTGAAATGCGTGAAAAGCGAATCAACGCATTTATCATTATCAACGAAAATCACGTGATAATATGCTAATATATCATCTGAGAAGTGATAGATTGAATTAAATTGATTTAGCATTTTGTTGCTTGAAGAAAGACATTTGCGCCTGCTTCATCTATCACCATTCTTACGCTACTGGTACAAAGCGCATCATTTTTGCGTGCAAAAAAAACTTGTTGAATAATTTAAAAAGGGTGCAAAAGCAAAAATAAATTAAATTTAAATTGAACAAATTGTTATTTGTAATTTTCTTCACATTTTTAACTTTCATTAATCATCAAAAATTGTTTGCATTTCATGCTTAACGAAAATTAGCCAATAAAATGCAGTCATAAATTTCAAAACTAATTTTCGCTGCTGTTGTTTGAACTGTTAAATTTTCATTACCGTCCGTGGTAGGTTGTGATGCGTGAGAGGCGACAGCGTACAGGTAATGTAAGAGGTGAAAAGCGGTGCTGTTTGTTTGATGAATGCGCTGATTTGATAGCATGCATAAAATGAGGGGGAGGGGAGGAGGGGCGAAGGGGAGGGTGTAAAATTGAATGAAATATGACGTGTATTGCTATTTTTTTCCGTGCTGATCCCTCTGCTAGCTGATATCAGTGGATGATAAGGAGTAGGAGGGATTACCATTGCTTGATACATTGATAAGATAGCTAGCATGGAACCGTAAGCGTCACAAATGTTTTATGCTAATTTGCTATGACATTTAAGATTTAAGCAATTGATTCTTTCTCTCTCTCTCTCTCTCTCTCCCTCCCTCTCCCTCTCATCGTAGCGATTTGTTCGATTGCATTTCGGTTTTTCTTTTTCTATTTTTAACTTACTTATGACTTAATTATTATGACTTACTTATGACTTATTTTTAACTTACTTATTATACCATTACCCTTCTTTCAATTCTCATGTTTGACGTTTCTGTTGCCGGAAATACTCAATCGTTTCTAGGTGCTAATGCTGTAATTAACTGGTAGCAGTTCATTTGTTGTTGTTGTTGTTGTTGTTGTTCTTGTTGTTGCAATGTTAGTTGAGTGGAGAGGAGCAGCACGTTGTTGACAACAGGAAGCTAATGACAGATCAGAACAATCATCTGTAAAGCTCAAAAGAGAGAGATAAAGCTGAAATTGGATTGTCAGTCTCACTCACTCCTCCTTTTCACCGATATTTGTAAATTTATTTTTAAAACAAAAACGATTCTGTGTGACTTCCTTTTCCCCTTTTTTTTTTGCCTCATTGATCGTAAATTTTTAAATTTTTATTAATGAATTTGGAAGGAAGCAAAATTAGGCGGACAGAAGAAGCTAACTTATTTTCACCTGTTATTTCATTCATTACTGCTACTACTCTGTTACTTTTGTTGTAGTGGACTGAGAGAGAAAAATTTTTTGTTAAAAAAAAGAAAAAAAAGAAAAAAAACAAATATCTATGTGGTCACGAAATATTTACTTAGTTTTGAACAAATGAAAGAGTTCAAAAATTTTTTTAAGTCAATGAGAACGCAGGCACATCGATGCAGTCAGTTAATTCTATCTCGCAAAATCATTATTTATAAGTGAACGAATTTTTGCTCGTTGATTGATCACATATTGAGATTTTGATTTATTGTGCATTTTTGAAACAATTTCGAAAATTCATTTCAAT
Source organism: Litomosoides sigmodontis (assembly GCA_963070105.1). Classification (NCBI taxonomy): domain Eukaryota; kingdom Metazoa; phylum Nematoda; class Chromadorea; order Rhabditida; family Onchocercidae; genus Litomosoides; species Litomosoides sigmodontis. The sequence goes on along the minus strand of OY718807.1, from coordinate 2,051,898 downwards.
GAAAGTGGACTGTCATCAATTTTTACGTAATCCCTCCTTTCTTCTTCTATAAATGATGGAAGCTTGGAGTAATATTTAAGTGAATTTTCAAGTAGTATAAGGTGTTGTAAATTGTATGAAATTCATTTTTTTAAATAAAATTTAAGTCTTTAGCATAAATAAAAATAAATAGTAAAGTGCAGGAATGAAATAAATGAATGTGTAATTTGCATAAATGATTCCATCAATTGTGTAAAGTGAAAGTTTAAAAGTTATTCCTATCCTTTGCTCGTATTTCTTTTAATAGCGGTTGTTTAGCAATCAATCAGTCTACTCTAGTCGAAAACCGGTCAGTCAGACAGTCTGTCCCACCCATCCTTTTCCTGTTTGTTTGTTTTACGTAAAGTTTATTTACGCAACTGATAGTTAAATATGTTCAATTCTCATAGTTACTTACTCATTTCTTTTTTTTTTTTTAAATTATGCTCAAACTATTTATTTACATTTTGCCATTCTGTCAGCAAAAATTAATCATTCGATTTATTGTTACCAGTAAGTAATAATTACTTTTCAATTCTACAAATAAGCATCTCTTTCTGTCATCACAATTGCTAAAAGACAGTTTCTCGACCTGTATTTGTTAGAAGATTGCTAAACCCGTAATTGCTAAAAGATAGTCAATTTCTCGACAACAGTCATACCTGTAATTGCTAAAGGACAGTCATGCCTGTAATTGCTAAAAGACAGTCATACCTGTAATTGCTAAAGGACAGTTATACCTGTAATTGCTAAAGGACAGTCATACCTGTAATTGCTAAAATGCAATTTCTCAAACACAGTAACGGTTAATAAATGATGTTTACGCCATTCGTTTAGATATAATTTAGAAAATTGCACTGCACCGCCTTCTTCTTCCCTTTTTTTTCGCTTTGTTTACATTTTAAAAAGTGAGAGCGATGGTGGATATGCTTCGTGAAAATTAATTAATTTCTCTCCATTCCTTATTTTTCCTCATTAAGAAATGGTTGTTAAATAAGTGTGAAGAAAGAAGTGGGAAAAAAAAGTAGGATAGATGATGAACAGTTAGCAAAGTGATTTTTGAGAAAATGCAAAGGAAGAGTGAAGCGAAGTGAAGTAAAAAAAGAAGAGAAGAAAAAGAAATCAGTGAAATTTTAAGTTTCCTAATATTATTTTGAATTTATAACAAAAATATTTCTTTTATCAGAAATCACCAAATATCATTAGCTTAGGATTTTTCCCTCATTCACAGGTGGTAGATTAAATTTCAACTGTTATCAGCACAGTTACTCTAGCTAGCTTCCACTTGCGAATTTTCCATCCATCGTAGCATGGAAGCTAAAATGAAAGCTAATTCATCCTTACATCTAGAAAGAGCGAAAGGAAGAAAGAAGCTAGCGAAGAAGCAATGAAGTTGTAAAATTTCACAAAATTTTTCGTGATTTTTGATCAATCATTGCATGCGCATAAATCATCCTATCTGTCAAATGTTAATTTCTGCTTTCTTATCAGTGTTTAGAGCAATAGTGATAAGAGTGACAGAAGTTAAGTGTTCCAGATAGGTGCATAAAATTGATTTTTTCATTACAATCTTCTCACTTCTCATTTCATTTCTAAACATGCGTTTGAGCGTATGGATTTGTAAACGAACGAAAGATTCCTCTCATCAATGAGTTAACTAATTATTACAATTTTAATTTAAATTCCACTTGTAGTACAAACAAACAATTATAATTGGCAAAGCAAAAAAAAAAAAAACATCACCACTGAATGTATCTTATGGGATTAGCTATTGAGAGTATGGATTTGAAAATTTAATCATTGTAAAATTAGCCTAATCATCCTCCTGAGATTTAGCATTAGTCTGTTCCACTGAAATTTAATTCATAGGAGTTATGCCATGCAGTGATTAAATCATTATCTAGAAAAATGATAGACGTGTGTGTGTGTGTGTGTGTGTGTGTGTGTGTGTGTGTGTGTGTGTGTGTATGTGTGTGTGTGTGTGTGTGTGTGTGTGTGTGCGTGTGTGTGTGTGTGTGTGTGTGTAAGGGTGTAAGGATTTGTGTGACACTATCCGATCGATGCGATGAAGAATTTGGAAGAGAAATAGCAAATTCATTCCACTTTTTGTTTTGTTTAAAACATCAGTGAAATCGATAAAGCAATTGATTTAAGGAAATTTTTGAGCAATTTTTACCTAATAATTCGAAAATTTTTAAATCGTAACAGAACTTATGACAGTGATAGTTTTGTGATTACAGCAAAAGCTGTTCGAAAGATGAAATAACCGGTGCTATATTTTTCGTGTACTTTTTGTCTTTTTATGATTTCAGTTTGAATGTTGTTGAGGATGAAGTGAGAGAGAAAGTGATCACATGAAATGATGTATGCTAGCTTATCACAGCAATTTTACTGCTATCAACAACTTCAAATATATTTTACAACTTAGTAGTGAATGTGATTATTAATCTTGAAAAATTAGCAAATTGGAAATTTCGTAGAAAGATGAAGAAATGTATCGAAATAAAAAAAGAAAAAGATACAGGAGAGAGAGAGAGAGAGAGAAAGAGAGAGAGGGGGAGGAGAGGGGAAGCGAGATTTATTCGTAATTAAGATTGAAGCTATGCAGAGAGGAGCTTAAAATTGTAGAGAGTGGTGAAGGAGAGAGAAAGAGAGATGAGGAGTGAAGGAGGACTGGAATGGGAATGAATGATGGAAGAAGATACTTTGGTCTAGAGTAGAGCAGGGTATCAGTCAGGATAACTTCCTTCCATCCAAGTTGCAGTTCGCTTCCGTGTGCGTGCGTGCTGCCCATGGCTGCGTTAACGATCGCATTACCATGCTCTCTTTGCCTTAATTCTCCTCCTCTCATCCTTCCTCGGACGACGTCATCCGACACGTGCGTCACACTGACAATTCCACATCCTTTTGAAGTTTTCACTTAATTCTTCAAAAACGTTACCTCTTGTTGTTAAAATTTAAAATTGAATTTATCCAGTTATCACTATAACACTTTTAATTCAATAGTGTTGTTGTTCGTGGAAGATAGAATAGCTCTGCCTCTCTCTCTCTCTCTCTCTCTCTGTGAATCCCTTTCAACATGAAATGGAATATAGAGAATTCCGGATGAGTGAACAATGAATGAAGCAATCGATGTGGTGCGATTTCTTCAGTGAAATAAATATATGTGTGATATGAATGAATCAACCGGATGATCCTCTCCCCTCCCCCGCTTTCCGTTACCTCTCCTCCGTACCACCCGTCGTACTCCGTCCTGCTCCATCTCATCTCACATTTCTTAGTGAAGCGTAACGGAGAGCATTCATTCTTTAACGTACCACTAACAGTCCTCAATCACTGTGGGCTGCGTTAATTTGAACAGAAAAATCTGCGATGGATGTGGATGAATTGGGTCGATGTCTTTGTTGTTGTTGTTGTTGTTGTTGTTGTTGTTGTTGTTTACGGTGATGTTGCCTGCGTGGGTGGTAAGGAGTGATCATGGGTGTAGTAGAGTAAGCACAAAGCTAGAGCTAAGTGAATAATATTTAAGCTGTGATTTCGTAACTCTATGCAACGGTGATTTCATCACATATCCGCGAAATTCGTACTTTCATCAACATTACCCTCTCCTCCTCTTCGCATTTGCATAATGTATCCTTGTTAGCATTTCATGTGTGAAACACTTCGTCAGCTGAGAAGATGAGAAGTTTGATGAATGAAAAAATGGAAATGAGTAAAAGATTTATTTAAATTTACATTGTTAGCTCTGTAAATGTACTTTAATCATTGGATGTTTAGGGGGAAATGACTTATTAATAACTTCTAATTATTTCCTGTGGTAATGTTTTTCAATTGGTAAATAGCATATTTTAAATGTAAATATTGTATGGCATTACCGTTTGTTGTTTTTTTTAGTATACGAACGTGTTTTTTTGGAATCAAATTAGCTTTTTATCTTTCTCACTTAACAAAATGTGTAGATTTTGTTTTATTTTTTTTATAGTTTAAATTTTGGTTTTAATTTCTTTTTGGTCTACACATTTTATATTTTGTTGCATTAGAAGCCTATCTCGAAGCTAATTGATTTTTTTTGTTTTCGTTTCTGTTTCGTTCGAAAATTTTTTTGAATGTTTAAAAAAAGAAATTATATTTTCAGAGAACACGGATTAAACCGGAATCGGTTTATTTCTGTGTCAGCCAGTTTCAGCTCAATTTTGAAACTGTTTTAGTTCGTATCACATTTGGATACGTGTCACAAGGGACGTAAACTTACTGTGTAATGGTAGTTATTATTTACTCACTGCAGAGGGTTTTCAGGTATGTCTTATCCTATTTATCCATTTCAATTTCATTATTAAATTAAAAGTTACAACACAATTGCGTCATGTTGCATTGCTGTAGAGCATTTCATGCTACAAAATTTGCAAATGAATTTTAGCTTCAGTTGAAGGAAATAGGTTAACATAAGTTTGAGTTAACATACATTTTTACGAAGGTGATCTTCGTGGTGACAGGTTATACATGAGTAAAGGATAGCATTAGTTTGAAGAAAGGCTATTGTAAGTACTTTTTCATATAACAAATAAATATTTTTTAGTTTTAATTGTCTCATTTTTTTTAATTTAATCGAAATTAACAGTATTATGAAAGTGTATTTTATGGGGAAATCATCGAAAAATAAGCCAGAAAAATTTGCACAAATTATTTTTTCCTTACTGTAGCATCTCTCGATGGTGCGTGTTTTTTTTCTTAATGCTTAGCAATACTTCTGCATAACAGTTCATTTACGTTTTGAGAAAGATGGAGAAAAATGGGAGGAAAATGTAGGCAGTTGTGGAAAGGATAGATACCGATCACTATATTCTGTTTGTTTTAACGATATTAGACTAAGCATTTTTCACATTCAGATTTAAATTGCAATCTTTTTTAAATAGCGAAACCTTGTCATTAATCATTAATGGTTATAAACTTATCTAAGTTATTTTTCATGAATTTAAGTTTTTGTAACTGAACTGAAGTAATTTTGATATTGTTGTTCTGCACTGTGGAAAACCTGACGAGTTTCATGGTTATTTGTCTTTTTTTGCCTACTCTTCCTTTTTAATAATGTCTAATTATTTGTAGATGAAAGAGGCATTATATATGAGAGGAGAGAACATCTGAGACCTTTTTGCTTGATCCATTTCTTTTTAAGTAAGCATCATTTCGCACCACATTAGCGCTTAATAACATCATCTACTAATCATCGTATGAAAGTAGTCAAAGTTGTGCTTAATATTAAATTGAATTTTAAGATACGGTTGTTTTGTGATCGGCGATTGACTATTTTGATATGTGGAGCATCGATAGATGGACAGATAGCTAGGTGGCTTAAAACATGACATCATTTCTTGACGTTGAACATATTTAAGTTATTTCAACATTACGAATTGTTTCGAGTAAATTTCTGGTTGCAGGTGTCTAATTTATTGTGCAATGGACATTAGTTGATTTTGAATAAGTGTCTTTTTTTCCAACTAATCGATTATTTCTGCAATTTTCACTTTATTTTCAAGAGGGGCACAAACAAGCCAAACATGTTATGTTATGTTTCCAAACTTTACTGCGGAGTATGCAGGAAAGTACGAAAACATTTGTCCCACTTGCAATTTTTTTTTTAAGTTTATAAATTTATACACTGTAAATGACTGATTATTAATTATAAAACAGTTCTTTCATTTCTAGGCTCTCATTGGTTTTCTGCTCAATACAACAAGAAATAACGAGTTAAAAAGTTTCACTCTTACGAACAATCCTTTAAATGATATTTCAAAAAAACTTTCAATGTCCACATTCCTCCATATTTTGTGCCTACGTATCGTTCAACTGTGTAGAGATGATGCAATACTTCTTTAAGTTGTGCTTGTTGCACGCTTTTTTCATTTACAGTAAAAGGATGAGAAATTTATGCAAACTTTTTGAAATTACCAAACAAATGGAATTTTTTAATGCCATTTTTAGAACATTGAAAAAAAAGTTCTTTAAAAAGACATGAAAACTGACAGCTTTCTTTTATCAACAATTACCCATTCACCTTTTATGTAATACGTTTTACTGAAGTGATAGAATAGTCTCTGCAGTGAATTGCTTCATCATAAAGGATGAATATCGATTTTGGATTTACCAGTGATTCGTCCTATGTAATTTTTGAATTTATCCGACCTAGATATCTTCTATCAGTCACTACCACTCAAATTTTCGATTTAAGCGAAAAAGATCATATCACTGGACAGTTAGAGGTGCTGCTTTTTGACATTTACACAACAAAACGCTTTCGCTCTTTCCCTTTTCACTTTAAAATTATTTGCCAAACATCTGTGCTGCTTTTAATTTCCATCAAGTCCGTAAGTCGTCAAAGTTTTCAGTTGCAGTAAAATCACGCTATATTGGTGTTAGTTAAGATTAGCTTATCAAGCGAGTGTAGGTTTTTTTTAATATTATTTGGGACTAGTGAAAGTCTAAATTATTATTGTCCGTTGTATTTCATCCTCAGAAATGACTAGATATCATTTGCTCCTAAGAGACTTGTAATGTTAACCGTTTCACTTCCAGTAAAAACGTCTACTGACTAAGCTATAGGCGGTATAATTGCTTAGAAGCCGTTTGTTAATGTAATCATTTAATTCGAATTTCAAAGAACATGTGGCTGAAGTAAGTGGTTAGCCTGTTTTGCTTACTTTATTTAATATTTGATGTTTAACTGTGGAGAAGCCATGGTTTACTTCAATGACCGTGCTAATTAGTGATAAAAGTTTTTCTTCAGCCTGAACGCAGAAGTTGGGGAATACTGTCGAGCACAGCACTGCTGAGTTGTATCTTCGTGCTTTTGCGACAAGTGAAACTGAAAGTTTAACTGTTTTACAAATGCAATAATTAAACAGTTGGATTATTGCAAATAATTATTTCCAACATACGATTTCTAACATTTATTACTCTCAGGTTAGTTTTTTCACGTAAAAAAATTATGCATTCAAATTGCAATTTTGTGTAGCTAATAAATCTCGTACAGTGAAATACGGAGTGTTTAATGCTCTAAACCGTACTTGGAAGTTGTAGGCCTGTCAGAGCTTCGGACACGTTTGGTAGGTGATGTTATCATGATTAGGTTGTACGGTTTTGCCCGGTAATATGAGTGCTTGGCACATGCCTTGCTTCGGGCATGGATAATGGCGGACGTTCTTTGAGAGGTCTGGCAGTTCGAAACATAAAAAGATGTCGATGCAGTTTCACTAGCTATTGTCCTGTTGATAGTATTTTATTATTTTTTATCAGCACAGTGGCAGAGTGATCTGTATGTTTCTGCTTAGACTATAGCTCCTAAAATAAGTCTACACCTACTGCACTAATTGCTTTATCATTTTAGTCATATTGGAAACAAAGAAACTTAATGTGTAGTTCTCTTTTCTGTGCACGGATGTGGCTAGTTGATGAACATCCTTTTTTTCTCCCTCTTCATTTGCAATTTATGCATTGTTCAGTTTGTAAACTTATAAAACAAGTAATGGAAGATGAGATGATGGAAGGTTTTTTTTTCTTTAGTTTTCTTTTAAAAATTTGTTTTTAATTCTTTAAATTAAAAAAAATCATTTTTCTTTTTTTTTTATTTTTAAAAATTTTTTTCATTTTGTCTTAGGTGTCTTTTCGTTGCCTTAAAGTTCGTTTTTTTTCTCTTTAATTTTTCCTCTTCAAATCTTCAATTTACGACGAGAAATGAATTGATGTGAATGACGAATTAGATTGAAGAAAGTTACAGCGCTCAGTCAGCTGAGAACCAATACTTTGATAAGGAATTATTTAAGTTTGATGTCTCTGATAATACAATGCAAAATACTATTACTACTAGTCGATTTACTGTTATGATCATTGAAAGTCTTCTGTGTAAGTCATTTCTACGTTGCCTACTTATTTTTATTTGGTTAGATAGTATTACAGGGTCAGCGCTGCGCAACTGAAACAATTTTTTTGTTTTGCTCCTCATTTTTTATTTTGATGTGAGCAAGGACACATTGAAGAAGCTGCCGAATGTGAGATTGAAATTTTAGAAGATCAATCTTCGTTGAAGGCATGCACAGAGTTCATAGAAGCATTTGTAGTTCGCAAACGATCACACTTCCATATAATTAAACTGCAGATTGTCTTTCGGAATGTCGTTAACGACAACCTGGTCGTCGATATGTCACTAAAATTCGTCATTAAAATTGACTGTTGAGCGTAGCATGTCATCATCTGCAACTCACTTTGAGGTTTTCTTCCCTAGTGAATTTTTTAGTTGTGGTTGAGCTCAGATAACTTTTTTCTCCCAGGTACTTCTATATTTATTATCTTCTGCAGCAGTGCTGAAAATTAGATTAAAGTCCATTTTGTGGGGCATTATCATATTGCCCTTTGCATCTCTGTGTGAAATATTGTGTAGGTCAGAAGTGTACATTCGCTCAATCAATATTAGAAATTGTGGGAATTTTAGCAAATTTTAATGAAAAGGAAAAGCAGTCATTTATTTCATCAAGCTATTAAATTTCAAATACTTCAAAAACCTAATTTCTCTTACCTTCTGTCTCTTAAAATGTCGTAAAATTTGCGTTCTACCAACCGGATGCTAGTACGTAATGACATCATTTATGTCGATCCAAAGTTACTATCAGTCTAAACAAATTATCAGCCGACATGGGGAGGTAGAACCGTAATGGTCACTTAACTTCTGCCAAGGTCAGCTTTAAATATCCCTTCTCCCTCCTAAACATCCTTTCCTTGTCTGCTACCTCCCTAATTATTTTTTGTCTTATAGAATAGTAAATGTTATTTGCATGGATATCTTTTGTTGCTTCGATAGTTAATTTTCATTTTGGACTATTACTTTCGTATTTGAATAATGAACTAAGACATTCTACCATCTCCAAAAATTTTTTCTTCACTAGAAAAGAGAGCGCAGCGAGAAGAAGAAATGAGCTGTTTCATTCTAGCGTCACACCATCAAATTTGTATAAATCCATGAGTTTGCCTATCCATTCATCCAAAGAGAAAGTACTGGATGTTCTCTCTTGCATTCCAAAGATTTCCTTTGATGACGGAACTTTTTTTTCCTCCATTCGAAATAAATTATTTTAATGGGAAATGGTTTAAGAGCGAAATATCAACATGTGAGATATGTAATTGCAGTACGATGCCTTGTAATTGCTTTCAAACATAAAACAGCGATTATATTGACGCAGCTGTAAGTAATATTCCACGTGTGAGAATTTGAAATTCAAATTATTTGTGGATTAGTTTCTTCAACGTTACACAAGATCGATTATACATCTTTAATGTTATAAATTATTGAACGTTCTATGGAACGTGTAAATTTCATCAATCAGTGAGTAATGTCGAAAAGTCATTCGTTTCAGTCGAATTAATAATGTTATGTAGTGTTTGCAGCTATCAGGTCAGGTAGTGCAGTATCATTGCGACATTTTCTTCTGGTGAATTCGTTGACGTTGATCTTGAACATGTTATTTCTGTGGAAGAAAATGGACATTAAGCCTGTGACTTCTGTGCAGCTTTATTTTCAGGTATATTTACTACCGGTGGAGTCTTATTCGGTAACTGTGTGGCTTCGAAAATAAGGTGCATTATTTATTCTTAATGGAAGCAAAATTAAACAGATCAAAAACTTGTTAGACACCTCCTCTGCTCCTACCCCGCGCAAACAACGAAAGAATATCCGAGGAGAAGGGAAAAAGTAGTGGTGGCAGGAAGAAATACAACTTTGAGCGAAAATACCTTTCCATTAGCTTCCTCATCATATAAGTTCAGATTACATGCAGGAATTCTTTATGCCACTATATTCCTCATTACTTAATTACTCCTTTCATTTGTTGCTATTACTATTACTGCTACAGTAGACCATTATAAGCATTGTGTTGCAGTTCGAAAGGGACAAAATAACGTTTTTTGCGTAATAGCAATTTGGTGCGCCCATTTGTGGGCTGTGATAACGAGAAAAAGGAGCATGGAATCATCAACTGCCAGGCGACCAACTCCAACATACTTCAAGCCTGCGCCTAGCGAAATTCAGTATGGCAGAATGAGATTCTTAATTACCGATCGACCATCCGATTTAACAATCAACACTTATATCGAAGTTATTCTTTTTTCCAACTGTTTAAAGCATACGCGTCTGGTTTGAACTGATCAGCTCTTGCACTTTTGAGTATGTGTGATGCGGACATGATATTTTGATTGTTCAGCAGTTGTGATAAATGCATCAAGATCTTTCACTTACATCATCATCATAATAATTACTGCTAAAAACAATTGTTCGTATTATATTACGTCGCTAGAAGTGCGGTAACTAATTTGTCATGTCGGAATAATCGAATTCTGTGTAAACGAGGTTAAATAACAAGAGGATTCTTCTTTTACCAGATATTTCTGATTTACCAGTTTCATGTTTATAACTAGAGGATGAATTAAGAACTTGAAAAAAAAAGCCTCTAAAAGTAAATTTCTTTGACTACAGTTGTGAAATTTTAGGAACTTGAAAAGCATAATGCTCGGGCAGTAGTAAGGGTATGTGAACCAACGTATGCAAAGGCGCCACTGATAGTGAACGGTATTGATGTACTCGATTGGGAATTCGATGATGGTAGCGTACCACCTCCTGAGGTTACTTTTTATTTTTGGGAAGAACTATTACTTCTAGTCAAATATTGCATATTCAGATTGTTTCGTTCTAATTTTATGCACTTCCTTGAGTCCAGTATTTAAGTTTGATTTGCAGTAAATTGGTTTCGAATAGTCCCTCTGCATGCGTGAAACAAAAAATTCATTGCACTGCATAAATACTTAGCAGCGATCTAAAATGACTTTTTTTGTAGCTCAATGAAATTAGTTCATTTTCAGTTGATCACGAAGTGGTTATCTTTAGCAAAAGAAAGTTTCAAATCATATCCAAATCAGTGTATTGCTGTGCACTGTGTAGCAGGATTGGGTCGAGCCCCAGTACTTGTAGCTATCGCGCTTGTGGAGGCTGGTATGAAATATGAAGATGCTGTTGATCTCATCAGGCGGTATGGTACCACTTCTAGTCAAAGTTTGTAGCATTTAGAAGTTGCCACGTAGTGAAAAAAAATTCGTAAAGGATTTGTCGAGGATTCTCGAATTCATTACTGTCACTTTCGAAATCATACGTCACAAAGTGATGTATTGGGATGTGATTGAATTTTGCGAGGAGATTAGTGAAATTTCTTTAAACGGTTCTTTTCTGTCTTACATTATGAACATTTTTGCAGTTGTTACAATGAAAGTATTATTTAGACATCGACGAGGTGCTCTTAATCAGAAACAATTGAATTTCCTTCAAAAATATAAACCAACTGGGCAGCTACGAAAATTGCGGTATAGCATGGAGGGGAAACCATCGAAATGTTCTCTGATGTAAATTATCTATGTGATATGTTATTTTAACGCATCATTTCACCTCATTTGTATGTTTCGAATTCTAGTCCTCGAAAGAAATCACTTCTCAACCTGAAACTTGGGTTGTTCATTCAGCACACCCCAATAGTGATAGGGGGAAGAATAGCAGGAAATATGTGCTCTAAAAAAAATTGCCATTTAAAGTCTATATCAGTTACAGATACATGTTGCTTGTGGAAAGCCATGTAAAAATTGAAGACAGAAAACAATTCTCAAGAAAATGAAATATTTCATTTTATGTATGAGAAAGTAGCACCCACCGACAATACTTCCTATTTATCCCTAGTGAATGCTTTGAAAAGCAAAGCTTTTATGAGGATTTCTTGGTATCATCATTTTTGTCTTCGATTTTTTGGCTTCTTCTTAATTATTCACTGTTTCTAATGGTTTACCCTTGGACCTGCCAAGCGCATCCCTACGTTCATTTGCGATATTTTTCAAGTGTCTGTCTCTTGAGAAGCCAAGGAATTGTTTTCTCGTTACTGATTTCAGTTCGTACATGTGGCATGTTTGCTTTTATCGTTGCCATATTTGCGCAAAATATATTTAAACAAACGTTGCATTTACACATGAGTGTAAAATCAAATGTATGAACAAAATACCCGTATGGAAATAACAAAAAATCAAATTTTGTCCCGCTTGGCGTCCGTGTTTGCACCATCCAAGGTTTCGTCATTTATTATTTCATCGCTTTCTTCGTCTATAATTGGAGGTATATGTTATACGTACAATTTCGATAGGGAAAAAATGAATGGAAGTCAGAATTCGATGAGAAATTGAAGACTACAAGCGTGTCTGCTGCAAGACCTGCACAGATTGAAAGCATACCTTTCAAAAATCTGTAAAAATTCGCCAATATAATATTGAAGGCATGTAGGTGATTACGCCGATCCGCCAGCTGAAAGTTTCTTTATGTGTGAATAATTATTGTGACGAAATGCACAGAGACATAGGAATGGATGTGGTAAATTTTTTTTCTAACAGGTTGGTAATACTAGAGTTCAAAATGGGTGAAAGATTATGTTAATGGAATGAACGAGATTATAGACCATTGCCGTTAGCAACCAGTGTCAAATTCGTACCAGCAAGCAATCTTAAAAGCTTATTTTCAAGACCCAATATTGATAAGATATTTTCAAAAATCGTTTTCTTAACACTACGCAACTACAAAAATCAACGATGAAAAGACCTTTGCTTCTAAATTCCGCTGTTTCTCATGCAGTTCTTCGAGTTCCTTTTTGATTATCTCTAATTTCCTGCAATTACAATATAATCTCATCTCTATGTTCAAATGAGGACTACATAGCTCTAATAAATCACAAATAGCTATTAAACCTGCAGTTCACTCATTCAAGGAATTAAAAAACGTTCGGTTATTGAAGTCATTTTTTTGTTGAAACCATTATTATTTATTCTAGTTTGTGGTAAGTCCACTGAAGCTCGCATTTCATATGGAAAAACTGTTCAGAAAAAATTCATGACTTTTGCTGAAAGGCCTTGTACTAGACAACGACAAAACGCAAGAGGCACAATTTTGAAGACAGGATAGTGATTAACGATTAGCGATCTACACTCAAATGCGAGACAAAAACTTTCTCGTCGAGAATTAGATCTCAAATAAAGCTGTTCTTAAATAAAGCGGAAAAAACCTAGTGGTTTCTGGCCTAGACGGCACTTTTTCAATCATTTTCGCCAACAATTCATATTCTTCTTTATTTTTTCGCATTCCTTTCGCAACAGTTAATTCCCTTTTTGCGGCAGCCATCTTTTCATTCGCTTTTACAATTTCTTGTTCTAAAATAATTTAGAAATCATTACTTAATATGCTAGGCATGAATAGTGCCTCTGACATCAATTGCATAGAGGATTTTAATGATATTCAGCTGTTTGATTCTTTCCGAATCTCGAAACACTGCACTAGGTAATCATATTCCCGATCTCCAAAAATGGAAGCACAAAGTTAAGCTAATAATTATCTTTAGGGACGAGTTGAAAAATATCGGGGAATGCTTAGAATGGCCAAGTAAAGCACCAGATTTAGAAATGAATACTAAGAGATCACATGAACCTAGTACTGAGAGATCACATGAACCTAGTTACGGCATCCAGTAAGATTTGGTTAACATTACACTTCACTTCCAGTGTATGTTTCCAAGTATACCTATGTGATTGGTGAGCGTAGCGTAGTCCTGTATCTGTCGCTCATTCATTGCGGAAATCAATACTTGTTTTTTCATAGCAGTTTCCGCCGCATCCAACGTTTTCATAACACGTGGTAGTAAGCTGAACACAATTATGTAATCCAGATTTTAAGTCACGCCCCATCGAACACTTTCTTATCTTTCCTATGAAAACTTCCTCAATTCTCAAAACTCTTCACAACTGCATAGAAGTGATAAAATGATCCCGAAAATACTGCTCAAACGATATAACCTTTGCGAGAGCTCTGGCTCCTTGATAAGCTTCAGCAGTAACGTAAGAAAGGTTACGAACCGACGATCATCACCACCACCGTCTCCGTCGGCCACCAACTTCCGTATAATGCACTCCTCGTTCATCTATGCTCAAGTCATCAATAATTTACGAAAAACCGTACAAAACAAGTTCTAAGGGCTAATCTTCAACCAAAATGTAAAAATGAAATTCACAGCAAATTAGAGACCCAATTACTTCAAAAATGAAAGGGAGGTGAAAAGTATAGCAGCAGCCAAGGAGCTGAAGAAATACATGAAATGTTTCCCACGAGATAAAACAATTCCATAAGTAAGTCTGCAGAAATTAATGCATAATTTATGTGAAATGCAGGTGGCAATGAATAATTTTAACATTTTACTAATATCGCAACAAAAAACAATCAAGCCATCATGAAGTCAATGTATTCAAGCTTTAGATTCCTTCTTTTGATGACCATGCCGCTTGTTGTGCTTTTTGGCGAATCGAAGATTTCGAAGAAACTTTTGGTCAACTCCTTTCATGGACATGAAACGATGTTTTTTCGGCTTCTTAATACCATTCCTATGATCTTTTCTATCTGAAACAATTCCTCGAAATTTGTGTAGCTAGACGCAATTTAATATACTACATATATCTGTCAAAAAGCAACATGGACTTAATAACGCATTTACATAACAAAAGGCATGTTCCACATAGTTCGCAGAGAAAAGAACTTTTTCGAGCCCAAAACAACGAGCTGCTATCGACCTAAGCAACAGGTGGTACCGTCCTCAAAATGGAACATCTTGAAACACATCATCAACATCACACTGACAACTATTCACTGGCACACCAAATTAATAATAACATACTCTGATTGTGATTTGTGTGATTCTTCGACTTTGCCATACTGCTGTTTGCCTAACAGCTGTATTCTGAAAATAATTTCTCTAACAATAAAACACAACATCCTCTATACATCATCTCTACTCGTACGCCATCAAATGCTCTGTGACCTAAAAATATGTACCTCGTACGTGTGCTAATCTAACAAATCAAGACATGCTACTATCCCAAATTCCTCTCCCCCCTCCCCTCCACTGCGCACAACTACCTCATCTCCCAAGCAAGTACGGAATAAACCTCGTTGTACAACGATGACACCAACCAATTGGGCCACTACGAAAAAATGTGTTCCGCAGAGTAGTAGCAGAAATTCACTCACTCACTGGGAGTAAGTGATTTTGGGCTGGGATGAGTAATCTTAGTTTTCAAGTTTATATTATTGTGGCAATGAGCGGTAAGCTTTCATTGATTACTGCTACATTTAAAATTCAATTTAAACTTCTATATTTAGTAGGATTATCAGAGTAACAATCGTGACTAATAATTTGCTGCAGAAGACTTGTGATGTTTTGTTTGGCCTTTCAACGTTGTTAGCTAAAGCGCAGTCTTCTCGCTCGGCATTTCTAATTTTACAAAATCATCTTACAAAATCCATTTCACACATATCTTTTGACTTGCTCCGAAGGTTACTTCGAGTAGCCTTCAGTTGAGCTAGGACATCGCAGGTTGATATGATCACTGTTACTTTAGTTACTCTAATTCTCTTCATTTTGAACTTTCATTACTCAGAACCAAAATGCTCCGCTGCATTCACGTACTCTTCCGTTGGAGAATTCTGCCACTTTAATAAACCAATTTTTAATATAACTTTATTCTTTGCTTCACATGCCGCAAAAAAGGAGATTTTAGAAGTGCATCCAGGAAATTAGAAAGGATGTGGAAAAGAAGCAAAACATATGAAAATAATTGACATAAAAGTAATAAACAAAATAGTAAGGCAGCTTTAGAATGCCATTAGGTAAGCAATCTTTGTTAACTGAAGAACAAGAAGCAAAGGGATGGATCACATGTGATAAATTGTACAGTTCAAAAAAAAAACAAAACGAAATTTTGATCGGAATTTGATTGAGAGAATTGAAAATTATGATTGAAATTTAAAGATGAAATTAATCAATGCTTTATAGGATGAAATTTAAAAATGAATGAGAAACGAGTATCACTAATGAAATGACACAAGAAATACCGATCAGTGAATAAACACCAAACAATGTCGACGAAGTAAGTTATGCTGCAGTAACGGAAGACAATAAACAACCAATGATTTCAATTTGAAAAATTTTTGTAAGGAAAAAAAACGGCAACTCAGCAAATATCATCTTAATTACTTAATTTCAACAATTTGTAATCTTAACAATAGCACTTCGATAATTTCGTTTAGCTGCAATAAATGCTGTAAAACGAGCAACAATCGATCATTTCCGAAAGAAAGTTTTCGTTTTGTTTTCAATTAGCAAATTCTCATCAATTATTAATTACTATTACTATTATTTCTATCATTATCATTTATTACTACTAATTATTATTATTATCACATATACAGTTAAGAACATTAAAGTAAAATTTAACAGGCTGTGGCCGTGTATTGGCTTCTTTTTTTTTCTTGCTAAATGAGCGATGCCAAAAATAAACAGTAATAGTTGAGAGTTAGGATGAAATCGAGAAGAACCTGAGGGTAATGCTAAATGCTAAATTTAATGAGGTGATGAAATGATGTAATAATTCAGGAATACTGTAGCGCAATAATTAATTCGCAAGAAAAGTTAGCCTAGAAAGTTCGAATTTCATACGTATATTGTGCACATGCACAATTAATTATAGGTGAGAGTAATATGGAAAATTTTTAAAAATTAAAAAAATGCTCGCATACGCGAAAAAGCCTTTTGTTTGAGTTATGATCGTTGTGCATGGTATTTTAACATTTAATGATAAAACAAAAGGTAGCAATATTTACTAACAATGCGAAAATGCGATGATTGGAAGAATTGAGAAGACGAAAAAGAATATATGCAAAATTAATTTTGCAATTTTCAAAATTTAAAATACAATGTATTTAACCGCTCACAAATGCTATCAGTGTCTTCTCAGCTCTAACTGGTTGGTGCAATTTTCTTTACTTTCTTTTTTGTTCGAGGTTTGCTTGACACTTTCTTCGTTGGTGACGATGTTGATGACGATGATACATTGGAATCCTACACAATTCCATGCGTCATATTAGCAAAATGATAAATGTATTTCAAATGAATTTTGAACAAATTTCAAAATTTTAAAATTTTCTAAAAAAACGAACGAATTCATTTAAATGAATGGAAAAATCAAATAAATTTCATTATTTCAAATGAAATTTGTAATTTTTCGAAATTAATAAATGAATTCGTTCGTTACTTCTAATATCCAATTGTTACAAGCTTGTGTCCTAGTGATAGAAACAGCGTTCGAAAGAGTAAAAATTGTAATTAATTAATGAACTATAATATAAAAAGTCGTATCAATTATTAAAATGTAATTTGTGCACCAAATATTAATTGTACCTCTGGTTTGTCTAATTTTTCATGAATTTCATTTTTTCGCTCAACCATCGTTGTGTTTTCGTTTCCGTGTTTAATACTGTGAATACTTTCGGTCGAATTATCCCTGTTTCGTTTTGAGCTCGATCTACTCAAACTTCGTCGTACGCGTTCAACGATTTTTGTTTCTTGAAAAAAAAAACGCATCTGATTAATTTGAATAATCAATTCAATTATGTTAATGATTGCAGTACGGGAAAATACCCTATCAGTGAGCATCCAAATTGATACGAATTAGCTGGATTAGTATTACAATTTTTTAAATTATGTGAATTAGGTTTGGTATTGTTCAATGATTAGCATTGAAACTCCTTAATAATTCAAATATTATCGAACAGTGTTCTTCCTTCCTTTTCTTGCGCTTACTTAGAATCTTTCAGAAATTTAAATAATTTAAATATCGTACTCATAATTTTAAATGGATTTCGACTGCCACGCGATACATTTCCAAACGGTGATTGACTGCCCATTATTTCTTCAATGTGAGTGAGTGATGTATTTCGACCAAGAACAGTTGCTGCCACTGATGATGATGAAGGTGGTAGCGCCTAAATTTAAAATTATAATAATTTCGTCTAATTTTAATTTTAATTTCAATTTCGCAAAAAAAGTACGTACACTTTTTGTCCCACTTCCAATGCCCTTTCCTATTTCGGTAGTTTCAACGGAATGTGATTTACGAATGCCAAACAATGATCGTTTTGAATTTGAATTTGAAATTGCTTTTGATCCGTTTGCTTCCATCGTTTCAAATGCTTTTGCCATTAGACGTACGGAAGGCCGGTTGCCACGTGCTAACTCAACTCGACGAATATCATATAAAATATTCGTTCCTGTAACTAATTCATTACTCTCAAATATTTAATATGCATTCAAATTTCACATTTCAAATTTCCTTTTCAGATTTGAGAACCCAAATTTTTACTAAATAGTTAAGCGTGAGGAAAAAAAAACACTACTTCTGAAATTGCGAGTTAACAAAAAGAAAAAGAATTTGGGAATAAAATTTGCGTTCTATTTACCTGTACTATTTGTTCTGAGATGCAATTGTCCGGTTGATGAATTTTCACCATCATCTGGATCATAGGATAACAAATCATTATCATCATGACGATCACGTGACGCAGAACGTGAAGCGTTTTTAGGAACATAGTGAAATCGGCCATGTTTATCATACTCTACCGTCATCTCTCTATCTGAAAAACGACTGTTTCAACCTTCTAATGTTTGTTATGATTTTGAAAGAAAAAAAAGAAAAAAATGAAAAGTTTGTAAATTGCAAAATTTTAGAACTAATTAAATTCTGCAGTATTTTAAAATTGAAGAATTTTTCCATGATTTTTAAAATGTTTATAAAATAGAAGAATAATTTAAAATGAAATTACTAAGGATTAAGGTAGGTGGTGGATCGGGAAATGGTGAAATTTTCTTAACTGACGCTTGTCGTTTTTCATTAGTCATTGCGTCAAGTTGATGAATTTCAACGGCCGAATTACTTTCGCTTAAATGCCTTACCGTTGCACTTATCCTAAATAATCCACATGCTAATTTTGAACTTTAAACAAATCAATAAATTTCAGAAAAATTAGCAAAATCTATTGTTGTAGACAGAAATTAAGATTGAATTATCCATCCTTCAAATGTTTATTTCCTTCTCTTTAAAAATTTTTTTTCTAAAAATTTTACATTTTCCAAAAGTTAAACATTCTCTCCAGAAAGAAATCAAAGGATTGCTCTAAAATGATTTTTTTTCAAAAAAAATTTTTATTTCATACCTAACAGCAGTACAGGTATTTCAATGATAAGAAAGTATTTGCATAAAAGTAAGATACTTATAGGATGACGTTGGAAGAGTGCTGTAGGAGTAGAAACGAGTTGGCGCTGACGTTTGCACACTTCCGCCGCATTCTCTTTGAGATAATCTATCCGATTCACTTTCACTCACAGCAACTTTATTTTCGCTAAAATTTAAGCGTATATTTCAGGTTTACTTATAAGAGAAAGAAAAAAGTGCTAAAATTAATGCTAACTATTTTATACATTGGAAAGTAAAGTGTTAAAGTTTTCAAGTATTTTAATTTATTAATTAAAAAAAATTCCTACATTTTACTTGTTTTCTTTTTATGCAATAATAATATTTGATGCTCATAGCTTATACATGGTTCAAGATATTAAATTCAAATAAGCAAAAAAAAAATAAGAAGAGGGAGGAAGAGAACTTTTTTGTGAATGATTGATATTCCTCTTTTTTCAACTGTTTCAATTGTGAAATAAATCCTTCCAAATTATCCAACGAATCTTTTCCAACGGTTGACGATTTACTTAACGATTCCATCAGTATTTGCAGCTAAATTTTATTACTACCATTTCAAAAAATGTTATCGGTATTTCCAAATCGCTAATTATGAATTTTATTATTCATTATGAACATATGTACATATTATTACAATTTCAGCTAATTATGAATATATGCATTATTTAGTTAATTATGCACATATTTATACTACACTTTCAGTTATTTACGAATATATATGTTATTACAATTTCAGTTTTTAAATCATTAATAGAAAATTACTCGTAATTTCTTTTTAATAAAAATCAAAAGATTTTGCAATTTTATTTTTTGGAAAATTATTTTATTAACATGAAATAAAATTGATAACTTTAAATAATTGTTGCTACAGCAAAACGTCACCATTTCAATATGTTAGTAAAATGTGAAATAATTGAATTAAAAAGTTTAAATAATGAAAAAATACACAAGCCTATTATTTATTACCTGTTCAATAATTGATGATAATTTGTACTTTCGTGTTAATCGTTGAACCTCATTTACATTCACTATTTCTTGCAATCTTTCAAGCTCACTCTCCAAAAACTCTTTTGCGCCCAATTGCATATCACGTGCTTCCATTAAGTTACGTTGACTAATTTCCAGTACTTTAATCTGTTCACGTAGCTGAAATTTTCTTCTCTTTCTTTCCATTCATATAGAATTCGAAAAATTTTTCCACACGAAAATAGTTAATTTTACAGTGCAAGCTTAATTCTCTTCAAAATTAAACTTACGTTTTTAACGGTTCGCTCGGACTCTTGCTGCTTTGCAACATTTTCACTTGCAAGTTCCTTCATTTTACCATTTAATCGTTCCATTTCTTTTGCATAAAAATTCTGATATTCCGCATACTTCTTCTGCACCAATTCCACAGTTTTCAGAGCACTTTCCGTCACCTTTACGAGAAATGAGGACGTCACGTGCGCGTTAGCAAAATTTGAACATTAAATTTGCTGTTTATTGTAAAAAAAAAAATTTAAAAAAAAAATTTCATCCTATCATGCAAAAAATTACCAACACGTTTTACATTGCTAAAAGTTTTGCGGTATCACGGTGCTGTTCAAAAATTTCTTCAAATCGTTTACATGTAGATTAATCAATAATTTTTTTGTAAATTTATGAGATATAATTTAGATGAAAAAGAGTTGACGGAGTTGAGCATTTTACAGTGCAACATCATGCGATCATTGCTTAATTAATTAATTAATTAATCAATAAAAACGATACCTTACAATTGTAAAACAAAAAAAAAAGTTTTGACATTCTACCGTTTTACCGTTTAACTTACCGTTTTACTCTCCGTACTGCTATCATTGGAAGCTCTCGTCTGCCCCGATTTAATATGTGCTTTTTCAACATTCCATAAGGCGCGATCAGCTTCATAAGTCTCTTTTGCTAATTTCAAATCAGCATTCAATTTCATCACTTCCTCTTTCAAATCTTCCACCTGTTTGATCTGGAGAGAAAAAAAAAGGAGTAATTGCTAAATTGCATTTTGATAATTTATCCAACAATTACTGCATGATAGATAATATGATAGGAAAGGTCAAAAAATTTTTTGAATTAAAAATATTTTTACACGAACATACCGTATCGGAATTTTTCTGCTCTAATTCTTCATTCTTTTTCTTGTAGTTTTCACTGCAACGTTGCTCCTCCGATAATTTATTCTCGAACGTGTGCAACGTCTCACGATGATAATCACGATCACGTCGAGCTTGCACCAACTAAACACGTAATTCTTTCATTCTATCGTCACTCTTACACCTTTCCGCAATTAGATAGGTAGCAGGAAATTAGTTACTGATAGCAATTATCACCTGTGAATGCAACGATTTATTCGTATCTTCCATTATTCTCATTCGACTTGCAAATTTTTGCTGTAATACGTCAAGTTCCACGTTACGAACCTGTAACATTTTGCACTTAGCCTGGAACTTAAGGAACTATGCTGTGTGGAAAACTGAAAGTAAGGTGAACATAAATTAGAGAAATCAGTAAGTCATCGGTTACTTCATTGGCTTACAACTGGTCAGTCTTTTGCGATGTTCAATATTGACCCTATACAGTTCGCAATTCAACTCGATCACCGCCGAAGTAACTGCACGCATAACCTTTGTTACTTTGTCATTTGCATTTCATTTCAAGATGCCGGCCAATTTAACCTCAACCTCATTGATTGTTGAAGGCAAGGCCCTGTTGACCTCTCATTTACTTGTAATTAACTTCTAAGATTGTGATAATTAGATAGGCCACTCCTACACCCACGCACATCTATTGCATCCGGATCTTTGGATTTGAGGAACAAGTAAATAGATATATTACAGAATGAAATTTGCTGTATTTCATTTTGCAGAAATTTTCATCATTTCTTGAAACAATGGATGGCATTAAATGAATTGTAATATTAATTAATTGGTTAAGAAATTACCACTAACTGACTGTTCCTCCTCTTTCGCTTCTAACACTTATGCATTTCAGGCTGAATGAATTAAAATATTCGTACCTTTTCCTCCTGTCTTGCTTTATGCAATAAATCATTCTTATCTTTTGTCCATTTTTGTTGCAAAGAAGCAAGTTCCATACGTAAATCTTCATTATCACGTTTTACGTCTGAGATTTGATTCGTCAATTCTTTGTTCTAAACAAACGCAAAAGGAAGTGTATTCGAAAACAAAACTTTTTCAAATTATTATTTCTTATAGGCATAATTAACATTTGTGAGAAAGTGCTATAAAAATTGCGTGACGTAGTTACGTGGAAAAATTAGCAACGTGTCGTCATAAAGTATAACCTTCTTTTGCAACGTTACAGTTTGCTCTTTCAAATCGGCGAAATCATCATTCTTATGACTTCCTATCATTGATGTTGTTGTTGATGCTGCCGTAGAAATAGTTGAATTCAGGAGATCCGCAACAGCTTCTGTACCTATCCACGGATAACTTTAATGAATACAAACAAATGCGGTAGTGTCAAAGTTATTAATTTATCAAATATTTTTTAAAATATCATTCAAGTACCATCAGTTCGATCATTAGTAGTAGTACCATCATTGTTAAGCTGCTTCTTCAACAGCGCTAATTCATCCTCCAACTTTCTACGTTTCTCCTGCCAAACCTTTTCTTTTTTCGTGTAATTATTTCGTAGATTTTCTGAAAATAATTTTTCTATTTTCACGTTTAACACTCACAAAATTTCATTCCAAATATCTGAATTGAAATTCTAAAAAATATTAAATCATTAAGATGTTGTAGTAGAATGCTACTGACCAAGATCAATTAGTGCTTCCTCAGATTTCTTCTTCAATGCAGTCACTTCCAATTTCGATTTTGCTCTTTCATCCGCTAATTTTTCCTTTTCCAAATCAAACATCGATTCTAATTTCTTGTATTTAATTTCAAATTCTTTAGCAGATTTACAATTTGCTTCGATATCCTGTAAAAGGCCATTGACAGTAATTGATGTCCGTAGAGGAGATGGACAATTTGCATTTCATTTTTTTTTAATTTCTGTGAATGAATTAGTTTTGATTATTTCAAGAATTGCTACCTGAATTTCTTGCTTCACCGCAAGTAATTCGTTCCTCAATTTCTCACACTTCTCATCTCTCTCCTGAATCATACGAACTTTTTCCGCCAATTCAACACCACGTGATTCCAACATGTGCTCCTGCTCGGCCACACTCCTTTCTGTGTCACTCAATTTCGTTTGCAAAGTACGAACCTTTAAAAAAAGCGCAATTATTACTGAATTTTTTTAATTTTAAATTTCTGGTTTTATTTCCAGTGAATTTTACCTCATTTTCATAGCTTTTCCTTTGCTTTTCAATTTCAGCAGTCCAGCGATCCTCTGTTTGTAGTACCTGATTGGTAAGCTCCTGAATTATTAACAAACAATATTAATTAACTAATTTATTAACAACATTTAGTCAGTGAACTTGTAAACAATATTAATTGATTAAAAATAATGATATTGACACTGGTAGCAATAGTGATGATAATATTCAATTAATGAATTAAGGAAAAAATTGAAAAAATTCAATTTTATGGTACCTTATTTTTCTTCTTGTAAAATACAATTTCTTCCTTCAGTGACACGATCAGCGCTTCATTTTCCTTGCATTTGTTGCACAGTTTAGGCTCCGAGTTGAGACTCGACATGTTTTGCACTGGGGAACCTCGGGTAACACTTCCTATGTTAACCTGAAATAATTTCATTTCATTAATTTTTAATCACATCGTAGCCTAAAAATCTTCGAATTTTTAATCACATCATAGCCTAAAAATATCGTCAATCGCAAAAAGATGAATAAATATAGGTGCTGAAGAGGATATTAAAATAAAAGTATCACTAATTAATTAATTATGATAGATTCAGAGCAGATGATTCGTCACTTTGAAGAGTTTGGTTGGAAAAAATTAAATTTTACAAAATAAATTTTTTTAAAATTCAAAGTAAATTTTAAGTAAATTTTACAAAAATAACAATTTTCGCCATGAATAAAAAAACTTTCTTTTTGCTAAATTTTGAAATTAAATTTTAACAAAAATAAAAACAAAAAACTTTATGTGCTTCGAGTAATTGATGAACGTTGTTCAGCTCGGACATCACACTTGCTAATTCAGCAATAATTGCTGCGCTATTATCCTTGGATAACGAACGCCGCCGCTCATCCTCAAAATGAAAAACGACGGTTTAGGGAATTTTGCCAACTTCCTAATTAGCCGTTCAGTGGATATTACTAAATAATTACTTAGCAAATAAAACAATGACAATAGTTAATAAGTGGCTTAATTTAATTTCACAATTTGCAAATAATTTTGAGATCAAAGAAATGGGAAATTGAAATGAAACGCATTCTAAATAATAAAATAACAATTCTTGAATTTAATCAAACAATGGAAAAAGAAACCTTTTGCGTGCTATCAATTTTTTCAATTTGTTTACAAATTCGATTTGTTTGTGCTTCCACCGACGCCAATACTTCACAGCACTGCTCAATCTACGGAATTATTTTTCATTAAATTCTACAGACGACAATTTCAATGTTCAATTCAGAAATTCCTTTTTAATTTTACTTGAAACAGCTAATTGTTTCATTTCCAACCTCATCTGTGGTTGCGCTGTCAACTTGTGTGGAATTTATTGCATTTTTTGCTTTCTGTTCGCTCAGTTGGCATTCCAACTCCTCACATTTCTTCTTCAGTGAATCCTTAAGAACGCAAAATTAACAAAATTAAAAACATGGAAATCGAAATTTGAGGAAATATGAGGAATGTATTTTAATATATATTTGTAAATGCATGCATGCGCGAAAAATTTTCTGCCATATTTTCATTTTATTAAATTTTTTTCTTTATTTATTTGTTTTGTTAAACATAAAAATTGCTAATATACTAAAATGTATTTTTACAGATAAAAAAAAATGACCAAACGACGAAAGTTTCGTTTCAATCACTGAAAGAACCTCTTTGAAGGCTTTTTTTTTCTTTGCAACTTTTTTCGAAAACATCGCTATGGCAAAGATTTTTCGAAATGCTTCGTTTTAGCAGTAAAAAAAAAAAGAAAAAACTTTGCCGCCATCATGTAGAAAAAAAAATTTGGCAGTGAAATGTTAGGAGCTAATTTAAATAAATCATTTTTAAACTTACCATGTACGCCGTTTCACTGCCACCTTCCTTTACAATTCTTCGGTGAAGATTTGCACAACGATCATTCACCAACAAAAGTTGATTGTTTAGTAATTCAACCTTAAAAAAAGCTTGCAAAATTATAATTCTTTTCAGGAATTTTGATAAAATCATAGAAATCATGCAAATAAGATCATATAAATTATGCATGTTAGCTAATTAGCTAATCCAATAAATTAGTATGCACTCACTATAATCAATGTAAGCATTGCATTTTATAAATTTATCAGTATGGTTTTTTTTTTTTTTAAATTAAATAAATTCTTAACCTTTGTAGCCATAGAGATCAATTTTTGATTGTCCGATTGCAGCATCATGCGTTTCAGCTCCATCAATTCATTTTCAATAATTCTCTTGTGCTCCTTTTCTATTCGTAATTCTGCTTGAGCTAAACTATTATCACTATTAGCTACCACCATTATTACTATTTTTAATTTACTATAATTACTAATTACTTATTATTATTAATTTACTATTTATTTGCTACAATTATTATTGCTCACTATTAATATTGCCTATGATTTTCATCGTTATTCTCACTATAATTGTTGTTGTTGTCGGGAAAGAAGAAAAAAAGCTAACATTTATGAATTACGCTAAAAGTAATCACATCAGCAAATCAAAATTTCTTATTTGAAAAATTTAAAAATTTAACAAGTCATGCGGCACTGTAAAGAAGAAAAGAAGTGAAACGAACATTTTTCCGATGGTACCGACAAATTAAGTTCGCTTTGTTGTTTCAGTTGCAAAGATAAGTCCAAATTTTTCCGTTCTAATTCACTAATTGTTGCCATTAATTTGCTTATGTCACGTTGCATTTCCGCCGGCACTTCAAATTGCATTTCCTGAAAAAAAAAGCAATACATGAAAAATTGAAAAACTTCTTTGACTTGATGGCACTAATTATGCAAATGCCTAATTTGTATTTTTGGAAAAAAATAGAAATGAAATAAATTATCATTATAGAGATTTTTGGGAAGAATAAGCCTACCAGATGAAATCAAAATTCATAAAATAATAACAATTTGAGTGAATTCAATGATCGAAAAACTTCCCTAACACTAATTAATGCTAATTATATAATAGCTATTTTATATTTTTATAAAGATCTTATTAACTTGTTGCTTGTGATCGTTGCTATTATTGCTGTTGCCTTCTACAACATTTAATTAAGCTTTAAAAAAAAATTTGAAAGAAATTGAAAATTTACTCGTCCATTAATAATTTCACCATTCTCTGCACAAGTCTTCTTTGAATCCAATTCCATTTCCATTAATCTACAAGTTAAATTTGTTCAATTAATCAATCGAACGAAAAAAAAGACAATTAAATAATTGGGAGGAGAAGGAACAAAAACAAAGTGGATGTTTAGAAATTGAATTAATAGAAATTTAAAAATTAAAAAAACTGCTATAAATTCATTTAATGCTTATGGGATGCATAACTAAAGTGTTGCAATTAGTGTTTGTGCAAAAGTTGAACGAAAGAAAAAAAGGTGTTGAAATTATTTGAAAAGTGAAAAAAAAAAGAGAAAAAATAACAATTACTCTAACACAGGCAACCTTGCAGCAAACGTACTTCACGTAGCGAAAAAAAAAACGTTCTGTCTGTCTGTCTGTTTGTTTGTTTGTTTGTTTGTTTGCCTGTTTGTTTATTTGTTTGTTTGTTTGTTTGTCTCAGTCAAGGAAGAGAATTATTAATTATTACTTCTTTGAGAGATGAATGTTCGTTTTTTCCAAGCGTTCCACCTTCGTCGATAAGTGTTCCATTTCGTGTTCAGCCAATTCTAATTGCATTTGTGAATGGCCTTCGCTAAAATTAACACTTACTAATGTGCACCGTTAACAACGCTTATTATTGCTATTATGCATACCGATACGTGTCTGCGTGTATATGCGCGTATACGTGCGTGTGTGCGTGTTTGTACATGCAGAAAATTAACTTTGAATATTTATTTTAGAGCACATAAAATTACTAAATGTTTTTCTTTTTTTTTTTAAAATATAATTTACAGTAACTATTCTAGAGTGTAAAAAATATTCTCAATGTAATTAAGTGCTAACTGTTTTTTAAAAAGTAAGTTTTATTTTCTTTTAAATTATTTTTACAATAAATAATTTTATTAGGAAGTGATAGGAATTGTTGCGCTTTTTTTTGGTTTCTTTTTTTGCTTCTTTTTTTTCTTCTTTTGCATTTTGAAATATAAAAATTTTTGAGGAATATGAGACAGATGACTTAATTATCTTTTTTTTTTCTGGCGATCTATTATCACTTATCATTAATATCATTCAAATTGATTCACCAAAAAATTTCCTCACAATTTTTTCATCCATAAATGAATTGTTACAAAAAAAAAGGTGAGAAGTCTTTGTCAACTATAATTGCTATTATTTCTAATTTGAAACAAAATGAATATTCCAAAGGAAATGATGGCAAGTGATAAGATAGGATGTCTTAATAATAAATTTTACAGTATTAAAATAGGGGAATAAAAATGTTGAAGTGTTCACGTAAATAAAATGAGTGATAAAAATTTGAAATTATGGTTCCATTTCCTCAACGACAACAACATCAAAAAAAAAATGAAAGAAAACATGCATATCGCTGGCGATGTGCAAAAAATTTCTGTGCGAATTATTTAGCTCAATTACACCTGTTTGATTCATTTTAAATTTATTTTTTTTTTCATTTTAGCTACTCCGCTATTACCACAGTAACATTTTGATTAAATGCAATTAAAATTAAGCTGTACGATTGGAATTAGAATAGCAGTTTGACAGTTATGCAAAAAAGCTTGCCTAAATGACCGTAACATTGGTGGTCGTTTCACCGTCTTCAATCGTGCTAACTTTCGCAGCAATTCTTCATTCTCATTTTCAACATCCTAAAATTTTTACAATTTTAATGATTTGAACTTTTTTTTTTGCAATTAAATTTTTACAAACCTGTAATCGAAGTTGTGTCCGGCGTAAATCTTCCTCGGCAAATTTTAATTGATCTTTCAAATCAGCCTCACGTTCCAGCACATCTTGCATCTCTTTGCTAGTAATAGAACTGATCGAGCTGTTCGATAAATCTGTGCTTGTTCTTTTCTGCAAATAAGAAATGAAATCCTTGAAAATTGAAATTTTACAATTTAAGAATTCGTTAATATTAGAAATTGAAAGATACATTATCAATTGGATAATTTGCTAAATATTAGTAATTAAAAGATACATTTACCGCTTGCAGTTCCGCACGATTTCGTGCTTCACGCCATTTATTTTGCGTTTGCAATTCGCGAATTTTATCTTTCATATAAAATACTTCATCCTGTAACAAATTTAACAATTCTCTTTCTTCAAAAGAAACAAAAAAGGAAAGCTCATAAACATTTAAGGTTAAAAAAAAATTGATCAGGAATCTATTCCTGAATTATGCAAACGTTGCATAACAGATGTGCTCGATTTCGTCATTTTATTATGATAAGGAAGGAGGAGGTAGTATTGATAAAAGTTTGCCGGATTGCATTGCGCCGGATTAGAAGTTATAGCTGCGTATTTTCCGGTGCAAAATAATAAGTCTAAGTACTATCGTACCTCTAACTTGTATCGCTTCTCTTCCGCAATTTCAAGCTCATTGTGCAATCTAACGGAAACTTCCTTAGCAATTCTTAATTCCGATTCGAGCTCTCTTACGCGCATTGTATCCAGTTGTCTTCCGGTTGCATGTAAGCCACCAGTTGCAGATGAAGCTTCTAACAGATCCTGTAAGACGAAATAAAAAAAAAAACGATCCATCAAGAATCCACTCATCCATTCAGTCATGCAAATCTCAATTTATTCATTAGCCAAACAAAAAAAAAAAACAATATTTGAAATTGAAATGGTGAAAAAAAAGGCGCTAACTTTTTTCCTTATTATCACTATCGTTGCTCACTTCCTCCCCTGCTACTTCCACCCTCTATCTTATCACCTGTTATCAGTTGAAGGAAATTGCAGGAAAGTAAGTGCATGCAATCAGGAAGCAACTATTGGAGATAATCACCAACACTGACTGAGAGCAACCAACGATGACGTGTTCGGTCGACTTACTTTCACTTTCGCTTCAAGATGCTGCTTTTTCGCGTCTATCTCTTCACGTGTACGCTCAGACTTACGAAGTTTAAATTGCAAAATTCGACAATTTTTAGCATTTTGCTCCAATTCACGTTGTAGCTCACGAAATTCTTCAATTTCTTCCTCACGATACTGATCCTATAAGTTAACAAATTGCGTGCAAAATAAGCGCTTTTTTTTTCTTTGATGAAAAATTATTCAAAATTATTATAAATTACGAAATTAATCATTTTCCCACTGAATTAATTTGAATTGAGGTACTTGTAATAATTGAATAATGGAATACTTACTTGCATCTCTTCAATTTCCTGCTGTAAATCTTTAATATCCACTTTTAGCGCTTCGTTCTCCTCCATTAATTCATCACATAGCGATTCGGAAGCTTTCAATTTCTCCATCAATTTAACATTGATTTCAATGCGATTCGTACCTGAACTCGTACCTTCGCATTCCTGTTTTAAAATAACCCTTTATAAATGCAAAATACATTTATTATAATTTTGATAAGAAATTATTCAAATAAATTTTAAGCAACAATTGGTCATTTCAGTTCATCATGCGCATCCTAATTAAAAAAAAAAAACTTCTTGAAGCTAATAAAAATTGAAATTATTGTAGAGACATTTATAGAGTCGTTGATGAATGAGCAATGCGCAACCTGTCTTACCTGCAGCTCTCTAAGTTCACATTTTAAGACAGTATTTTCGTCACGATAATCCTGAATGCAATTCTCGGCTTCAGCTAATCGCTCCTCAAGCATTTCAATCAAGGATTCATCGCCTGAATTTTGTTGGCATTTCTCTCTGAAAAAAAAAAACAAAACAACGATCTATCATGCTGACATTGAGAGAGAAATTTCGCTATTTCAAAATAAACTTAACCCGTTAATTTGTAATGAATGAATGAAAAATGAAAAATTCAGTTCTGCGAAAATTTAAAAAATTCAAAAAATTAAACCTTCTCAATGTCCATTTTTGTCGCTCTTCCTTCAATTTAATCACTTCTTCTCTTAACTGTGCTATTTCCGCTTTCATCATTGACGTATCAAAATTCTGTGGTGGGAAAAAAATTAATTATTTTATGCTACAAAAATTTACAAATCATTGTGAAACAATCCTTCAATTTACATTTAGGACTTTCACTTAAATTTGACGATCAATATTTGCTCAAATCAATCACTTATAGTAATTTAATTATTACGCTTTGTTGCAAAACACACTCACGCACGTAAATTATCTTTTCCTTTTTTTCCTTGCAATTAAATACTGAAATAGTAATTAAACTTAAATGCCAACATTTATCACTGAAAACTTTTGGAGAAGCAATTTTGCCTCGTTTCCTACGTGCATGACAACATTTCCTACACATTAATAAACTTGCGTATATATCGGAGTAATTTGTAAATTTAAAAAAATTTCAATTCCTCCTCAAAACATACCGAGAATAATTAAAACATCAACTCTCATCAACATCAGTTAAAAATGCATCAACCTCTTAAAACAGAGATGTGTTTATTCAATTAATCTAAAATAGAATTACTTAAAGATTCGTTTCAATAATTTTACACTTCGTGTGCAAAATTAAAATTTATGCTTCGCTCTTTTCTTTCTTTCTTTGTTAATTTTATTAAAAAATTTTCTCCACAATTTTTTTTTCCAATTATTTTCCATTTCAATTGCATGCGTACCAAGTCACTTTCCATCGGTGTCATTGCACGTTCGTCATCCTGAATGCTATCAGAAATTGCTGTTATCATACTTTTTGTGTCTGAGATGCTCTCAATTGATTTCGCACTGGACATTTCCTTTGAACTAATTGATTTATACGATGTACACGAAGTGATATCGTCCTCAATGCCTAAAAAATTATTTAAAATAAAAAAAAAGGAAGGCCTTTTTTTTCAAAAAATTTGAATTATTGTTATTTGCAAGCAAAAGGAGCAAAAATTCACATGCTTAATTATTACATTGAAGAGAGGATAAAGTGTAAATGCGTGAAAATTAGCATATGAAATTTCATCACTTTCTGAAATGATAAAACTGAAATGTGAGCAGAATGATTGAATTTTATTTGCTAGCAATCATCAAAATTATTGAAGGAAATTTTGAAAGTCATTAAAATTATTTCAAAGCATATTTATTTCAATTTCGTACACACACACACACACACACACATACACACATACACACACATCCACCTCGTCGGTGTATTATGACAAAGCTGCGCAATGTTATTACTTTCTCGAAAAAAGAAGGCATTAATTAATCACTAAAATCTAAACAAATAATATTTCGAAGTGAAAAGCAAAAAATTTTCCTTAAAAAAATACATTTTAAAAAATTTAAAATTAAATTCACAATAATTTTTAAAATATAATTAATTTGCAAAGACCTTCGCTAACATGTTCCGGTGCACCGTTATCCTGTCCGCTTAACGTCTTATCACGCCAGGAACGTCGTTTTTCACGTGTTCGATCTTTTGTCACTGAAAAAAAAATTTTGCTTTCCACCACCTAAATTATCCTTGCCACTTTTATCGCAACCAACTGTATTTATGGTACAAATTCAAATTTTAATACTTTTTTCTTCTTTTTTTTTTGCTAACTTATGATATAAAATGAAAGTATTTTCATTGTTGATATTAGGTAGGCATTGATTTTTGAATAAAAACTGTTAATCTTTTTTTTCCTTTTGCAAAAATTCGAATAAATTCTTTGGAAAATTTTGAAAAAAAAAAAGTAGATATTTTCATGAAAGAGATAGGTGATGGAATGGTGGAGAGAAAAAGAGTGCAAAGAGAAGGGAGTAGGAAGAGTTTAAATTAAAAGAGTAAACGAAAACAAATTATTGTTGTGAGAGCTAAGAGGGGGAATGCTTGTCTTTTTATCTTTCACTGATTTCGTTCTTGCTAATTTCGTTTACTCAAAAATATCACGCAATATTCACTTCCCTTATCCTTTCTATTTTGGACTTCATAAAAGCAATAATGCAACGATAAAGGTTGAAAGCTATTAATTAATCAATTAATTAGCTAAGTAATTTTAACTAATTCACTTTCCTCCTCTATCACCAACACTCTTCCCCTCTCTCCCTCTCTCTCTCTCTTTCTCTCGCAGCTACGTTTATCATTTCTCATCTGACAGATAATAAATGGGTGAAATGCAACTTTAATGAAAATGGAAATATTGCATAAATGGATTTTCATTCAATGAATAATATTTTGCCAGTAAGCACAGCAAAAGAAAAAGAAAAGCGGAAGCAATCAATAAGTAGAAAGTATTAAAGGTAAAATTGTTGGAAATAAATGGGATGAGGGAAATGATAAATTCGATTTCAATTTTAGTATTGAATTCAATCTAGGAATTTTAATTTTTATTAATTTACAGCACATGATTGCGGAGCTATTAATCATTTTCATTTCATGCTCTTCAAATCTCCATTGTTCGATGAAATATTTACGAACGAATAAATTTCAAGTTCCTGCTATCGTAATCCTTTGATGATTAGAGTATACGTTCTTAATTTAAATTTCAATTTTTGCTGCAAATGAAAAAGAAGTGAACATGGATTGATTGGTTTCCTTCATCTATGCGAAATAAAATTAAAAAAATATTGGATTATCTTAAGAGGCAGCGAATGAATGAGTGCTTATTTTGAATTAATTTAAAGCTTTAAAGTACAAACAGCACATGCATCCAAAATTTAACTACAACTTAATTCAAAATTTAATTCAATTTCAATTAGCCGTGTGCTGTGAATAATTTAAAGTTATACAATTTATGCCTACAATATACAGTTAGGAATTTAAATTGAACATAGCATTGGATTATTCCAACATTTACCACATTAATGAGAATGAGCCTCACAAAATTTCAGTAATCTGTAAATTTTAACCCCAAAAATTATAACTTAAAATATTTTAATTTATAATTTTCAATGTATTCAATATTCACTTCCATTCCTAACTTTGCTATTAATTTTTGAATTCACAATGTTCATGTTACTTTTGCATTCCTTTATGTTAATTAGCTACTGTTCAATTTAGGAATAATTTATAAAACAAGCATTTTAGCTAAAGAAATAATTCGAGGATTGTGGAGAGGTTTACCGAGACAACAGTTACTGCATTCTACGCCGGTAACTTTGAATCATTTCAGACATTAGCGCCAATTTCAATATCGATGAGAATCGGCGAGGAAAAGATGTTTAGGTTTTAAGGAATTAATTGCGAGGCATTGAAAAGTAACCGTTCAAAGAGCCAGGAATTTCCTGCTGTAGCTGTTGCTGCTGTTGCTGTTGGCTGTTATTCATTGAATAAAAAACGAATTATTGCTTATGATGGCGGCTTCCTTTGTTGTGCATTTCTTCACCTCATCCTTCGAACGCAAACTAAAACAGCACTTGCAATATTTCCATAATGAAATTGAATTTCATATGCAGCAGCTCAACAATGCGTATCTGAATTATACTGATTCGATTGTAGAAAATGAAAAATTTTAACTTTTTAACATCATTTATTAATTGATCTAATGGACAATTAATTGTTTTTAAAAAAAAATTTCAAAGTTCCAACAATTTCACATATTTTATTAATTATATATTTTGTTTTTTTGATGTTTTCTGCAAAAAAAATACCAAATTTTAAATTACTTGCTTTGAAAGAAATTTAAATAAAAAATATCGCAGTAAATAATATTTATAATAGCGTAATTTTGCGTTATGATTCATTTAATGGATCATAAGAAAATCATCTAGGTGTATGAGAAGAATTATAGGAGTACACTATTGTGCAAAAATTAATTTAACACTAATTTTTTCATAGTTTTAAAATTTCAAAAAGTTTCAAAATTTTGAACGCTCATTTCTTAAAGAAAAAAAAGGTCAGTTATGAGTGGCAAATAAGTTAAACACTATAAGACAACTTAATGAAAACATTCCTCTACCGTTAACTTATCAAAAATGAATTTGAGTTTAATTGACCACTAAATAACCTATTATTTCTACAACACTTGCAGCACGAGTAACGTGATCATCACGTAAGAGTAGCTAGCGCAACAATAGAGGAAGACAGTAGTAAGTGAACTTTAGTGGTAGTAAAACGAAAGAATTTAACTGAAATTTTCAAAAGGAAAAAGTGAACGACATAAATTTGATAGAAATTTTAATTTTAGCACAAACAGATGGTTTAAACAATGTTTCGTCCAAATTCATCGTTTAATCTTTAAAAAACTTAAAGGTGAAATGTAATTTCTCTCTTTGATCTTTGTTTTTTTGGACAATAAAATTAGCTTTAGTAGCG
Source organism: Litomosoides sigmodontis (assembly GCA_963070105.1). Classification (NCBI taxonomy): domain Eukaryota; kingdom Metazoa; phylum Nematoda; class Chromadorea; order Rhabditida; family Onchocercidae; genus Litomosoides; species Litomosoides sigmodontis. The sequence continues at coordinate 2,017,082 of OY718807.1, read as the reverse complement.
AAAACTTTTCAAAGCCATGCGGATTTCCAGTGACTAATGTAAGTGAAATGATTTGACGAGAGGGGAGAGTTGAAATTTAATAGAAATAAAATAAAATTTAATCTTGATGAAATATGTTAACAAAATTTATGAAAAAGTTATTTGTGCATAACTTCACAAACATTTTCTCGTCTCGTCAATCAGTACAATACATTCACAGTAATTCAGTGAGTGAAGGGAGAGATAGAGAGAGGGAGAGGGAGAGGCAGAAAAGGAGAGGGAGGAAGAGAAAGGTAGAGGTAAATATGAAATGAATTTGATTGAAGCACTCTCATTCCGCGAAAAGTTTGCTGATGCTAGTGGCAAATAGGAGGAGAAGAAGAGTTAGCTCAAGCTTTTCACACTTTTTGAAATGAAATCTCAGAGAATTGAGAAGTGCAGACGCAAATGCGTCAGTCCGCCCACGCAAACTCATCTTACGCCGATGAAAAGCTTTGTCTTCGACGATACGACAATGTTAGTTAGTTCAGCGCTATCCTATTTCATATCGTAGAAAACTTCATCTTTTTAATAATTTGCAGAAAAATTTTCGAGAAAAAGAAAAAAATTGAAATTTGGAGAAATGATAAGAAAAAAATATCTTTTTACTCCAACACAAATACATTTGATTGGTAATTTTTGTTGGCAATTATCAATTTAATTAAATTCAGTTTGCTCTTTTTTTGTATTTTTCTTCGATTGGTTAGCATTTAAACGATAAAATAGTTGATAGAAGTGACTGAGAATGATGAATAAAAGTACTGCAATTCTGCAGAATGAGAGAATTAAGCAAAAATGAAATTATTGCATTTTAATTGTCCAAAAATTTCTTAAATAACAAATGATACTATTTAGTTTAAAAAAATTTTTTTTTTTATAAATAACAAACAGTTCTTTTACCTTATCTCTTGATATTTTCAAAAAAAAAATGGAATTTCATTTTTGTTTTTGCACAAAAACTAAATTATTTCAAAATCTTCAATTCCATTGAACTTAACAAATGAAGCATTGTGCGAGTGACTAATAATTCTATTCAGTAGAGAGAGAAGAGAGCAGGAGGAGAGGAGGAGGAAGGAAGAAGGAAAGCTCTTCGTTTGTAAATTTGGTGACAGACAAGTGTCACAGTAATTGTCACCAAAAAAGTAAAGTGAATGAGGCGTTGAAATTATGATAATTGTTTGGATTATTTTATGCGTTACTCGCAAATTGGTTCAATTTGATATCCGTAATCCTCGTAAATTGTTTCATATATTTTCAAAATTTCAAAAAAAAAAAATAGAGAGAGAGAGCAAGAGGAAAAAGTTAAGACGAAATGCGAGAGAAGTGAGAGAGTGAGAGAGGGAGAGAAGGAAGAAAAAAATTAGTAGTTTATGTTGCTTTAAGGGTGGTGAACTCTTCAGAGTTAAACAATTTGCAAAAAGCTTCATTATTCAAATGCTTACTAACTACAAGTAAGTGAGATGTACACTTACGATCACTTGCATCCTTCCACCTCACTTCCTCATAAATCATTTACTGCAACATTTTACCGCACACTTTTCATCATTAATTAAAAATAAAATTTGAGAGGAAGAAAAAATCATTTTTCACAGACAAACAGATAGTTAGTGCAAATATGCCATCAGAAGAAGAAAAAAAGAAAGCCCTCAAAGTTTCATTGCATTTCAACTGATTTCCTCTCATTGATTGTTTTTTGTTTTCATCTCACTTCCACAAAGCGGTGATAATATCTTTGCTAACTTGTGCAAGCACATTTCCTCCACATTCCTTCAAATTTAACATTTCATTAATGAACTCTTTTTTTTTTCTTGGCAGAACTAAAAACAACAACAACAACAACGGTAACAGTAACAGCAACAATAACAGCTACAACAATAATAGCTACAACAACAACAGCAACAACAACAGCAAATAATACATTCGATTATTGATCGTCGATCGATAAATAATACTTTTTTTTCAAGCTGGAATTTTTTGCCACTTCGAAAAATGATTCAAAGTCCAGCTGTGAAATAATTTACGCAATTGAAAAAAGTCAAATAAAAAAAGATTGAATTTTTTTGCATTCTAAAGCTTATATTTCATTTGTAAATCGTAGATTGCACGCAATTAGTTAAACGCTGAAATAACGCGCTATGAATTTGTAAAATTGCGGCTTGAATGCTTCGCAAAGATCCTTCTGAATTTTAAACTCGATTATTTGATAGTACTTAATTTGCTCATCTGTTTTACGATAGCAACAGCTTGCCCATATCATTTTTTTTCCTTTTTGCTTAGAACTTTGTCCTCATATAATCTCTTTACACTAATGAATTAAATCATTGAAAGTTAATTTAGTTTATAAAGTTTTACAAAAATTTAATTTTATTCTTGAAATTTGAATTAGTTATGCAAAATAAGTGTGTGCTTAATGGATACATTCTTTCCTTTGAAAATTTAATTTGATTTATGCTAAATAAACTAATTCAAAAGGAAAATAAAATTATTTGCAGTGGAAATGATAGGAATTTGAAGTTCCTCTCATCGATTAATGCTAGCTTATCGGTGCATATCTTGGACAAATGCCGCCAATGAAGTGATATTGAAAATTATTGTAATTTAAATTATTGTAATTAGCATTCACCTACAGTTGTAAGTTGAGACTTACGGCGAAAAAAAAAAATTCATCGAAATGAAAATCAACGTTAGTCTGTCTGAGAAGTGAAAGAAAGTACAATTTGAAATATTTGAGAAAAGTTCTTAGCAGCGATCGATCGTCCAAAATGGGCAACTAGGAAATTTTATTTAAATTAATTGGTGAAAAGAGTAAATGAAAAAAGAAAAAACTGTATCGCTGAAAGTGAGAAATCAAATTTCAGGAGTAATTTTTTAAATAAATACTTCAGGCAAGGCTAAAATGAAAATTAGGATTGGATCATTGGTGATATTTTTCAAAATATTCATTTCAAATTTTTAAAAATTCTTCATACTTCTTGTTCAAATTATTAAATTAAGCATTGTTATGCGCTTTTTATAATATTGCATATTTCTACTTGATAGCAATAAAAAAGGACGAGATAACGCTGAATTAGTTTCCTTCTTCAATCGAAAAAAAAACGACGAATTTGTGAGAAATTAATTAATTAGAGAACGGATGAGTGAAAGTAATTGTAAAAATGAATTATTTTTTGAATTTAAAAAAATTTGAGAAATAGGATGATTTATTTCGATAAAATATCATTGAAATCTTACGAAAGTTAGATAGATCTCTTCCTCTCTGATCAATGATGAAATAAGCTACGATGATTTATGGAAGCTACTAAAACATGAAGTTAACTGTTTTTTTCCAATTGTCTGAAATTCCGTCTCAAAAATTTTCTTCCACCTAAAATGCACACAGAAGTTGCAGTTAATGGATGAATGAAAAAATTTGCACGAAATTTTGAGAACACAAGGAATTTTCTGATTTATTCAAATTTTCATCTGTCTTAGTTCTAAAAAAAAATTCTGTTTTTTTGCACATATTCCATTTGAAAACAGTTGAAAACGTCTAATTTACTAATTACTCATACGTGAGTAAGTTAGTTAAGAACGTGCTGCGTGTGCTAATTACTCATGCTTGCTTTCCATCAAGCTGATTGTATCATTCGTTTGGCTGCTAACACGTCCACTGCCAGTTAATTGCTGAATAAATGGTTCATTCGTAAAATGCGATCAAATCTTCCGACTGCCACTTTGCTTGGAAGAAATTTAAAAGTCACATTTCATTTTTAGCGATGAAAATTTTTGCCACCAAATTTATACCTATTTGATTTTCAAAAAAAAAAAATTTGAAAAGCAATGTGACAAATTCATAATTGATAAGCTAATAAATTACATTCGAAAATTTCATAAATTGCACAAAATTTTCCTTGATACGACGCTAAAAAAGGAGTGGCAATAAAGGGAATGGAAATTTTTAATTAATTTGCTTCAAAATTCATCGTAATTTATAGAAGAGAAGAATTTCTAGAAAAGGTTAATTAGTGTAAAAGTTCGCTTATTCAAAAAAAATTCGCATACTATTATTCATATTTAATGTGTTTTAGCAATAAATTTGATTTAAGTAAAAATTAAAAAAAATAAATTAATTTAAGCATTAATTTATCACAAATGCTTTCTTTGTAATTTTACAAAAATATCAAAGCTAATTAGAGGACAAACTTCAATGTTATCAAATATGATGCAACAGTGAACACACCATGAGAAGCAAATAATAACAATAAATGAATTAAATTTTAATCATTGTTATTAATGAGTTGAAAATTCTTTCCCTCTCTCTCTCGCCTCTCGACCTTTAACTAATTCTCTCTCCTTCACTCACTCCCTCTTCCTAAAATATTAAAGTAACTATTTACCGCACATATTTCCCTTTCAAACAATTTGTCCTTGCACTTTTTTTTTTAATAAATAGCTAACTTTTGGAAAAAAGTGCTATTTTTTTTTTTGAAAAACTAAATATGCAAAAGAAATGAGTTGTGAAATGGAAGAGAAGAGAGGAAAATTCGAAAAGTAACAACACCGCCACCCCAACAATAACCACCGCCACAGCCACCTTCAGTAGCAGTAGCATTTTGGACTAACAAAATATCCATCCGTCCACCGATCCATCCAATTCATCAAATCCATCTTTGCTGAACACCGTCATCAACTTGACTTGGTTGTAAAATGCAGGCGCAACTGGATGAAGCTTGTCGGCGGCCGCTGTTTGCTACTACCAGCGCATCAGCTGTCCCACTCCGACTCCCTCACCTTATCACTGCCTATCTCTCACCTATCACTACTCATTATCACTCGCTCATTATCACTCGCTCATTATCACTCGCTCATTAACCGCGCGTGTATGGCGTGGTCAACGGCAACAGTTCGCTGAATCTTTTCACTTCCCTAACACTTCGTGATATGCTAATTGCTACTCACTTAGCTAACAATTAAACTGACAAATTTGCACTAAATGCTTACAATTGAATTGATCGTTGCAATACGCTTTCGACGTGTGCAAATTTAATGGAAAGAGTGACCGAAGCGATTGAAATTGAAGCAATCAGTGTTTCGGTTGCTTTAACAATATGAAAAATAAGCATTAATTATATGAATGACATCATTTACAGTTTTTGGTTAATAATTGTTGTTGTGTTAGTTAATTAAAAATTACTAATTAGCTTATGAGCCTAAAAAATTGCAGCATTCTTTTTTTTTGCTTGTAATTTATTGAATGAAATAAAATTTAGCAAATACTTTTCATTATCCATTATTCATGTCTTTTCTAACCAATTATTTTGATATTTTTAATCGGAAATAAAAAGAGGATCAACAAAAAAAAAGAAATAATTCAATATGAAATCAAATTCATTGACATAATCAAAAATTTTAGTATCGCAATAGTTTGAATTTCACGAAGATTTATGGCTGAATAATTTTTGCGCAAAAAGAACTGGAAAGGATTAGTGGGAGTGAAGCTAGCTGGATGAGTGAAATTTGTCTGAGTGCTACTGCAAATGTAAAAATTTTTATTTTAAAATTTTGAAAATGCAAATGTATTAATTTGGAATGAGTACTACTAATCTACCTTATTAAAGGTCATGTTAGCAAAATTTTTTATTTAACTTCTGATTACGGATAATGATGCTAACTGCTTTTTCTCTGAAGAAACTTTTTATTTTATTCAATGCAAGTTGAAACTATTAGACGTTTATCTTGACTATTCCCAAAATTTGCATACTGAAGCCCATTAAGTTGTAAAATTTAATTAGCAGTTAAATTAAAATGTTGGCAGCACAACATTAACTTCAAAATGTATTTAAAATAGGTTGTGTAAAGCTGCAAATTTCTTCCTTACAATGCAATGACTACAACTCAAACGATGCAGACAACATTCTCAAATTTTATAAAAAAAAAGTGAAAGTGCTAATTTGAAATTTAATACAAAATAATACTATCAGTGTTCGCTGCCAGGTGAAAATATGAACATTGGAAGATTGAATGCGATAATATTTTTTTTTTCGCTATTCAATTCAATTTGTTCTTTTTTGCCACATTAAACTTCACCGAATTTTGTTTCTAATTTAAATTAGTATAAGCAGTGCTAACAATTATGAAGTGAAAAAATACTATTTTCCCAAAAATTTTTTTTTTCATTTTTTGAAAAAAAAAAGTTAAATTCAATGAGAGAAAAACGAAGTGTAAGAGCAGAAAATTCTGGCTTTCTTGTATTTGCTAAAGCAAATAATAAGAAAAAATATGCATTGAACGATGAAATATTTCATTTAAAAAAAAAAACTAGACAATAAAGTTTGATTTTCGTTTTTTTTTATTTTTTAAAAAAAACCAACAAATTATTTGTTCAGTGCAATCAAAATATGAATTTGACATTTCATTTCGCTTTTTTTTTTCTTTCAAATATTATTATTCATTTATTGCATCAATCAACAACTAAACGGACAAGTGCAATTTCGATTGCTTCAAGCTACTAACTTACGTCAGGTAGCTCTTTCCTGTAAACAGTACAACAATTTACAGGTATGAATCATCGCTACCATCTCTCTCAGTTCATTTTTGCATCTTTTCCACATCCTCAATTACTGCACTCATTTCCTGCCCTCTGCAATTAACCGTTTCATGTGAAATGTGAAAATTTTATCATTTGAAATTTAAACGAATGCGATATTCGAAAGTGTCAATTATTTCGCGCATTCCTTCATTCACCTGTATTAGTCTTCTGGATTTAAGTTGAAGTTAATTGATTAATCGTACTCTTACTATACTGTTTAGTGTAGGAAAAAGTGAGAAAGAGTGTGAGCGAGTGAGAGAAAGAGATAAAGGGAATTTGAAAATGCAAAATGAATGTTGCATGTCACGAATGGAGGCAGCTTGTCTGGTTGGTGGTGTAGGTCGTGGCGCAAATGCTATCAGTGAACTAGGAGCGCTTTCATCCAACAGCAGCATTACTAATAGCGCCAATCCGTGGCATACTGTGGAGCAATTCGAAAGAGTTAGCCTATTTTTAAAGATCAAATTATGCAAAAGAGAATTTCAAAATCGTCCAAAAACCGGTTTATTGATAAAAATTTCAGGAACATGCTATTGAAATTCTTGAAAAACTTGAAAAAGGCGATTTAGACGATAATCTATGGGGTAAGATTATTCTGATGGAAAAATGCCGGCCTCTTGTAAAGGTATATTTGAGGTAATACCTTCACTCCTAGTAGTGTAATAAATTAATTTCCGTTTGCATTTTCAATAAACTATTTCTTGTCCGCTATGTTTCAGTTGTATGAAACTTTTAGAAAAAATATGTTAATTGAAAAATGCCAGAAATCCAACAGCTCTCTTGCACTGCAATAACTTGTAAAAACTCGAATTTGTTAAAAATATTTTCCAAATGTTTGAAAACACTCCTACTTATTTAAAGTTACATGCATTATTGAAAATGACTTGAAATATTTTTGGAAAATTTTTTAATGCTTTTTTTTCATTTCAAATTATTATCATTTTCAATGACAGATTGAACAAGTATGAGCAAAGTAAATGTTGAAATTGCAGTTTAGGAGGACGACAGTGATAATTGATGGTGGTAGTGATGAGTATGATGGTATCACAATTGGCTTCAATCATTTCAATGCTGATGATAAAGGCAGCAATGATATCAGACATAAAATTGGCGATGTTTGATGTTTCATTTCTTTCTTCCATTTCATTTACCTAAGTGATCGATCATCCACAAAATTTTTCTATTAATTTAATTAAGGTAGTTTAATGACAGGTGTGCCCTCTCTTGCAATGTCTTCACGTGGAAATAACTTTCCATGTAAGATATTAGCAATGCAGTAAGCAATAATAACAAATCGTTAATTACTTCTATTGTAACTGCTCGGCTAATTAATCAATTAATAATTTAGGGTGTAATTGTGAAAATAGATATGAATGGAAATATGAAAGCCATGGCACGTGGCTTAGCTCCAGTGATTGCGCAAGGATGGAACGATCCGATATCGAAGTGTATTCCTGAACAACTGATTGTCCGGAAAGGTCGCCTAGCAACTATAAAAGACCGCCTCAAAGGTATTACCGATCAGCAACGAGTTGAAAAGGTTATCATTTCATATCACTTTAAAGTTGAACAAATTAAAAATGTTGTCTATCACTGGAAAAAATATTAAAAATAATCTTTTTTCGTCAGTACAAAATTTTTTTGAAAATTTAAGAAATTAAATAATGACGTGAAGGATTTCATTTGACTGGATGTCGATCGGCTTAATCAACTAACTTAGTCGCTAAGTGATCAGTATTTTAAGCGCTTCCTTTTTCTCTGAAATTCTTTGAATTATACGAAATTGATTTCCTTCTTTTAATGCATGGAAAGAAATCTGAACCAATAAGCATAGAGAACATTTAAACATTTAAATTAACAAAATTTCAGCAAAAATTCACTTCCAAATTGTTTTTTTCTTTTTTTTCAAAAAAAAAGATATTCGATATGCGTTTGTTTAATTTATCAATCGAAGAAGAGCTAAGACAGTCGGAGCCGAATATGCTAAAACTTTTGCTAAAAAGTTGCATTCGAATAGCGCTGGTAAAAGATGTCGCGACAAATGCGCTAAAAACGCCCTGTTGGTTCATGATTGTTAACTTGGTGGCACTGGATTTGTTGCGCAGCAAATTACCATCCATTTCACGTAATCGTAATCGTCCTCTATTTCCCTCCACAATTACCATTATCATTGTCATTACCATTATTGTTATTATCATTATTATTTTATCACTCTTATTTGACCATTATTAGTGATAATTATCATTGGTATTATTATCAGTATATTATGTTCGTAATAATTCTGCTTCTTATTTATTATTATTATCACTATTATTATTATTTATTAATTATTATTAATTATTATTGTTATCATTATTGTTATTATTATTATTGATAATTAATATTATTATCATTTCGCTTTTAAATTTCATAAAAAGCACACAAGAATTGAAGAAATGGAGTGCATTGATATGTTTTTATAAGGATGAAAAGTGCTTAACTAAAGAAAAATTTGCATAAATTTTGTAATTTCTAGGCTTAATTTCTGGTGCACAATATCTTTCAACTCAATCTATGATAACTCCGAATGAATTACTTCCGATGTGCAGAAATCAGTTAGTGTAATTTTTATTCATATTTGCTTCTCTCCTATCTTCCCCAAACGTAAAGAGGTCATTTCAAATTCAACAATTTCACATTTTTGATTCATTTCAAATAATTTACTTTTTTTTTTCAATTCGTAGACCATCAGTGGATGAGTGCGGTAAACGATCAGAATCACTGCCGGTACTTGACCAGATTCGACAACTTGTGCAACTTGGCGATAGCAAACAAACGAAATCTTCTTTAACGTCAGAAAATTTCATTTCATTACCTGAGGACTTGTCGCTAACGTCGAACTCGTCCAGTAGTTTTAGCAGCATGGATTTGATGAAAAATTTCGAAAAAATCGAAAGGCTTGTTGCATTTTTCATTTATAAATGTGCACGCTAAGATCAAACAGTGTCGAAGTGCTTCCTTTCCAAGCATTTATCAAAGAGATTTTGTAATTAATTTCATCTAACATGCGGCACAACGAATGAATTTTGCAGATGGCGCAAAGGTTCATCAAAATTTTTGAGCGAAAATAGCGATGAAGTTTTGGCGAATGAAGAAATGGATAGAATTCCTCCATCAGAAGTTTCCATCTTTTCTTTTCCCTTTTTTTACTTTTATTTTAGTCAATTGTGCGAAATTTTCGGCTTTGATAAAATTTCAGCTAAGCCTGAAACATACCGTGTTCATCACTAAGGCTTTTCCTTTGTGCAGCTTTAGTAACAGTACTATCTTCCGTTTAGAAATACTTAAAATCTCCATTTTTCGAGAAATAAATTTAAAATTAAAATTGTTTGCAGTTCCGGTTTGCGCTTATCGTGATCACATTTTAGCGTAAATTTGCAAGAGAAATGGAGGAAGAGGAACAATGGTCAGTGAAGACATTAGCGCCAGAAGTGTGCAATCGTTGCGCTCAACAGAAACATTTGATGACAAATTTGACTGTAAGCGGAAATAGTAGAGAAGTGGAAAGGCGCTCAAACAAAAGCGATATATGCCAAAACATTAACCGTATCAGAATTATCGATACTGATGTAAAGCAGGAATTGAATCCGGAATTCGAAAAACATCTCGAAATCCGTAAGTGGCATTTACGTGCTATAATTAACCATTCCTCCTGCTGTGTGCTGCTAAAGAATTTCCAGTTTCAACCAAAGTAATTAAAACATTTAATTTAGAAGGAATAAAATCAAATATTAGACACATAGAGACATAATAGCATTTAGCAGTTGTCCGCTTTTTTAACGCTTATAAAATTAAAACAACAAATGCAATTGAATTCATAAATTTAGTGAAATTTGAGCTGTTTTTTTTTTAATTTTAATCATAACATGTCTGATATGTTGAAAATTATTAGCAATTTTTCAATTTTTCTCTCAATTTGTTATAAATTTAAAATTTGCTATTCCATTTGTACCAAAAATTAATTATTCAGCTAATAGCAAGCTAAAATTTAAGAGAAATTGGCCGAAGACGAAAGCGCTACGTTACGGAAACATATAAGTGCTACACGGTATCCCTCACGTAAAACACTATCACAAGGATCTCAGCGATCGGATGATAAATCAAACGGATCAGAAGTTTCCGTTGAAAAGATACTGCAACGAAAGTGTTCATCAACGAAGGAGAAGCATACATTTCCTAGTCAAACAGATCAAAGGCATTTTGATAATCTAACATTTAAGCAGAACATTGCAGCGCCGTCTATGAAACACTCAGAATTGGTGACGAATTCGTCGTACGTCACGTATCCTGAAAATAACTGCAATGAAGTTGCATTTGTGAAAAACAGGAATAATTCATGTGATAGTGAGAAATACAACGATGGGCTGTGTGCTGACGTATTGGAAAGCTTTATAGGTGACAGCCGAAGCGCTAGAAATCAAAATCAATTGTCGAAAGTGAATTATGCACTTGAAGATGTTGGAACGAGTTCCGCTATAATGTCACTATATCGTTCGACTTATGAAAATACAAAAAATATTGATGACATTTTAAAAATGGATCCGGTGAAAGTCCAGAAAGAGACCTGTCTTAGCACATCGCAACATCCTTACGTGTTCGAAGTCGACAATAATAGGACTAATCGTTTCAAAAATGTGTTTATTTCTTCGGGAAAATCATTGAGAAATGCAACAGGTAGTTTAAATTCAGAACAAAGTTCACGTAAATCTATCGTAATTAATAACATTACGTCAAGAAAACAATGTTTGCAAAATCGACTGAAGTCGCCTTCCGCGCACCGGGCACCAATCAACCGGCGGAAAGATGACGGAGTAATAATTTTGCCGCAAAAAAAAATGACAATGCGGAAATTTGCTGATGTGAGGTCGAACGAGCACACATCAAATATCTTCATTAATCCAATCCATGCTAATTCCGGAACAGATATGAACGGAAACGGTCCACCAACAGATGATAGTAGGAGAAATTTCAACGTTGATGGTTTATACAAGCATTCCGGCACAATTCCAAATCATTCAACCGATAGACGACAATCAACAAAAGCACTGAAACGATTCATTTAATTAATTTCAATTGTTAATTAATTTTAACTTAACTATTAATTGGTTATTGCAATAAATAATGAAATTAAAAACATCTCAATGTATTCTTCTTGGGAAGCCTTCGCGAAAAATCTTTCGATGTATTGACTATTTGAAAATAAAATAGTCTTTGATATAATGCAGCAATTTTAAGTAATTTAAATTTAAAACAGCTAATTAATTTCTCACCTAAACAAGTTTTACTTCTACGCAAACGCTTCCATATGTTGTTTTCCATTTAAATGCTACTGATAAAAATTTGCGACAGGAATTTTATTTTGAAAATTTGTTATTTTTGACAGTAAACTAATTTATCAGCTAATATTTACCGTAACGATAGCTACGATATGCTATCTTTTTAACACTGAAAAAAAACATAAGAGTTACGGTTGGTCGTTTTGTATTCCGTCTAGATCCACAAGAAATTACTGTAAATTTTATTAATGGTTTTATTTCATTTCAATGAAAAAACAAAAGTCGTTACGGAAAAGAAAAGAGGAATAAATCATAATTGGGATGCAAGGGCTGAGTGTGAAATAGGCGATTAATTTTTAAGTATAAAATTTAGATGGTAAATTATGAAAGTAATGGGTGTATTATATAAGTCAAAGCTAACTTCCAACTTTCATCATGAAAGATAGATGAGATGGTAGTTAGTGCGATCACTCACTTTGCACTCCTCTTCCTTCTCTACTTTACGTAAAATCAATTTTGCATTAATTAACTAATTAATTAATTCACGCAAGTACATTCACGTAACTACGCTTCCTGCCTTATATCATATAAGTTAAAATGATTTCACACATAGCGTGGGGTAATATAGGTTTGCGTGAATTTTTTAGTAAAATTTCAACAAAAATTAATGAAATGGAATGAGTGATTAGTTCAGTCTTTTTTTTTCTTTCAAAAAATATAAGGACTATCAATTTTTTTTTTTGATCAGTTCAGTCTTTTTTTAAGGACTATTTTTTTTTGATAATATCCATTATCCAGTCGTTAATGCAACGGATATCCATTTTACCGGAATGCTACAGACGGTCAATTTCCGATTTTAGGAAAATATTGAAAGGAGCACTCGCTGTTTGTTTGTTTGTTGTTTAAAACATTAATTTTTGATCATCGATGCAGTGTTTCTCTCTGTCACTTGCACTACGACGCAACATAAGTCTCCTACTGCAAACACCGTATTCGTTAATGCAAGAAATACATCCTCCATTTTACCGGAATGCCACGGATAATCAACTTTCGGTTTTAGGGAAATGGTGAAAGAAGGATTTGTTGTTTGTTTGTTTGTTTGTTTGTTGTTTACGACATTAATGTTTGATCACCGGTGCAGTAGGAGGGAATATAATTTCTCCTACACCGATCGCATATCACGCCAGACATCAATTGTCTTATCATGCGCACCATCTCTAGCGCAATGCTCTAAATGTTTTTCCAAACAAAAAAAAAAAACAAAAAAAAATTGGAAATTTTTAATTTACAAAAAAAAAATTCTGCAATATAAATTATCAAGTAAATGAGCATTAATTAGTAAAGTTAAATTTTGCACGTAAAATTCAATTTACACGAATAATTTTTATCTTTAATTCATTGAGAAAAAAAACGAGCAAATACTTTTGGAATAGAAAGCTTTCCTTTTCTTTTGCTCAATTTTTGTTTGTTTTTTTTTTGTATGAAATGAAATAATTTTAATTTTACTTAGATGTTACTAAATTGCTAAAGGAAAGTATTTGAAATAATTGACTCTTTGAATTCATTAGCTGCATTAGCTTGCTTCTTCGTTGTGATTTTCCACCTCTCATTGATCATTTAATTTCACTTGGATTTTCAAAGATGATGAACGAACCGTTTTTTGAAAAGGCTACCGTAGCAATTAATATAATACCTTCAACAATAGCAATTTTTATTTCTAATGAACTATTTCATCCAATTAATTTGCTTAAAGTAATTCTTTCAAAGAAAAAAATTACTTTTTGTTGACCGAAAGAAATGAATGAATTGTTTGCATTTCATAGTTTGATTCAAAATTTGACATTCGCTGCGGTGTTTATTTCATCGCATACGACATCGTGCTGCAAAGGTTATTCGCGAAAAGTTTTTCCTTCTTCCTCAACGAATCCATTGCTCTCCTGCCATTTATCGCAAAAAAAATTAAAATTTGAAGTAAGCAAAAATTAAATTTCGAAATTTTTGGTAATTAGCACAGATGTTGGAAGAATGCAAATTGAATTGAATGCTTTAGTTGCACGTAATTGTTGAGCAAAGTGCCTGGAAATAAAAAAAAAGGGCGGAATAAATGAGTTTAATAGAATTTCGTATCACAATATTCTCGCCTTTTTCTAATTTAATCGAACTCCTCGATTTAGCATACTCTTTTTCTCCTCTTTTTTTCCCCATTTGTTAAGCAAAAAAGCAAAAAGAGAACGGCTAATTGCAAATTTTTAATTAGCCGAAAATTTCCACATTTCTCATTTTCATTTTTGGATGAGAAATTGAGGAAAATGTCAAAGCTAATGGATGACAATGATTCATACGGCTTGGACGCTAACAGTATGTGCTAAAATTTGATCCAACAATTTGCTGCCATTTCGAATTTCACTCATTCCTCACGCCTCTCCTCTCCTCCGTCTATCTTTCTCTCTTTTCCCTCTTTCCCCAACCTTCTCCTTTCTTTCCACTCTGCTTGCTCAGAGGTTAAAAGATGTTTCGTTTCGCATCTGTTTCAGTTGATAACCTCAACAACATGTGATGTAACATTTTAGGGTCTTAAAAATTCAAAAACCTGAATTCAATTAGCATAAATTCTTTTGTTTTGCATGTGAAATGTGCTTTTTTTTCCTCCTTCAAAGATTTTCCCATTTGACTTCCATCTGTACGTTTAGAAATATTTCAATTTTTTCACAAATAAAAAAAAAACGAAATTTTAGTAGCGTTAAAAAATGGAGTTTTTAAGAGCAACGCTTAATTAGCAAATTTTCTTGACCACTTTTCCCACAATAAACAGGTGCACTCAACAACTATGCCGCTAATTCAGAGATTATTGAAATTGTTGAAAAGTTACGCGTTACCTCAGCTTCACCTTCACAGCGCGGTTTGTCGCCGATGAATTAAGATATTAAGGATTCTGAAGGAGGAAGGAGGAAGAGGATAGATTTAAATCTTTCTAAAGGAATATGTAAATGTGCTATGTTCCACTTGCACAGTTGAAGAAAGAAAGTGATCGTAAATTTCATTTTTCCCATTTATCGATGAGAATTTGCTTTTCTCTTTCTCTTAGCATGCTGGATAATCACTGATGTGATAACGTTGGACAGTGTGCTCGAAAGTTAAATTAGCAATTTGCTAAATTCTAATTAAGCGAAAAAAAAGAGGGACAAGATGAGACGGGAAAGAAATGAGGTGAAAAGTGTAGTCATGTAAATTGAACCATCGAAAGATGGATGGATGGAATTGCTGGAAGTGCCACCAGCTGGCTCTTTAATGCTAATTTTCGGTCTGATAAAAGTTAAAACAATCTAAGCAATTCTAGCACACGCGATGACAAATTGATACGAAATATGCAAGGAATGAAATTAATTGCATTTTAATTGCGGAATGAAATTGACAGAAAAGTGAATGTTTTAAAATAATTAACGAATCCACCATAACTTGTTAATTTGTCATTCCCTAAAATTACATTCATATATAATAGCGTTTTCTTTTTTCCCTTTTCTCTCTCTCTCCCTCCCTCTCTCTCCTTATCCAACATACACATATAGCACAGCTTACATAATTAAAGTTATAGTTATTTATTAATTATACAATAATTGATGAAATTTTCCAGTAACCGCATTGTTACGACGAAAAGAAATTATAACAAACTCATTACACTTATACATTACTTTGGAAAAAAACCAAAAAAATTCTTTGAGTTTTGAATAAATTCATTTTTTCAACGTCATTCAAAAGTCCACACTTCTTTCATTGTTTTTATGATCACTGTAATTCGTAATCATTATTTATTACCGATTACTATTACCATTTCCTTTACTTTTACTGATTTATTATTATTATTATTATTATTAATTATTATTAATTATTATTATTGTTAATTATTATTAATTATTATTATTAATTATTATTAATTATTATTATTATTAATTATTATTAATTATTATTAATTATTATTAATTATTATTAATTATTATTAATTATTATTAATTATTATTAATTATTATTAATTATTATTAATTATTATTAATTATTATTAATTATTATTAATTATTATTAATTATTATTAATTATTATTAATTATTATTAATTATTATTAATTATTATTAATTATTATTAATTATTATTAATTATTATTAATTATTATTAATTATTATTAATTATTATTAATTATTATTAATTATTATTAATTATTATTATATTATTATTAATAATAATAATTATTATTAATTATTATCATATTATTATTAATTATTATTATTATTATTATTTATTATTAATTGCTATTATTTATTATTAATTATTATTATTAATTATTTTTATTAATTATTATTAATTATTATTATTGATTATTATTATTAGTTATTATTATTAATTATTATCATTAATTATTATTATTATTATTATTATGAAATTACTTATTCATTAATAAAGTTATTACTTATCAACAATCATTATTTCTTACTTTTACTTTGTTACTGTTAATTTCACTAATAGTGATTACTCACCACTACTTTCTATTATTTGCTATTGTTACTTACTGTTGATATGCTGCTATTACCTATCATTGATTATCATCATTACTTAATGCAAATGCTTATTAGTTATTGCCGATTACTACTGCGACTCATTATCGTTACTTATCACTTAATTGCTATCACTACTTATTATGTTGTTGTTGTTGTTGTTGTTTATCGTAAAGCGCAACTTGCACGACAGGAAATTATCAGCGAAATTTCGATGAAGAAGTGCCATTGTCAGTTCGCCGTGAGGGTGACGATGGTAGGCGGATAATTTCAAGGGGAAAAGTAGCGGTGCTTCCGTGCAGATGAGATTATTCGAGGAATTATTATCGAAAATATCGATATTGCCTTCCTTCCACTTCAAATGTCAAATTATTCTTTTGTCTTTTATGAATGCTCTTTTTTTCCTTTCACATCCCATCCCTCTCTCCTCCTCTCCTTCTCTCCTAAAATAAAATTTTCCCCCTCTCCTCTCATTCCCATTCATATTTTAAATGTTGTATCGTAACAAAATTCTTTGTTAATAAATAATTTCATTAATTTTTGTTAATAAATAATTTCATTAATTAATTAGTTGACTGATTTAATTAACAACACACATAGAACTCATATAAAAACTGGAATGAAAAGATTTATTGATTGATCGATGTTTCAAAAAAAAAAATTTTCCTACATTTGGGCGGAGAATAAATTCAAATTTTTTTCCATTTTGGAAATGATCGAATTTGTTTGAATTAAATGGAAAAAAGTGCGTTTCAACTGTTTTTTATTGCATGAAATACCTCTTTTTTTTATTATGCCAAATAAATTACTTTCGTTTTTTTCAATTTTTTTAGGTAAAAAAATGTTGCTTTTTTGAAACGTTTCCAAATGAAAAATAAAGCACTAAGCGTCTTCGTTCCCTCCTCTTTTTTTCTTCAATTTAAAAATATTGAAAGTGATTAAATGATGAATTGAAACGTTAAGTAAGTAGGTAAGTAGGTAGGTAGGTAGGTAGGTAAAGTAAGTTGAATAAGATAAAAGTTAGGTGAAGCGTCCCTCGTCCCCAGGTATGTGAATCACTCATTCTCCATCCATTCATCCGTTGATTTAGCATCCGCGCATAGTGCTCACATCCTTGTTTATTTATGTACATCACAAGTCATGACACTTCCTCCTTCACAAACCCAAAACTTGAACCCTTCTCTCTCTCTCTCTCTCTCTCTCCCTCTTTCCTACCCTTCCACTTCTTTCCTGAGAGTTAGAAAGATGAAATTAGCGATCAAACACCAATGTGAACGATCCCATTTTGCAAACTGAAGCGCACATCACCCATTAGCACTATCAGCACTACTACTAATTTATTACTATTTATTATTATTATTATTCATTACTTGTTATTTATTATTTGTTATTTATTATTTGTTATTTATTATTTGTTATTTATTATTTGTTATTTATTATTTGTTATTTATTATTTGTTATTTATTATTTGTTATTTATTATTTGTTATTTATTATTTGTTATTTATTATTTGTTATTTATTATTTGTTATTTATTATTTGTTATTTATTATTTGTTATTTATTATTTGTTATTTATTATTTGTTATTTATTATTTGTTATTTATTATTTGTTATTTATTATTTGTTATTTATTATTTGTTATTTATTATTTGTTATTTATTATTTGTTCTTTATTAATTATTTTTTATTATTTATTTACTATTTATTATTTTTTATTTATTATTTATTTATTATTTATTATTTAATTTATTTATTATTTATTATTTATTTATTATTTATTTATTATTTATTTATTATTTATTTATTATTTATTTATTATTTATTTATTATTTATTTATTATTTATTTATTATTTATTTATTATTTATTTATTATTTATTTATTATTTATTTATTTATTTATTTATTTATTTATTATTTATTTATTATTTATTTATTATTTATTTATTATTTATTTATTATTTATTTATTATTTATTTATTATTTATTTATTGTTTATTTATTATTTATTTATTATTTATTATTTATTACTTATTTATTATTTATTACTTATTTATTATTTATTATTTACCATTTATTATTTATTATTTTATTTATTATTATTAACTTTTGTTATTTATTGTAATTTGGTTGTCATTATGGTTCTTACTGTTATTATTAATGCCCTCATTGTGATTGCTGTTATTGTTTGTTGTGATTTGGGAAAATATGTACCCTTCCTTTTTTTTCTACTGAAAAATGAAACCATTTATGCTTTCTCATCTGTCGTGCGCCATCTTCTAAGTTCTTTTCATTGTTATTTTGGGTTTAATGATCAATGATCAGTTTACTCAAATGCTCGTTCATATATAATCCAAAAAAAATTTTTTTTTTACGAAATTATCATGTACAATAAATGCTAAAAGCTTCCACTTAACTCTGATACTAACGTAACACTGAAAATGAAATTTCCATTTTCGCTTAACCAATTTTTGTTGTATTACTTAATCTTTTGTATTTTTCTAACCAAACATATTATCTTATATTTTTATATTTTATTTTTTTCTAGCTAATTTTAATTATATTATTTTTTTTGCATAATATGTATGGGTGGTGATGTGCCCAGTAGTAATAGTTAATCACAACGGCTGATAAAACATGGAACTTAAGTTAGTTGTAAGTTAGATAAGTTAGTTGTAAGTTAGATAAGTTAGTTGTAAGTTAGATAAGTTAGTTGCATGAACTGAACGAATTGGTGTGATCGGTTATGCTGCAGTAAAATGTTATGATTTGTCTGATAAGAAAAAGGTTGTAATTGTCATCGAACGCAACCACTGATCTTTATCAATCACATTCACATCGCCACGCATACCAATTAATAGTTTCATTTAGGCGAATGATTTCAGTGATAAGTGATAAATTTGAATTATTTAAATTTGAAAGTGATAAGTGTTAGTTGTTTAAATTTGGAAGTGGTAAATTTCCATTACAATTGATGTTTATTTATTGATATGAATTTATAATGCGTAAACGATGTGATAAGGAAGTGTTATTGATAGCTTCTTTTCTTGCACATTTGTAAGCAACGTCTGCTGCAGTTAGTTAGTTATCTGTAATTTTTTAAATATTCATTGATATTCATATTTTTTTTTGAATTTAAAAATTTAAGAGATTGATTAGTTGTAAATTCTAGATTAAAATAAAAGTTAAAGGATATTTTTGATAGAATACGAATCGTACGATAGGATAATTGATGAGAGATGGAAATTTAATTTCACTCAAATTCTTCTGTTCATTGATATGAACAGCGGAAAGTAGTGTGGTGCTGATGGCAGCTGTAGTTGTGAAAACGCATATGCGTTAAATACTGTTCTATCGCTTTTCTTCGCCAACAACATTTTTTTTAAGGAGAGAGGAAGAGAGAGAGGGAGAGAGAGAGAGAGGGGAAGGAGAAAAAATGAAAAGAAAAAAAAAGAAGCAAATGACAAATAATGGCAAAGCTTTAAATGTAAATAACTTCGAAAGCATTTAAGAATGGTTTCATTTCCACTGTAAACGCCATATCTTTTTCTCGCCCAAATTCCCTTTTTTTATATTGTTCTTTTTGAAAATTTTATAATTTTAAATTATACTTTGCATTGCACAATTAAAATGCATGAAGTGATCGTAGCGAAGAACATAATTTAGAAATTTCAAACAGCTTCAATTCAAATTTGAAATGTTGCATGAGAAATTGATGAAAAAGTTGATCGTCATATTGGTGACAGTAGTGGAATAATTTAGCCTCTTTTTTTGCCCTTTCCTTTTTTAATTCTTTCAAAAACTATCTGTATGAGATGAGAGAATGTGATGTTAGCGAAATTGAACACTGAAAAACAGTGGGAATGATAGGAATGTGAAATTGCACAATTAAAAGTTGTCATCAACAACATTTACAAATGTAGCAGCCGTTCCGGTTATTTCAGAATTTTCCATCAGTTAATTATTTTAATTGTTTTCGAATTTTAACACAAATTTTATTTCAGAATCTGTAACAAGTTAAAGGCAGGAGCGAGATTGGAGAAAGATCGCATGTATAATTTCTTTTTTTTTCTTTTAAATTTAATTTGCAATTTTTGCATGATCTTTTTTTGCTAAATGCAAAACTTCAACTCATTGCTCATTTAATACGAAATGAATGAGTCAGTTGAAAAAGCGCAATTTGATAGTAATTAAAATTAATTAAATGATTCATTAAGACCGATAATTCGTTGTTTATTTTGTTGCTATGAAGTATAAATTCGTTGCTATTCAAATTTTTTGCATTCTTACCAATGAACTTCATTAGCTTTATCATAGCACCGTGGTGTGATAGAAACGATTTCATCTGATATTTAAATTTAATTCAAAGTTCGTTTATTTGTTTGTTCTTTTTTTTTTGCTGAAGAGCTGATGAGTTTGCTTCTTTTTTTTTTACTTCCTTTTTTTGATGTTCTAATGCGTTTTCTTAGTTAGCTGTTATTTTGCAATGAAAAAATGTCATTAAAAATTAAAAACCAATCATCAATGCATCTCATTCCATTTCATTTCCTTTTATTCCATTTCGATTCATTCCATTCCATTCCATTTCACTTCATTTCGTTCCACTTCATTTGATTTCATCCCTACCCATTCAATTCCATTTTATTTTCTTCCATTTCAGTTCATTCCATTCTATTCCGTTCCGTTCCTTTTCATCCATCCATGCAAGCAACCAGTCAATCATCTCAAGTTTTCATGAAAACATCGAAGACCAACATGAAAACTCATCAATCATTTTGCTGAAAAATAAACAGTGTCCTTTAATCAACCATCTTTACTTTCTCTTTTACTTCATTTCCTCTCTCCTCCTCCTCCTCCTCCTCCTCCTCCCATTCCCCTCTCTCTCTCACTCTCTCTCTCTCTCTGTGATCCTAAAATAAATGATCAAACATCAGGCAGAAAAATTAAATAAAAAAAGGTTCTCTCGCTTTCCTCCAAGAAATACTTTTTCACTTATCCATCGCACAAAAGTCTTCTTATACATATGTGCCCGTTTTTTTTTTTTGAAAAAAAAGAAAACTATTCCTTCTGCAATTTTCACTAGCATATTAAATTTATGCCTTTAACACATTCTATTCTTAATTAATCAAATTTCAACTATCAATTTAAGCGAAATTAATTAACAGTAAGAACTATTTGAATGCGACTAAAATAGTAATTTTCACTCTGTTCGAACTAAAACAATAAAAATGCATTGGAGTATTAACCACTAATTTTTATTAACTTTTTGAAATTTAAACACATTCACATTCATACTTGTTTACTTAAATTCATGCTTATTTTACCTAATTTCGTTAATTTCTTGAATATTTTCTTTGTTGAGCAAAAGGCTTTTTTTTATAATTGGTAATTTTTCTTTTAGTTTTTTATACAAAAAAAAAATCACAAAAAAAGTCTCCCAATAATACACTATTGCCACAAGGAAAACTGGAGAGCCAGAGAGAGAGAGAAAGAGAAAGGGAGAAATATGGAGAGAAAGAGATAAAGAGAGAAAAAAATCTAAAATATACAGGCACATTTTGGCCTATATATCGGTACTTCTTTTTAACGATTTTATCAAAATGAAATGATTTCGGTTCAGTGGAACATCAAATCCGCGACTACTAACAATTTCAGTGGCAATTATAGCTGTCAATTAATTGTACCATTCATCTTTCCACTTTTTTTTTCCGTTGTGTTAATCAGTCAGTTTTTTTTCTTTTTTTTTTGTATGAATTTGATCTGAGAAAGGAACTTTCAGATGGACATTCAAATGTCCAATGGACTTTTTTCTCCTGCATTATTCATTTGTCCTTCCCTCACCGTTCTTATCAAAATTCTACTTATTCAAATTTTTCTTCTTTCAAAAAAAAAAACAATTGAAGAGCTGTCGTACGTAATGTTTGCTAAAATATTGTGTTGTCATTTTTAATGCTTCGTAATGTGTAACTTTTTTTTTTGCTTACATTCCTACATGTGTTACGCTAATCTTTGAGATTGAAATTGATAAAGATGTTTCATTGAGAGCTAACAGATGATGCACTTATTTGCCTGATCTAAGCGTACGTATACGTATGTATACGTACGTGTGTTTTGAGGTTTTCTTTTTTTTTTCTTTTGTTTCTAAGTACTTACATATGAATTTGATTTGAGAAAGGAACTTTCAGATGGACATGGACATAATGACCGATAACTACTTATTGCACTTATCAGTGTAAGTAATACCGAGACGCATATCTGATAGCTGATAAGTAATGGTAATACAGTATCTAATAATTGGTAAGTAATAACGCACCCGCCAGTCTCTCTCTCTCTCTCTCTCTCTCTCTTTCCTTGCCTTTCGCTATCGTTCTGTTCGCACGCACACAGACTTATTTATTAATTTGTAATAGATTTATGCTTCATTTATTAGTAGCCATGTTCACAATAATTATTTGTGAAAATTCTTCTCAACCAATTTTTTTTCCATCACAAATTATTTATTCAAATTTCCTCCTCTCTGGAACTTTATATGTTTTTCATTTTCCCTGTCTAACAATATGTTAAACAGTGTTTTATGGCAAGAAAAAAAACAACAAACAACAACAACAAATCAACGATTGGAATCACTACTTGTGGAGAGGTAAAAGAGAAAAATAAAAAGGCAATGATCGAAGCAAAATTTCATCTTTCAATATTTTGCATGTATTTTTTTTTAAATATTTAAAAAATTTTTTCCATTTTTTACTCATTTCATTCACTTTTATCTTTTCCGCTCCTTCCGTCACTGTTTATCGATGGGATTTTTTCTTTAAATCATCAAATCACTGATTAGTCATTTAGCAATGTTTCATGTTGCACTATTCATCAATCTACTGATAAGTATGCATTTCCTGATGATAAACAAGCATGCTGCACTCTGATAAAAACAAAATTTTTAAGTGTGCTTGCCCACTTACGCAAATATCAATTTAGATTTAAATTGTAAATCAGTTAAGCGTAATTCACGTGGCATACACAGATGCACAGAGAAATGATTTTATTAGGATGAAATAGGTATGAGAAAAAGAGTTAATTAGTGAATGTAATTAGTCCCTATTTATTGTTTTGTCTTTGCAATCAGATGCCGACTTTTTTCTTAAAAACTATTTCTGTACAATGAATTTCATCATTTTTGCCAGGCTAACTAATCCACGCTGCTAATTTCCGTGGTGCAAAATTCATCGCAACTAAAATTGCTTGCGTCAATTTAAAACAGTTCGTTGGTTCGCTGAAAATTATATATTACATTTGATGGGAAAGATTGGTCCATTTCAAACCAGTTCGTTTAATCATATCCTATGATTAAATTGTCGATAATTCGATAGTATGAAATATCATTTCAGCCTATTGAAATTTCATTTCAGTTCTATCAAGTACATTTTGTAATCATTTGCTGCAATCCGACGTTTCAAATCAAATTCCCACAATACGTGTAATTTTGCTTTTTTTAATTTTTTTTTTAAATATTAATGAATTATTCCAATCGTTTTGCACCACCTGTTAACACTTTAAATATCAATGAAACAGTTCTAGAGTTCGCCAAAATGAATGCCATCAGTTGTGTGTGTTTGTAATTGTTGTAGCAAAAAGAAAAAATGAATTAATTAAATGACAAATGTATGCGTAAAAAATTTTTTAAATTTCTGAATTTTGCAAGTTTTTAGCAAAAAATTTTTGTTTTTTTTTTAATCTCAAATACAGCGCTATTAATTTCATCATAAATTTAAAAAATGTATAAATAAAAAGGAAACAATTATCATCATTATTTAGGTAATTGCATTTTTGTGGTCTGTGCTCTTTTGATCGTACAAATCTAATTTTGTAATTACCGATATTACAGGAATTAATCACTTTATCGTTTTTTTTCCCACTTCCTGCTTCAATCCACCATCATCGATATTCAAATGTAAAGCGCACTTTTATTCTACTAATTTACAAAAAATGCAATTTTTTTTCAGTAATCTATGTTTTTAAGTGCACAATGGAATCGACTAAAATTTTATTTTCATTTGAAATTTCGTATTATGACGTAGCTACTAGCGTTAAATGTATGAGTTTCCGCGAAAAGTTTTTCACTCGTTTCACCGCTTCTTTCATTTTCACGTACACTACTAACTTATGTAACGGAAAACAGATCACGTGTTTAATAACAGAACTAAAAAGAAGAGGAAGAAGTTATACAACCATGTACGTCATCGAACGAGTCGAACGATCTTCCTTTTCAGAAGACGTAGAATGAGTGAAAAAATTTCCATTCAATTTCATATATCTCCTTCTCTCTTTCTCTCTCTCTCTCTCTCTCTCTCTCTAAGACACTTACGTGACCTTAATAATTTAAACAACCAATTTCTGATCATTGATCTTTCATTTAGCAATCTTTTATCCAAAACAAATTCACCATCATTACTTATTTACCGAGTACGTTTAGTAGTAACGACGAATGACGGCTTGTTGATAAATTGAACTTTGTTCATTAGAACTTGTTGACGTTACGGCTAATTCCATGCATTTCTTCTTAGCTATTAATGTATTGCTAATAAGGATTGATTCATTTTCAGTTTGACAATTTAATTAGCAATTGTCAGTTGCGCCAGTTCTGGATGTCGCAATCATTCATCGTTAAAAAATGGCATTCAAGAAATTCCAGAAGGATGATAAATCATCGTTAGATCTATTTAAGAATAGTATGTCACTTTTTTTTTTCATCTTACAGCAAATTTTTTTCTCTCTTCCAATTATTCATTTTTTAATTCCTTCTTTTACATCGAAAATTTAAAAAAAAAAAAATCAATTGAGATGGTGATGATGGAAATGAGGTAAATGAGTAGTAGTTTACACTTTTTATAATTATTCCTAAAATGTGAAATTTGTGAAATGATTGGGACAAAAATTGGAGTGAAATTAACTTACAAATAGTGTAAATGACTAAGTGAGAAAATTACACAATTTATATTTCGCCAGTTTAATAATTAATGTACAATCCGAATAAAGTGAAAATTTAAACGAAAACAATGTAGCGCACTAATTAGATGATTAATTATTTGAATGATAGGAACGTAACAAGATAAATGATGCCATTTTTGTAAAATTAGTTACAATTCTTCATTCCTAAAGTTAAATTTTTTAATTTCATGAAAAGGAACATTCCGTGTAACAACTCATTTCAGTTTTGCGCACATATTATCCCTTTGCTATTGCTGGATTTTCGAGTCATTTCAATTCTTCCTTTTTTTCCATTGAACTTCATTTTTAAGCTGAGATCGATCCTTTTGCAAAGCAAACAAACAATCCATTGCACAGTTTAAGCAAAAGTGTGAAAACAAAGCATAAATACCTCTAAGCACATTATTTGCCACAATTATCACTAAGAAAAAAAATTCAAAAATTAAACCAAAAACATATTTTTGCAAAAACATTTAAATTCATCAATGGATGTGCTTCGTTGAGATTGTAAATTAAAATCAAAAAAAAAAGCTGTTCGTTTGCTTCCGATATTCTTTAGCTAATCTTCGATGACAATCATTTTTTTTTTCATTTTTTCCCCATTGCTATCAGCCGCAACGGGTCAGTTTAGGCGCAAATGTTAAACAGCGAAGAATATTTTTACATTTTTGCTTTTCATTTTTTCCCACTTCAGTAAATGCGCACATTTCAGCATTTTTGATTTCATTTTTTTTTCTATCTCAGTTTCTTTTCAACAAAAAAATTATTTGCATGTATTTTAGTGAGCATAAAGTTAGTGTTAAATTTGTACGAAATAAATAATATATGATAATTGCGTAATGGCGTGACAATTGCGCTCAAAGTGTAAGTGTGATTGACGCGCAAAGTTCGGCGATAGAAGAGAGATATACGTGTAAGCTTATTATGCAAGCATTCTAAATTTCATTTCATTCTACTACTGAGGAAACGAACAACTGACATTCCTCATCAAACAACTTCTCAAAGAATGACTAAAAAAGAGGAGGAGGAAAAATTTTCCTAAATTTCTTTTTGCTTTTTTTTTCAGCAAAACAGTGCAACTAAATTTGAATGCTTAAAATGAGCGTTTCAAATTTATACCATTTAAATGATTATTTTGATTCTTTATCGATGAAATATTAGATGCGCAAACTGCAATTTGATTTTTTTAAAACTTTTTTCCGCTCTCCCCCTTTTTCTCCTTCCCTCTTCCTCTCTCTTTCTCTCTCTCTTTTTGTTATTTCATCGTTGCACTTATTATTTCCCAAATTTCATAAGCGACAATTTCTTCTAATTTCTTTTCAATGAAAATGATTACATTCACAGTTAACATAAAGATATGTGATGATTTCTCTTCATGCATTATTATCTGATTATTGAATTAATCATTACTAATAAGTATCATTGGCTTAATCATTGCTAATACTGACAAGTAAAAGACAGTAAGACTGATGGGAAATAAAAAATTAGGTCAAAAAGAAAAAAAAACGATTGAAAAGTAAAATTCATCGGAATGCTTTAATAATTTTTTTTTAATTTATCACTCTCTTTCTCTCCCTCTTTCCCTCTCTCTCTGCGTATGTGCGTGTGTATTTCTTTCTCTCTTCCCAATTTCTAATGTATTAGCAAATATCACTTGTTTAACTTTTCAATTTTATTTTCAATTGTTTACTTCATTCATTGGTATTAGGATATGAGTCATATATACGAATCATTGAAATGAGCAAGTCTGAGTAAACGTTCCTTAAGCAAATACATTTTATGAACTTTGTCATATCGAATAACCGAAGTGAGAGAGAGAGAGAGAGAAGGAGAAAGAGGAAAAGAGGAAGAGAGATGTTTGTCAACTGAACGGAAGTTTTATTCCTCGTCCGATTTCATTTCAAAATAAAGACAAAGTAAGGATATTTTGAAATGAAATCGGACGAGGTTATTTAGCTAGCTAGCGCCCTTTCCATTTTCAGTTATTTAAATTTTATGCATTTAATAAAAACGAAATTTTTGTTCATAACACTCAGCACTATAGTAGTCATATAAACTCATATAAAAATAGCACGCACGTATCATCATCCCTTGACCTGTTTTTCGATCCTCTTTCATTCAGTTCCGCTATGGCAGTGGACGTATGTACGTGTGTATGTGTGTGTATGTGTGTATGTGTGTGTGTGTGTGTAGGTATGTACACACACACGCACAGACAGCGCACATCAAAATATCAGTTAATAGTGATTGTAAGAGAGTTCCGCTGATAAATTATCCATCTCTAAGTCTTACCTCTAACTTTTAAAATAGGTAATTAGTAGTGATTCACGGATTATTGAATTCATTTAAAAAAATACGCTTCTTCACATTTACTCATTTCTTGCTCTTTCTCTCCCTCTCTCTCATCGATTGTTAACATTTGATTTGCCACCCTCTCTCTTTCTCTCTCTTCACGTGAATGAATATGAATAGACTAGAGGAGAAGGATAAAATTGATTGATATGGAAAATTTTGTTCGATGTAGCAGTTAGTGAACATTGCCTATTACCACTCAGAATGCTTTATCTCATTGTTTTTTCCGATTTTTTTCCCATTTAAATTTAAACACTTTTAATAATTTTAATGTAAGCAAGAGCGATGAAGAAAAAAAGACGAAAAGTAAAACACGTTTTCTTTTTCTCAATAAAACGATCATTTCATATTAAGTTGTGAAAAAGAAGCAATAAATTGTAAAAATTTTTTAATTTTAAATTGCATTAAATTGTAAAAATGTTACAAATTAAAATTTTATAGCATTGTAATTTCAATTCTTGAAAACTAATAATGAAAAATATTGCAGAAATAACGAAAACGATTGAGCGTTGCGCCGTTTGCGGTGATTTAGCAACTGGTTTCCACTATGAAGTTGCCAGCTGCAACGGATGGTTAGCATTTCCAGCAAATTAGTTCAATTTCAATTCTCCCTCAAACTGATCACCTAATCGTAATGATCGATCGATCACCGGCCTGTAAGGCAGTTAGCATCTCCGGCAAATACTGATCATCCAAACGTAATGATCGATCGATCACCGGCCTGTAAGACAGTTAGCATCTCCGGCAAATACTGATCATCCAAACGTAATGATCGATCGATCACCGGCCTGTAAGACAGTTAGCATCTCCGGCAAATACTGATCATCCAAACGTAATGATCGATCGATCACCGGCCTGTAAGACAGTTAGCATCTCCGGCAAATACTGATCATCCAAACGTAATGATCGATCGATCACCGGCCTGTAAGACAGTTAGCATCTCCGGCAAATACTGATCATCTAAACGTAATGATCGATCGATCACCGGCCTGTAAGACAGTTAGCATCTCCGGCAAATACTGATCATCCAAACGTAATGATCGATCGATCACCGGCCTGTAAGACAGTTAGCATCTCCGGCAAATACTGATCATCCAAACGTAATGATCGATCGATCACCGGCCTGTAAGACAGTTAGCATCTCCGGCAAATACTGATCATCCAAACGTAATGATCGATCGATCACCGGCCTGTAAGACAGTTAGCATCTCCGGCAAATACTGATCATCCAAACGTAATGATCGATCGATCACCGGCCTGTAAGACAGTTAGCATCTCCGGCAAATACTGATCATCCAAACGTAATGATCGATCGATCACCGGCCTGTAAGACAGTTAGCATCTCCGGCAAATACTGATCATCTAAACGTAATGATCGATCGATCACCGGCCTGTAAGACAGTTAGCATCTCCGGCAAATACTGATCATCCAAACGTAATGATCGATCGATCACCGGCCTGTAAGACAGTTAGCATCTCCGGCAAATACTGATCATCCAAACGTAATGATCGATCGATCACCGGCCTGTAAGACAGTTAGCATCTCCGGCAAATACTGATCATCCAAACGTAATGATCGATCGATCACCGGCCTGTAAGACAGTTAGCATCTCCGGCAAATACTGATCATCTAAACGTAATGATCGATCGATCACCGGCCTGTAAGACAGTTAGCATCTCCGGCAAATACTGATCATCCAAACGTAATGATCGATCGATCACCGGCCTGTAAGACAGTTAGCATCTCCGGCAAATACTGATCATCCAAACGTAATGATCGATCGATCACCGGCCTGTAAGACAGTTAGCATCTCCGGCAAATACTGATCATCCAAACGTAATGATCGATCGATCACCGGCCTGTAAGACAGTTAGCATCTCCGGCAAATACTGATCATCTAAACGTAATGATCGATCGATCACCGGCTGTAAGACTGTTACTATTTCTAGCAAATTAGCTCAATTTCAATTCTCTCTCAAATTGACGATTAGATTGCTATACTTCTTCTAGTAGCTAATAATTGTAATAAATTACTCAGTAAATCAAAGGCGAAAAAAAGGACAATTTTTTTTTCTCCGATAATAATAGTAACTTCACTTTAAAACGAACGCAGAACAAGCAATTCATTAAAATAAATGCTAATAATTCTTTTTTTTTTAATTTATCATTGCTAATAAAATGGACAGCTTGGTCATTTGCTTGCTATAATAAAATTAATTGGCAATAAATATCAAAGAAATGACCTTTGAGGAGGAACTACAATTGGAAATGAATAAGATAAATGCTAATTTAATCAGCGTAACTGTGGCACTTTCATTTATTTCTCTTCCTCTCTCCGAATTGGTGAGGAATGATTTGAGTGGATGATGAAAAAAATAAATAAATAAATAAACAAATAAATATATAAATAAATAAATAAATAAATAAATAAATAAATAAATAAATAAATAAATAAATAAATAAATAAATAAATAAATAAATAAATAAATAAATAAATAAATAAATAAATAAATAAATAAATAAATAAATAAATAAATAAATAAATAAATAAATAAATAAATAAATAAATAAATAAATAAATAAATAAATAAATAAATAAATAAATAAATAAATAAATAAATAAATAAATAAATAAATAAATAAATAAATAAATAAATAAATAAATAAATAAATAAATAAAATACTTTGCTAAATACTTGCAGTTCATTTAAGTAAATTAAATAGCAACTGATAGCTATGTGAAATTTAATTTTATCTCATTCATATTGCAGTAAGACATTCTTCCGGCGCACTTTAGTATCCAATCGAATTTACAAATGCCACAAAAGCGGTAACTGTACATTTGATAAAGGTATGTCTGCCGCTTCTCTTCCTTATTTACATCTGTTAAAGGTATGCTAAAAATTATCAATTATCAACTGTAGATTTGCATATCATTGTTATCAGTGATCACGCAGTCATCATTTGAATCGCTCTTTTTTTTTCTAAAAGTTCTAACATGGAGAATGTAATGATAACTGTTTCGCAGACATTTATCAAAACAGGAAAAATTTTTGCCAAAAATTGATTTGAAATATTTTAATTGCTTGACGAAAATGCTTAAGTAACTGGCATTATGAAAAGATCATTTTCGCTTTTTGTTTTTTCTACTGAATTATTCAAAGTATATTGTTACTTCGATTAATTTCCCTGCAAAATACTTTTTTGTGTGTGATAAATCTAAAACAGAGAAGTTTTCCTATTTCAAACTAATTTTTTAATTAAAATTTTGAAGATGGATATAAAACAAAGCAGTTGATGAGTGTAGGTGGAAGATTTATTTGCAATATTCGATACTCTAACTTTACGTAAATTCTGGACTACTTCAAATTTCAGATTTGATCAATTTTAATACTATAAAATTTAGATATGAGATGTGCATGTCGAGCTTGTAGATTTGATAAATGTGTTGCTGTTGGTATGAATCCAAAGGGTTTGTTTGTTTTTTTTTTTTCAAATTACAAATTTTAATTTATTTCTAACAACACTAAATGTATTGTAGTAGTAATCTCTCTTTAATATCCCATAATCACTATTGAAATTATTTGAAATATTTTTTGCACTTTTTGCTAGAAAAAATATTTAACTTTAGCAATTCAATGTAATCGTACTGGACGTTTACTATCATCACCACACGAAGCTCCAGCTTCATCTACCTCATCACATGCGTCATGTGAGTTTGATATACCTCAACAACAACAACACGTCTACACTTCACGTAGCATGGAGAAGGAGCTCTATTGCTTGCTTCCTCACGCAATCGATTCCAATCGTAAACGTTCATCATCAAGTCCGGAATGTGAATCAGCGTCGAAACGTGCTTATACAATTTCCGCACTTCTTGATTTCCCAAAATCTGATGATGCAATATCGACTACAAACGAGAATGCTAGGTGACTACATCCATACATATATATATATTTTTTTTTTCTTTTAATTTTCAAACACCACAGATCAAGGAAATTTTACCGTTGAATATTCATTGGTGAAATTAATTGGGAGGTGGTAGATGCATCATCATCAGGTGAACTGCATTGCACATTATTAGCAAAACATTATGTTAATTTCTCGTTGAAATTCATGAGAGTAAGAGAATGAACGAGTGATAGGAGAAGGTATGAAGAGAGAAGGGAAAATTCAAGTGGAAGATAAAGCTTATTCCTAACACATCTAATTTTCAAATTTTGATTTAATAGATTGAATTTGAATTTTGTTTTTTGTTTTTTTTGCAGATTTGGATGTTCAAATGTGAATATAGCACAATCATCAGCAGCTGTTAGTATTTCCTCTAGCATTCGAGATGCTATCCGAAAGCATTTCTCTATTCTCGAGAAGCATGAACAGGTTAATTTAGTTAATTCCTTCTAAATTTCATTTTAGGAAGAAAAAAATCTTTTGGACCATTTATTAATGAGTTTTAATTTAATCCTTAAATTAAATGTTATTTTTAAATGTTTACATTATCGCTATATAGCAAGGGAAAATTTTTTTGCAAAAAAAAAAGGAACGCCTCATTTTTGCAGCTTATTTCACATCTTCTTCGTGTACAAGAGATTATCAAGGATGTATTAGATCCAGAAAAATGCAACACTTCCATTTCCATTCTTGACCTGTTAGCACGACCATCAATTGTGTCGGCTACTTTTCCACCTGGCAATATTGGTGACACAGTAAGCTACAAAATAATTTAATTCAAATTAATATAAATTTAGTAAGTAAAGTTGCTGATATTGTAATACATGTAGTCTCTGAAAATTCTTCCAACATTGTTAAATAAAGGTTTGTTGAAGTACAACCCTTAAATCTTACAAAAACTTCTAAAGCAATTATTCTAATAATTCGAAGGTTAATGAATTTCCCACTTTGAAATTTTCTTTAAGCTTTAAGTGAATTAGTGTATTCCTCTCAAAAAATCTTGTCAATTAATTTTATTTTTCTTTTCAAATTATGAAACTTATTAAACTTACATTTTTTGAAACAATACTGTCTAATCTTTTAGCAACAAAAACCATATAACAGTGGTCCAGAGGTGATGTTGAATCACGAGCTTGAGGTTACTGTAGAATTTGCGAAAACATTTGAATCTTTCCAGTGGATGCCAATTCAGGATAAGGTCCTCTTCACTGAATTGAAACTTATAATATGTGTGCTTTGCAGTTAGTTCAAGTTATTGACCGACTGTAATAAAGTTTACTTCGACATTTACGTCGTAAATCGTTCATAACTTGAAGTTATTTCTTCTTTTTTTTTATTCTGACAAGAGAGCAACTACAAATTCCGATTTCGTAAAGAGTTTAGGATTAATTTGCTTCATCATTTTCAGTAGTGAATGAAATTAACGAGCACGTAGTTTCATTAACATATATCATATTGGAAACTGTTTCCTGAAGTTCTTTTGCTTTATATTTCTTGTAATGCTATTACTTCAGATATTACTACTACGCGATGTTGTGTTTGTGTTGATCCTGCTGGAAACTGCTTATAAAAGGTCGATTTCAAAGAGTGCATCAGTCTTGAATCATAGAAATCAACGAGAACCGATGTAATATTCCTTCTGATTGTACCTGAATTTTATTAAAAAAAATAAAAAATGAAAATTTGTAAAAATTGAGAAAATATTTAATCTAGACAGAAAGCATACAACTATTCATCTTTTATTAGGTCAATCGAGGAGAACATTGGAATATCGATGATAATAGAAAGTTTTAATAGAGCAAAACTGGATAAGAGGGAATTTTTATTGCTCAAAGCAATTGCATTTATGCATTCTGGTAAGTTTTAGTACAAATAATAATGGCTTAAACTTAACTCCGGTTTTTTCAGCCCTTATCAATGTGTAATTTAAAATACTTGTAAATTGCCCATTTCTCATTACTTCTGTGCACTCAACATTTCCAAATATTACGTGAGAACCATGCAAGCGAATGATAGTTTACCCGTTGCAAATGTAATTTTCACGTGAATCCTATTGTAATCACGTGAATTAAGAGGGTAGTGGTAAGACTACCACTACCCTCTTAATTTACGTCCATTAGCAAACTTTTCAATTCATTTTCAGCAACTAATTTTTCGCCATATTTATTCAAATTAGTTGAGAATATTTTCCAGAATGCTCCGGTCTATCACCCAACAGTTACAGGCAACTATCATGTCAACGACAATTAATTCTAGATACCTTATTTAACTACATGGTGTCCAAGTATTCTTTTACTTATATCCTGAACTTAAAAAAGGCTTCAATTTTTAAAATTTCTTAAGGAACTTTCAATTTAATTTGTAATTAAATTTAAAACGCCGCTTACTTACAGACACGACAAACATGGTCCAGTACGTTTCGGCCACGCATTATCGGTGCTCTGGTCCGTATACGAAGCAACAAATTCCTATGTGAAAAGCTTGACGGATATGCATTTAATGCCACTCACCACAGAATTACTAGCTAATAAAATGCCAGAACTTCTAACATAACTTGTATATTTTGTATATGAACTTGTACTTCTTCCTTCAGTTGCCTTTTGATTTTCTTAATTTCATTATTATACATGCATGTATGTTGTAAGTCGGCGCACCTATCCTTTAAACCACCGGATATGTGAGAATAAAAGCTTTTAGACGGGGAAAATCTAAATTTTCTAGATTAATATTTCACATACACCTTGGTGGGTTAAAAAAAAAAAGCTTGAACTAATTAAAAAAGTGTCTCACTGACAAAGTCTTCCGTTGCACTCTTGCTGTGAATTCCAAAAATCACGAATAAATTTTTGAAACTCATCCCTTAATTTCAAATTCTGAAATTATGTCCCACAAATCGTTGCGAACTGATAGCAGCTCACTAACCTCTACAGGCAATTCGTTAGTAAGTTTATGTAGGAGTTAAAAGTATAACTACTTTTTATGGAAAGCGCTACCCTCATATTTGGGAAAACTCACCTTCCATCCTTTGTTTTACGACGATTCACTCACTGAGAAGTTCACACAGTTTGATTTCACATAGCGCACCTCATCCAATGTGTAATATCTTTGGTATATAAAACTTCTGATTGACTGAATGTGGAAATGCTTATCCTACCAATGTTTGTGCAGCAAGGGCAACGGAACTAGCAGCTGTTTTTTGACGATTTACATACTCAACTTTCAACTGGGATTTGGAGCGGCCATTTAGTGTTATGGTAAACAAAAAAAGGTATTTTTTTCCTCTCTGTCACATAAACATCATGAGTTGGGGAAAACCCAGTTCCGTACAAAAAGTTAGGCCAAAAAAACCAATGTTTGATTTCATAAAGAAATTTGTTGCAAACCAAAGCAAGAAAAAGTTTTAAGGAGTGACAGAACCATATAGCACTGGAAACGTTCAAAAATAATGGGTCGTAAAAGGTAATAAATTAACCCAGCATTATTCTGGAAACAATTACCGTCATCAATATGCAAAAATTTCCGTCAGATTCATCGGAACCCACTTCAGAAAAAACTTGCTGCACACCATGCATAAAAGACTAGAAAAACGTAAGAAATTTCATTGATAGCACTAAAGTTCATCAGCTTAAGAACACATTTCATATACTTCTGAATATGTTTGACACCGGTTGATATCAAAAAAAACCTTATCAAAATCTTCAGCTTTAATGATTTAAAAATATAGCCATTAAATAAAACAAATTTTACGGAACGATCAGGTGTAATTTAAACACAGTATTTTGATGCACTTATTTAAAAAGATGGAAAGATCTTGGGTAATTCGAACAGCAGATACGGTAATTATAATTAGATGAAAAAATGAGGTGAGTAAAATCCCAATAAAGTCAATACCTATGCATCATTATCTTGCACTAAAACAACCACCGACTTTTCAAAACCACAATCCTGAAACGTTGGAATATTATCTGGGTCCTGCACTACTCCGAACTCACGGTACCATTCGGGTGCACAGTTGAGTTGCTTTCTGGGATAACTGGACAGCAGCGTAAGATTCAATGGACAATTCTCGTAAGCCAAGGTTGCGTTGAACAACAACTAAAAATAAATATATTCAAAATCAGAAAATTCACCAACATTCGGGCACTAAAAGAATTTCTTTATAAATAACGAAAGCAGTAAATGAATAGCAATCCTCACCGGAAATAACTACGGCTTTCATAAATGGAGAAAATAACAATTACAATTTGTTTAGTACTAATATGAATGACGAATGACTGGTACATCGCAAAAAGGGAGAAGTTAAAGTACACCTAATTCAGATCGTGTACATTAGCAGGTATAGCTAATGCCAAGACCGATGAATTATTCATGAGACCTACTTCGGTCACTTAAATTTTCCGAAAGCATTGCTCAGAGTTATACAAAGCACATACGAAAGTAGCCATATGGAGCTCTAATGACAAAAAAAAAGCGAACCTCCAGACTATTTGTAACGTCGAACCGTCTTTCAAAACGTTCACCACTAGGAAATCGTACACTTACTCGAACACAATCAGATGCTTGCGACTCTGGTGGTAATTCGCTCGCCAATTTCATTCTTATAGCATTTAATTTCTGAGTGATAGCAATGTATGAAGTTCAGGGATGATTATTATAATATAATTATACCTAAATCAAGTTTGATACTATTACAGTAATTAACAATTTCTTAGTTAAACGGAAAAACTATTAAGCAATATGGGAAATTGAATATTTCTTCGGATGACCAAATCACTTTTTCAATAACTAGCCATTCGTGTAATTACTTCCACAGCAAAGTGAGAGAATAGCAACCACTGCTCTATAACTAATTCCTCTCTAATTTATAAGAACATATGACCAATCACAAATCAAGCACGATGCCAAAAAACCAACGGTATAATTGTTTCCAGCTATTCTTCCTATTCATGGGAGCTATTATGATGAACTCGATATTAAACATCCACTACAGGAAAATTGTTGCTATAATAATGGCCTTATAGCTAATGATACACTGAAAGCGAAATAAAATTACTGCTTTCTTTTCTTGCTTTTTCTTTTTCTCTTCCGCTTCCCTTATTTCAGCCATTTTTCGCTCGCTTTCAGCTCGTTTCCTCTCATTTAGACGTGCCCGATCAGCTGCCAAACTGCGCTGGTAATCCGATTCCTGCTCACGTAAAATGCGATTGTTCACTTCACGCTGATGTCTGCAATAATCAACAACATAAGGATTCGTTTTGGGGAATTATTAAGAAGGAACTCATCATAAATCAACATATATTACACCTTTCATTCCTTATAGCATCCAAATGGCTGCGATTTTCATCAATCGCCGTTTGAATTGTGAAAAGCATTGGCTCAAGCTCGTATTCGCCTTCCAAGCGCAGCACCTGCAGTAGCAACAAATCGGAAACTGGATTAACTCGAAGTTCGTGCGAAACTAATATAAACATTGTATTAACAACCAGCCCGAAACTACTGTGGCTAAAAAATAAACGAGCGAATTTTCAAACACGCATTTACTCCAATAATATAACTAGAAAGTACTTTTTGTACTGAATGATCCATCTTAAAAATATTTTTTCTATAATACTACCACATGATAAGTAGTAAAAGCATCTTCAATAACTACTCCAGAAATTTACCAAAACCATTCGCGTCTCGCGCATACATAGTAGCCCGAGAAATGGATATGTGTTCTCTCGAAGAGCCATTGATACTGAAAAAAGAGAAATGATAAGAATAACACGAAAACAGGCAAGTGATGAAATATCACCGAAGTGTCACAAGTCATTCGATAAAAATTAAGAGTAAGCAATTCCGTCGTGGTGGAAATTAATAGCCATACTGGAATGAACCGTGTAAAGTAGAAATGCATCCTAAGATCGAGTTAAGAAAAATTTGAAATCCTTATTAAAGTATTTTTGTACATCAGGAGAGCACTTCTCCAGCTGAAATTGAAAACTTTTTATTCAAAAGTTCCAGCACTGCTAAGAAAAAGTACCTTTATAACCTTCCTGACTGCGCACAGATACTCCCCATAACAGAATTTCATTGCGCTCCAGAAACTGTTTCATTTGATAACTAAGTAATGTTTCGCGGACAAAACGTTCACAAGACTCATGTGACGGATTGTGCAAATAAACAATCATGAAACGTAAGGAGTTTTTACACTCGTTTATGGCCTGAAAACAAGCAGAAAATGCTAGCTGTTTTTCAAGTGTTGATAATGGAAAATCCTTTTAATTTTGAAGCCACTTTGTACAGGCTATAAGTATTTATTATTCGTTTTATATTTTCTCTAGCTGAGACAGAATTTCTATCAAAAAGTTCGCTCAGCAAAACAAAGAATGTCCTTAACCATTTACTAACAATAACTGACATCATCATAAGATCCACTGAAGAAGCGAATTTCGTTATTGGAATCACCAAAATGGGCATTAAATTCCTCGATAAAATGTCGCACATCACCTCTCGAATCAGCAACTGCCAATGGCGGTGCTCGAAACAATGACCCTTAATTAAATTAATTGAAAAGAGTTAAAAAATTAAAACTGTTATTATAAGTGCTCCACACGCCTGCACCATTCATTATTTTATTACTATAAATGAACAGAAGCTTTCAAACTGATGCGAAATAAATGAATCGTTTGATAACTTACATAGGAAACTGATAAGCTCAAATAAGCTTTGATAAGCAATGAAGAATGGAAGTTTGATGATTGTAACAGTCCATTCGAACCAAGTTGGCGGGGGTAAAGGACGTCTCCTCAACGATAATTTTACAGGAGACAAAGATGACTGTCGATTTCCAGTTCTAGAAAAATAGCATAAACCCATTTG
Organism: Litomosoides sigmodontis; assembly: GCA_963070105.1. Taxonomy (NCBI): domain Eukaryota; kingdom Metazoa; phylum Nematoda; class Chromadorea; order Rhabditida; family Onchocercidae; genus Litomosoides; species Litomosoides sigmodontis. The sequence continues at coordinate 1,978,488 of OY718807.1, read as the reverse complement.
CAACTCTCTACTCAAACAGCATTGCCTTAATTTACTGGTAAATTGACATGGTTTAATGTGAACAGTTCCCTTGAAATATTATTATTATTTAATTTAGCGTTAATAATTTAGAAAACATCGTCATTTAAGATTTTAACAAAAGAACTAACTGTGAAGTTGACGGTTCATTTACTTGTACATGTCTATGTCTCAACTCGCTCGCTGCGTTTGATGCATTTTGTTCCTCCTCTTCCAATCGTCCATCGGTCTGGAAAAGTATAATGTGGTAGCATAGAATGAAATGCAGAGAAAATACAGGATAACCACAGCAAGAAAAAAAGAGCTTAATGAAAGCTAATCTATTGCCGCCATTCTTATCCAAAAAAAACAGTCTGAAACTGTATTCTAAAAAATTTAGAATTTAAAATTCGAGAATCTCAAAAACAACTGGACAACGAATTTATCGCTTCACATGAAACAATGACCGTGGACCTACGTGGAAGAAATGCTGAACTGCAGCTTCTAGATTCCAATGATTGTAAACCAAGAAATCTTTCGCTAACTTATCGCCCACTGCGCACACTTCCTACAACAAACATTAGCTTTGTATCACATAATATGAAATATTTCTGCCTGCACTACGATACAAAGGTCATTTTTAATCATCTTAAATGGCACTCTCACGTCAGTCATAACTCGTTTTCCTACGTATAAAATAACGTAACACATATTTAAATCGGACAAACGTTGGTTCTAGATGTATTAAAGGAATATGGCAAAATTTTTAACTAAACTCATATGTTCAGCTTAAATAAAAAAGTGAAATAGATTCATACAACTTTCAATCCATCTCTGCAAGGGTAAACTTAACAAAAATATGCGCAATTCCACAATTGCTGGAAATTTATCGAAACGATGTCACAGCAATGCTACGCTGATGGATGGATGGGACAGCACACTGCAACTGCTCCGGATCTGTTGCTCCGGAATTAAAAAATCAAGTTGGCGTGATGCTTACAAAAATTGCCTATGCACAATGTTTCACCCGAAATTTCTGACATGTTATAAACCTTGAAACTGTTGATGCAATTCGTATGTTCTTCGCTATCTTCCGCTGCCATTTTTTACACGGCCAAACAAATTTCCGGATTGTTATGTTGGAATGCCAAAATCCTAGATCTGTCCGTTAGTGTCACCCAATACTTTAAGTTTCATGGGTGATGAGGAGCATCAACGGTGAACTTTTGTGCTTTCCTAAAAGACAATCATAAGTATTTGTTGTAGAAACACGCTTTCTTAGCAACGAGAAGAGCTTTCCGGATAACTGAAACTAGCCGTCGGCATGGGGAAAACTTTAAAATTAAACGCTTGGAATACGACCAAAAATAAGACGAATTTGAAATAAACGGTACTAATATGGTGATAGGATCATCAACCAACAAGTTTTGACGACTTGCTTAACCGTTCGAAAAATGACATCGTTTCGTTTGTTGCACGGTTGTGAAAATAAGCACAACCGTAGAAGACGTATTCCAGAAAGGAGCAGCGTCACAAGAAACGAAACCTTTCCAGTCTTTTCAGGAAAAACGAAAATGAACAAGTGGAACTTCCAACGGAATTGACAGAAGCAAACCGACGTACCGCCGCAATAACCGCACAGACATCAAAGTTTCATTGGGAAGTGGCTAAGTGACGTAACACGACAGCAAACCGAACTCCGTCGAAGTATGAAATTTCGGTTGTCTGGATGGCTGTTATGGTTGAGGGTGTGTAGCTTTAGTTTCGATTTTAATATTTAATATTGAAGAATTTGTTAAATCCTGTGTAAAGACGTTACGCATTCCAGGTTTTCGAAAGTTACACACAAACATGAGTGGAGGAGTTTATGGCGGTGGTAAGTTCATATTTTTCCTATATGAGGTAGTACGTTAGCAATAACTGGATCAACACAGTACTCAATAATCATCTGGGAATATGTGTCAAGAACTGGAAGACATAATCAATTCCTATTATGTTTTATTATTCAGATGAAGTTGGTGCTTTGGTTTTCGATCCGGGTTCACACACATTTCGAGTTGGTTTTGCTGGCGAGGAATTTCCAAAAGTGAATTTTTTTATGAATTTAGTGAAGCAACATTAAGTGAAAGGTGATAGTAGAGGTTTGTAAGACCTCAGACTGAATTAAGTCACATGACAGCAACAGCTATTATTATATCTTTGAAATAAATTTCACTTTGTTCAAAGAGTTGTATTGATTTGTGCTATATGTGTTACTCTCTTTAAAAGAAGTTGAGTTATTTTCGTCTTTTTAGAGATGTAATTTTGTTTTATAGGGTGACATACCAAGTCAAGTTGGTGTGCGTGAAGTTCTGGATGAAATGGATGACACTGTGGACCAAAATGCTCAGAAAGCAAAAACGAAGGAATATTTTATTGGGCGGACATTTGTTAACGTCCCGCGACCAAGGACAGAGATTAAAAGCTACATGAAGGATTGCATGAGTATGTTTCCTCTGTCTTGAACGAATGAAGTATCATACTTTATTGTATTATTTTTTTAGTTGAGGACTGGGATATTTTCGAGCAGTTGATCGATTTTTCTTACAGTCGCATTTTATTCTCTGAGAGCCAGTATCAACCCGTACTGTTTTCCGAAGCTGCAGTAAGTTTAATTTTTCACAATTTTTCCACGCGATTAGATATTATTTGTTAGTGTTTCCCTTTATGCATGTATTATTGACAATTCTTCTCAAGATTCTTTCTTAATCCGTTTCATTTCATTGTATTTTTTCAATTTCTTTTAACTTAGTTAACTAAATTATTTGCTACAGTGGAACACAAAAGCAAATCGTGAGAAACTGACAGAGTTGATGTTCGAGAAATACAACGTTCCCACTTTTTACGTCGTGAAGAATGCTGTTCTTTCATGGTAAATTTACATTCATACCTTCGAATTTCTGTTTTTCATCGAATGAGTAAAATATGTTATCAGTTAGCGATGCTTGATTTTTATCATAAGTATTATCTCAGTTATGCAAATGGTCGAACAGCTGGATTAATTCTGGATAGTGGTGCTACTCAAACATCGGCTGTTCCTGTATTTGATGGATATTGCATAACACATGGTAGTTTTTTCGTATGTTTTCCCTAAGTGTATTGCATAAATACTCGTGAGAATTAGCCTTCGATAATAAAAAGTTGAATTCAAACTAGGTTACTTTGTTGAGTTTAAGCAAACTAATAATATTTTTTCAGCGGTAGTAAAGCAACCGGTTGGAGGTGACATGATTGCAGAACAGTGCCGTTTGATGCTTGAAGAGCAAAAAATTGACGTCGTGCCTTCCTACAAAATTGCATCAAAGGTGCCGTTGTTGATGCATGAGCAACATTTTTGTGGGCTTATTTCCACATTTCCTACTACCACTTGACTAATTTACCAATTAAATTTTTTTTAGGAAGTGGTTAATGAAATGGAGCCGCCTGTATGGACTGAGAAGAAAAATTTGCCTGAGGTTACGAAGACCTATGAAACATACATGGAAAAGGTCTGTAACTCATTGTTGTTGGGATAATGGACTCGTTAACGATTGCCTTTTTATTAGAGAAATAAAGCAAAACAAAGGGAAATTGTTTATTTTCAGCAAGTTCTTGAAGATCTCGCTGCTTCGGTATTGCAGTGTTGTGATACTCCTATAGACGTTGAGTAAGTTTTCAATGAAAATAGTTTTTTTTTTGATAAGTAAATAGTAAATATTCAGAGCTTATGAAACGGTTTCCTTTGCAAGCTAGTTCTTTAGGATAATTTACTTTTATTTTTTTTTTGAAACGTTACACGTGGTTTGGGGGCTTACCATAACATTTTAGTTAGTCACATACATTCGTGACGCTTGAGGAAATCTGTAATTTTGTGCTTTAGATTTGCTGAAAAGCTACCATCGTCCCCGTTTTGCTTTCCAAATGGATACAGCAAAGAATTCCAGGCGGAAAGAATCAAAATCCCCGAGGGCTTGTTTGATACAACTTATTTGAAGGTAAAATTTTTCTAAATATTTATTTAATGATTCTTTCTTAAAATATCGATCACGTTCATAACTCCTTTTTTTGGTCAATTATCTACACTGAACTTGTTGTACTGGTCAGCTGTATTTTCAGGCAGTTAATTCTTCCTCGATAATGTCAGTCTCGCAGATTGCAGCTACAGCTTGTGGTATGTGCGACATTGACATACGACCGGTAAGTCATTTTAAGGGATTGAAAGGGAAGATTTTAGGATGCAGGAGTATAACTAATTCATATTGCTTGTGGGTATATCATTGGTAAATATTATTTTCTTACTATAATTTTCATACAGTTACTCTTAAGAAATTTTTTTGCAGACGATGTATAGTGGTTTAATGGTGACAGGTGGCAACTCGTTATTGATGGGATTTACTGAAAGGCTTAATCATGATCTTGCTCACAAATGTCCACCGGTTAGTATTTTACATTCTTCTCACTTTATTATAATTTCCTTAATGTTACTTATGACTTTGTTACTTTTAGACAATAAAACTGAGGGTTTATGCAGCACCTACACCAATGGAGCGACGATTTGGGGCATGGATTGGCGGATCTATTTTAGCTTCACTTGTAAGTTGTGCTTCTCAACTTAAATGCGTAAGTTGAAAACTTATGTTATTCATGCTAACTCAATATAAACAGGAAATTGTAGGGTGCTTTTCAACAAATGTGGATCAGTCGTGCAGAATATGATGATGAAGGAAAATCGATTGTTTCAAAGAAATGTGCGTAAAGTATTGTCTGTTTTTAATTATGAGATCATGTGCTGAACATAATTTCCTCCAGCGTTCTTTGGTGTTTGGATAACATTCTCATTATATTCTTTAATTTTGTGAGGTTTTTCAATTTGTTATTGGTTGTAACGATCTCCTCTCTGCTGTTTGAATGTCGAGTTTTTATTACAGTTTCTTAAAACGCATTTCTAACAGTCAATTATACTTATTTTTCTCGCACAATTTTATATCCTATCTTTTTGTTACAGTATGACTGACGTTGCACTTTGTGATCAGTGTGGTTTATTTTATGTGTCAGATTATTTTTTAACAATCTTCGGGTTGAAAATTTGGAAACTACGAATTTTAGAGTTGAGAATTTCGCTCAATAATTTATAATTAACAGATCTCTGCATATGTAATACAACCAATCGTTATTCATCGTTGCTTAGCAACTTTTCTCATTTTTCCGCGATAAGACTGTTTGCGGAACAGTAAAGAGGTCTTTACGTCTCCGCTTTTTGTCCATCATTTTCATCTTCTGGTATCTTTACCTCCTGGAATCATGTTCCGGCGAACTTTGTATCCTAGAAATTTCGAATCAGAAATAGTGAAGTCTACTTCACCGCACTATTTTTCGCATTCTTTTGTAGTTGTGAAAATTTAGCAGTGGACTTCAGGTGTGAAGTTGTAAATTGATTTAGTGAACGAAGTTGAAATTTGTACGGGGAGTTAGTGGAGTCACTCTTTGCTTGTTTGAATAAATGATTATCACTTTGTTAAAAAACTTTATAATTCTCATTGGCTTAATGAAAAGATGGAAGAGCGAAATCATTTGCATTTTTCAACTGAAAGTAACTATTACAAATCAGTAATGTACACGAGCACGTTATAGAAAACACTTTGATCATGAATATTTATTCTATACTGGTTATCCTGGATTCACCTGTTTCACCATCATATAAGTACGTGCCGGTCTTAGTAGCCGATTGCGATTCTGATCCCATGTGTTTCCTGAAATAAAATCATGAAGTCCTGCAGATAATGAAAATGAATTCCTTCCTTATATCTTTGGATTGGGCTACTAGACTATTTGATGAAAATTACTGCTTTCGCAAAACTTTCCGGGTTGGGCTGTCGGGGAATAAGTGAATAAATATATGTGAGGAAGACGCTTAATGATATCTATATTATTAGTAGCGTGGAAAGATATCAGTATAATAAATTTGAAAACGAAAAAAGGGAAGGAAAAGCTGAAGAATGTGAAGCACATCGGTTTCATTTTAAATTTCAGAATAAGCGAAAGAGAACCGACATGGCGAAATATTTGAAATAATTTGTGCAGTATATACAATAATAATGAAGTAACAATTAATAGTAGAAAGCAATTAATTGTTGAAACTTAAAATAGTTGTAAAATTGCTAGACTGATTAGCACTAATCGGTGAAGGTTTTCATTTTATTCGCGACATTACGATAGTTTAAAGTGGAATCGATAAATTCATTCAAATTTTCCAAGTCTAAATTGAATTTAGTTATTTTATAAGTTCACTAATTACTTCTTTAAAATTTACACAATTTCAATATTACTTTTAACGTAGCGCAATATTTAGCCATAATTTTACGTGGAAAAAAGAATGTGAGAAAAAGGATGAAATTATTTACCTGCAACCATCCCTATTAACTTTGCAGTCATAAAGACATGCTAACAGTAAAGTAAGTAGGATGAGTGCCATAAGACAGATTGGTAATAAATGATGAGTTATAGGAATTTCAAACAGTTCCTCAACTGTACTTTTTTGAGCTACAGCAGGAGCTACTGTAAATATCACTGCTTTCTTTACCTCATCCAACAACATCTGAAGCAGCAAGAGCTTTTTATTTTCATCGGCAATTTTTTACATCGATCATAAAAATGGAATTTTTCAAAAATTAACAATTAAATTAATCATTAAAAAAAATTTTTTTAATTATTAGCTCAAATTTTTTTCTCTACAAAATTAAATGAGAATTTCGACATTTAAAACAATAAGGAAATATTAAAATTAGCCACATATACTTATTAACAGATTATCACAATTAATCATTTTAGCATCAAACATTTTCCAACTCCTAAAGTATCACCCATATATTTCCTACTTTGAAAATATTGATTAGCAAAGAAAAGAAAAAAAAGCGGCCCAAAAAGCACCGAAAGTTCGTATCATTGCCTTCTTACCGTTACCATTTCAGTTTTAAAAAAAAAAAAAACATCCAAAGAATCAAAGAACAAAACGGATGGATGGGAAATGAGAAATTGCTTTTGCTATTTATTTGTATTTAAAATAAATTATAAGCCGAACAACCTTGTCTCCTCCATTCTCACTCCACTGACAACTGTACAAAAAACTGTTTGATTATTCTCTTTTCGATTTAAAACACAATACTTGATGAGCAAGCAATTCGAACAGCCCACAAGCAATTTCACGAATGTAAAATGTAAAATGAATAAATTTAATGTCTGTTTTGCATTTTAAAAATTTGGAAGATGAAAGAGAGAGAGAGAGGGAAAGAGGGTGTGTGTGTGTGTATGTGTATATGTGGAAATGTCGTTGTTGTTGATGATGATAATGGTAAAATGTTTGCTAACAAATAGATAACATTTCTTAGCTAGTTAACAAGAAATTTAAATTAATTAACAACAAGATGGTAAATAAATTAAAGTAGCTATTAAAATTGTAATTATATTACAAATACCTTAAAATGTATTTAATAACATTCCTAATATTGATTGTAAATTATGGACAATGTACGCCAATATCGTACAAGCAAGCAATCGCTATCGTCCAGCTGATAGGTAGCCTTTGCACTCTCCTTTCTTTTTTTTCTTTTTTAATGAGCTTAATTAATTTTAGCTATCAGTGACTTCGATGTTTGATACAGCATGATGTGCGCATATTAGTGTAGCACACTGCCATTCATTCAACAGGTGTAATTTTTGCTCTCAAATAAATTCTCATCTTTTTCATTAAATTTTAACTGGAAAGGATTTAACTGGCCGCTTGGTTACTGATATAACACAAATAATTGGATGTAATTCCAATTAGCGTAATTCATTGAAATATTTTGAATTAATTCTCCTGAATTACTAATATTTTGGTAAATGATTGATTGATGGAGAAGAGTGATTGATTGGTATTTTAAAGTGATTTAATAGTAATGGTGAAGGTTATGAGGAAATCACAGCATATGCGTCTAGATGTGATTTCTTGGAGATTGCTCAATTCTGCTATATTTTAGCTTACTAAAACGCCCACTGTGGAACAGTGAGATAACCGATAATGCAAATTCCAACCCTTTCACTCTTTCCATAGCATTATATTGAAATGTAAAAATTTACTTTAACACATTAATGCTAAAACAATTCATGCTTACCATTACTGTTTACTATCAGAAAGCACTCATCCACTGCTTCATACTACACATTTGTTTAAAATTCCTACGAAAATACCACTCATCTTATATCAAATTTGAAATTACACATAACATTTTTCCATTTACAACAATTTATTTTACAAATCAAACATGCTGTCGGTGATAAATTATTGATGATCAATGAAAGATGGAAAATTAAATCAAATATTGATTATCACTTGAATATTGTGTTCACATTTAAAATGTTACATTGCACATACATACATTGATTGATAAGTGTTAGGGAGAATTTTTCACATAATTATTTTTATGACCAAACCTCATTCACTCAAATAGAACAAAACAAAAAAACAGAAAAGTATATAATTTCCAAATTTAACTTGATTTTAAATTAAAATCAAATAACACAGCTACTCTATAATTGCTATAATTTACAACAGGTGAGGTTCATGAACTTTATGAAATGATATGCAAGTCATACATGGAGAAACTCATTGCTTCCTGTTATGTTTCAACTGTAAACAGACAATTAGTAAATGTAATTTGAGAATGCTTGCCTATTTATGAAACGTTAATTTGATCCGTTGAAACAGTTGATGTTTGATCTTATTCATCCGGTTTCTAGGCGATTGTTATTGTATATTAAATCATAAACTGTATTACTGCACTAGCATCTGTATCACGTCAAAAGGATATTTAAAAATTCCATCAATCTAGACACTACTACTTGAAGTACTAATTAATTTTTTCACTTTCCAATAAATAATTTAGAATGAAATCCTAAATGATAGTAAAAGAACTGCCGTTTTCATCGAGAATGCTTGTGGTTCTGGAAAAATGACCACTCCTAACCTCTTACAATATCTCATTGATGATCATGATTGCATAAATGTCAATCAAAAATTAGAGGAATTAATTTAATTAACAAGATTTTCAGTGGGTACCTAGAATGACATGTTAATTCTTCAGTGATATCTTCATCAACGAAATGCATATCAGTTAACCTCCTAAGAATTACACCATATATAACTTTCCACCATCCCATACAAATAACTTCCGAAAAATCAAACTAAATTTTCAAAAAATAAAAAAAGAAAAACTCAATTTTGAAATTTTACGAATGAAAACACATGGGTAATTTTCAAAAACTAAAAATTATTCTTAAAAATTAAAAAAAAATTTTTGATAAAACTTAAAAAAGCATTATAATGACCCAGTAATCCTAAGGAAAATACAACGAATTGAAATGTAGTTTACATAACATATCAGTTCCATACGAGAAATCGAATACACAAATATGAAAATAAACAAAATTCAATTATACAACGGAAAATTATCCACTGCAACGTGTCATCATACCACAATTTAGGAAGCAGCTGACTTGTTCACAAATTGATTTGAAATTCATAAAATTTATTGCATACAAAAAGGAAATGAAATATCACAGAGAAAAAACAATTTCGTTCAACGAATTATTTCTAAAACTGAAAAAATTCTGCTAAAGAATAAGCTGAATAATGCAGAACAGGTTTAATGAAGGAAAAAATTATTTTAATTTCAACAATAGCAATGATATTCTGCATTTCTTCCATGCAAAAAATACCATCAAATAAAAGTTAGGTAAGCAATAGAAAACACCTACAGCATCCACTTTTTTTTGTTATTTATAAAAAGTAAAAAAAAAATTTGAAAAAAAAACCTCACAATAATACGTCATTTTCTCAATTTGTAATCTGTTTGCAAGCTAATACTGGTTTTTTTTTCCATTTCTATCGGTGCAGTCAGTTATCGTAGCCTAAATCATTGTCAAATTTGTCAAGAGCTGTTAATATCACAACGCATCATTAAAGAAATCATCTGGGGATTTGAGTTCAGAAATTAGCTACTATGCAATTCCGTACTTTTTCTAAAACGACAATTCTAAAACATGCATCCTAAATATTGTGGAACTAGACTGTTTTTTTTTTTTTAGAATAGCACATTACCATTAACTAATGATAGAGAAATCTGTGGAGGAGAGAGCAGAGACTAGATCAACAATAACTTTGATGATATAAATCACAACGAAAAAATTTTCACAATATAATAAAATAAATATGAAAAGGGTAGGGAGGAAACATATAATACGCTAGAAAACTGCGCCTTGCACACCGGCGACGTACCACAATGCATCATTTTTAACGGAACCAGTTTTCCGTTCGTTAACACACACGCACACACATCAAGAAAATGAGCTGACTAAAACCATCTATCAACTCTCTACCAACATGATTGCAATTATTGAAAAATATAACCATGACTGACGGCGGCTAGCCATAAAAGTGTTAAAATGCATTTAATGATCAATTTGAATAAGATATGAAATTTTACACTTTTTTAATATTACTTATATTGTGCTATCGCTGAAATTATAAAGCATCTCGATGAATAGAAAATACTTCTAAAAATATAAGAAACAAAAAAAAAGCAACCCATAATATGAATGAAGTCACACGAAGCTGAAGCTCGAAGAATTCACAATCGTGCTATGTCAGTGATTACAACAACCAGAAATAACGATCAACATAACTGCAAAAAAATTAAAGGCAAAAAAAAACCAGAATTCAAACTCTTAAATCATTAGCCATCGAAGACGATAAGGATGAAATGAAAATGCAGGCTGATTTCATCCTCCTACTTGAAAAAAACAAGTGTATGTTTTCAGGAACTGCATGATGTTATAGTTTTTTTAAATTTACTTCACTCTTAAATTACTAATTCACAATATTTAAAATCCATAGCAATTTCTGTAAGCTTTAATATTAAGACCAATCATACATAAAGTAATTTCGCATTCACATATCAACAACATTATACAAACAAAATCAGCATTCTACCTTTCAAATATTTGTAGTTTTGCACCTCCAATAGCATTAAACGCAACGGCTCAGACTGAGATAAACTTTTACGCAAAAAGCGTCTCCTATTCTATTAATGGCAGTAGCTGTGTCCTTTCTACAACACAAATATACATGAATCAAAGGCAACAAAATTGTATCATAAACCCAATAATTTTGTCCGTCTTTCGCGATATATCCTCAACCAGCGTTCCTCACGTACAGCGTGATCTTCAGAAAACTGAAAAAAAAGTTGATAAAATCAGTAACTATGTTCACTACAACAGTTAAATGAAGTTGTAAGCATCCGGGGGTAGAAATGATGGACAATAAATTTCAACACACGCTCTAGCTAACAGTAAATCAACTGAGTAACAGCAAACGGCTAATTTCAGAAAAAAACATGTGAGAGCATTACATTCAAATTGAATGCGGGAAGCAATTCAAAGAATAATTTTTTTCTGCACTTAATCTAATGCATTTCTTCTGAGTAGACTATCATTTGATAAACATGCATCAACTAGAAAAAAATTACCCGTGCGTTGGCAAGAGGTATTTCCTTATCCACTTCACTTGTAATTGTCTCTCTTTTTTCGTCATTATATTTTTTCGCAGTATCTCGCCATTTTGGTCCAAACATCGCTTTATCATGCTCATCTTCCTTCTTTGTTACCATTGCTGTACGATCCGTTACATCCTAAACAAAATGGAAAATCAAAAATAAAGATAATTTAAAAAACTAACCAACAATTTTCTTCCTCTATAATCATTTATAACTAAAGTAACCACTGCATCAGTAGTCTATATCAGTAGTTATTCAGTTTATAAAGACTTTATTGTACAAATGATGCGATTTAGTGACATGCAAGAGAAATATAACCGACTTTTAGAGGATTATACAAATGTATGGATTTTTCCTCCTGCCTTTCAAACTTTTAACTGTACAGTCCACCCACAAATTCATGGATGTTTTCTTTGTATTGGTCAAGGAGAGATAACAGGAAGCAATAAGCCGAAAAATTCCCACAATTTCCATGAGCATAAAAATTAACAAGCATATTAATATAAGTGTGAAATGACCCAATTAAAAAGGATACTGCAAAAGTCTCCCATACTACTGTGTATTTGAAATTTACATAAAATGTAATATTCAAATAGACCTCTTTCCTAACTCTTCCACCAGCTCCTCCAGAAGAAGAAACAAATGTAGACTGATGAAATCCTTCCTCTTCGATACGTTCAATATCGCGATGTCGTGCTACTGTTTCTGTAACTGTGAGATCCATAGTTAAATGTGGCTCATTTAACATACTTCTCGCTTCAACAGCATCACCCATTTTCGTTTGTGCGGATTCAAGAGCCGAACGCATTCGTGATTTCATCACTTCTATCTCCTTTAAAAGACAATAATTACAACGCTGTTAGTTCAAGAGGTTCGATGTCTTATTATTCACAATTATTTCCCTTGGTTTTTGTACTGTTTTCTTTTAGGAAAATTACGAACAGATGTTAGTTTCATTTCTGTACAACAAACAACATTTGCTAGTAATAAAGTTCCCATCAATCTACAGTCAAATTCATCGTCCTACCTTCACTGTATCTTTCATTTTTTCTTGGCTAGTTCTACTCCGCTGCTTTGAATGCCCATGTTTCGTGCTCCGTTTATCATGCTTATCCCTGTAAAAAAACTTTCAACTGAATTTACATACCATTTCATCTGTCTCCTCTCCAATAAAGTTTTCACAATCGAAACTGTCTTCGCCGAGAATTTCGAGAATTCCTAGCAGAAAATAGAGGAAAACGATCACAGCTTAAGAATCCAGTTGATAGCAGAAGACAACAAAAAAAAAATTAATGAAAGCTTCAGCAATTTCAAGACAGCATCTGTTAGAAGTATAAAATAACTATACTCATCATCACTATTAGTTGTCACTGTAAAGTAAATATGACACAACCAACCGTCCGGTTTTTTCCTTGGTTCTACTTCTGCTCCGATCTCGACCACGCCAAAGATGGCTCTGACTCCTTTCTCGACTACGTCGTCTACCACCGCTTCTGCTTCTGCGCCTTCCACGACTTCGGCTTCTGTTACCACGTCGATCTGCACTTCTGCTCATGCTGTAACGTCGTTCGTGACTCTTGCTCCTGCTATAACGCCGACCCCGACTTACGCTTCTGCTATTACGTCGACCTCTACTCCTGCTCTTGCTCATACGTCGATCCCGACTTCTACTTCGCGTTCGCCTCCCACAATTGTCACTATCACTAGACCGCTGTCGACTACTACCACTCCTATCATGCTTTTTCGGTCTGCCCATATTTTGCTGCAAATTATAAATCACCTCCTACACAAAATGCAACTCTAATTCCATATTTACAACAACTAAACCAAATATTTCCTCTACAGCAATATATCTTTTCATGTTTAATTACATTTATGATTTTTTGATTTCATTAAATCAAATCTATAAATTCCCCGTTCCACCCGATCGACGTCCTCACAAGGAATCACAAAACCCTTAAAATATCCCTTAGGAAGGGGTAGCTACTGTCGAAGCAATACGTTTTGGTCGCTATAGCGGTTCGAAGCAATTTTGCGACTTTTCCGTAATTATAAATTCATTTCTTCGCTTAGCGCTTCAACACAAATAGCTAAGATTTAAAAATTTGAAATATAGCAAAGGACGAGAGTGCCACGGTGTGTTATCCTGTGAAGTTAGATGTAAAACAAAAAAATGATGTCATTAATTTCTTTTTTCCACAACACATTCCACGATATTCCAACTTCTTGATGCTTACCATTCAAAATTCCCCAATCAATCTCATTTGTCCTCCCACACTTTGTCAGCTGCGCTTTGAAACAATTTCAACACTCGGGAGCTGTTGATGCATTGCATGATTTCCGATCTCTTGCGCTTTTTCCTGATCATTATCGACGACAAATGTTAGTGATAATGTGATAAGAGTTAGCATTTCGTCCCTTCTACATTTGCGTAAAACAAAAATGTTCATTCGCCAAATGATCGTATTTTTCTTACAGTCATCAACTCTCATACCGTAACATTTCGATAGCTTCCTGAGCAGTGTGTTTCGTTCTGTTGAATGAAGAAGAGATGAAGTCAGTCATTTGTTGTGAGCGGCATTTCTTTCACAGTTTGCTCCCTTCAGTTAGCTTCGAGAAAAACGTGCTGCTTCGTTAACATTAATTCCCTAAGTTTCATCTAACTCTCTCTCTCTCTCTTCCTTCTACTAATCATTTTCTACTTATGAGAATATGTTGCCATCTCAATGCCTACATCATTTCCAGTGGGAATTCTCATGGTTTTTAGTCGAACAAAACATGTTCCATTGATCGACCATAAATCAATGCTCTTACACCGAGGTGCATACTTGGAACTGTTTATCGGTGATTTTTGTTAAAGATTGCAGAGGTAGTACAGTTTCGAAGTTTTGTGCTTTTCCCCATTTAAATGGCTGTAAGAGGTATGTGAAATTTTTCGTACAAGTGATTATTTTTGTGCTAGTCATGCTAGCAAGCACATTAACCAAGGAGCAAAATTTACATTTAAGTAAAAAACTTTGGTCTTCCCGTACTCGAGTGCTTATGTTCATTTACAACTTCATGCACAAAATTCAATATTAAATTTCCAAATGTTCACCAGTCAACTGTATCATAACATTTTACCAATGAAAGGAACATTTCTCACTTCCAAAATTTCACAAAACTGGCGTGGGCATATTCATTATCTTATGTGCTCTTGAAATGTATCAATGAATAGTAACATTTCAACCAAGTAATGCTGATATAGCTAGTTATCGTATCATTATATGAATCATTATACACATATAATCAGAGAGAAATCTCCCACAAAGATTAATTATAGTTATTATCTCAGTATTTTCGACAATGTCAAGTACGTAATTTTTCTTAGAAAAAGACTAAGCGACGGAAGGATGGAGCCATTAATAGAACAGAAACAGTCATATTAAATTGAGTTCCTGGATTTAATTAATTACGAAAAATCAGAATACGAACAGTAAATCACTTAAGATAATTGCAAACAAGGGAAAATCAAGATACTGAAAAATGAAACGTAGAGATGGCACTTTACGACTGTTTATATGGACGAAGCCAAAAAACACTTAACTCATTTCCCACTACATATAATGTTTATTACAAATTCGCCATTCTACAATCTAATTTAATGATTCTAGTTATTTTACTTTAAATAAATACGCCTGTGAACTTATATCAATTATCAAAAACTTTCATGAAATGCGTTGTAACCTGAATAACACTTTCTATATATATATGTATATATATAAATCAACATTTGATAAACACAATACTCCACGTATAGCACTTAACTAAAGGTAGAGATGAGGTTAAGGCTTGACAGTAGAGATCCACAAACATGGTTGGTAAAACTGAGTACGCTTCTGATACGTCAGCATAAGTTGCAGTATCACACAAACAAAAAAGAGTATGGGAAATGAACTGAAAAAAATTATACTAAAAAGCAACTGACGGCACGACACAATCAGAAGTTACAACTTCAGTTGCAAAGTGGGCAAAAATGAGGTTTAAAAAAAAAAAGTGTGGCTCAATAAGTGGTTTCGCCTAAATTCTCGAGTGAAAGTAAAAACATAACAGCATGTAAACACTGGCTAAATTGCTAATACAACAAACAACAGAGAAAATGGTTCGTTGGAGTACAACGCATTTTCATCATCAATGCAGATACTCGTAGAATTAGCATGAAAAGCAAAATCTAAACCTTTTTTTTGAAAAATAAATACAAAAATAGACCAGTAATACTGAACATATATGTCCACAGTAAAGATTCCTTAGTTCTTCTGCGTTCGAAGTCATCTTCTAACTGATACAAACGTGTCGACATACGCCCTAATTGCCGTCTCATTAATTTTAATTCACGTACAGGATTCTCTTCTACCGCCAGTGATGAAAGTTCCTTAAAAATTGCAACATTACACTATAACTTTAAATACAGGTTTGACACCATACGCTAACAAATCCTTTCCTTGAATCTGTTTTACATATAAAATTCAGCTCAAAATAATTTCAAAGGAAGAACCAAATAACAAATGGTTAGAAAACAAATATACCAATAAATCCATTCAAAATCGTATAAAATATGAAGGATCTTACTTGTAAAGGAGGCGAATCTCTAGGAGATGGTGCATCGCCAGCAACTTCCAGACACGGCGCTTTATCGAGTGTCAGTATGCTCGGTGGAGTGGTCAATTGCTGCAGTGAAAATGTTTTACAGTTTAATGTTCCATATCAGGAGATAAATCTAGCTGAATCACTGCTACAAAATTAATTCACAACAATCGACAAAAAAAAGAGTCGGAACATAACAATGATTAGGGAATCAGATGACTAACTAATGTACCAAAATACGTTATCTAACACAGAAATCCATGTATAACTATATCCACTTCCTGGTGTTACTGACAACACGATAGTAAATGCAACAATTTGATTTTATAAAACCAGAATTTCTCCACAAATCACATACTACTAGTGTTCCTCCTCAATTAAACCTCACGTTTCTACCCACTTCAATTATCTAATGTATGATGTTGACCAATACTAATCCCTCTTACACAAAATATTTTCAACAACAACACCCAGTTCCAATCCAACAATAAAAATCTACGTAGAAAGATGACAACTCACTGCAGTTGGACAGAGGACAGGCATACGATCAAGCATTACTTCGGATGGTGGTGCACGATCGGCACGTGTTTCATTGCCTCCAGTAACAAGAATCCTTTCTGGCACATTCATCTGATAAGCGTACTTATCATGTGTACTGTTAAGACGTTGTCTTGGTTCCCGATCAGTGTCCCCGGTAATTGTGATATGCTGCGGCACATGCATTTTGTGAACTATACTGCAATAATTATCATAACATACGTAAAATTTTCCAAAATTCACAATGATAGAAGTACGAATCTGCTTTAGTCTCTCTTCACAAATTAAGCAAGGAACCACTGGTACACTTAACCTATAAATGCTCTATCACCTACGCACATCGTACATCACGAATAACCGCATAACTAAATTTGCAAAAACTCAATTGGGAAAAACTGATAACAACCCTGAGGTGGAAAAAGTAAACGAAAAAAAATTTCGAGTAATATGATGTGATAATGAGGAGCTAACAAAGAGTTCTCAGTGACTGAGAAAGAAACGCAATTTTGGAAGAGAGGACAGAGAGTGACAAGAATCACAAGAGAACGAAGAGAGAAGACAAGATGTAGGAAGAAAAAAAGAAAAAAATTTCAGCTATCCATTTTCACTGCATTTACTACCTCACTACATCTACCGATAGAAACAATCATTGTAACTAAGAATTAATTAGACATGCAAATGTGTATGTACAATCAATCATATGAGGAAATTTTGAATCATTTTGTTTGAATGCTCAAGTATTAATCTAAGCGAAATGGACATTACGCCTAACCACCCTATCACTTTTCAAAACACGTAAATAAACCGGTTATCAGTGATCGGCGCTGAGGTGAACGGAATTGGTGGATTGACTAAACGGTAATCACAACACAGACAGGAAATGATCAACAAATAATTGAGTGAAGAGTGAGGGCCTCGTTAAAAATTGCCATTGCTTGCTTGCCACCCACCATCTGTTACGCGTGAGGGCGATTTCCGTGGGTTGTCGGCGCGACGACAGATGTTTTCTCGTTTAAGTTAGTCCGAAATAGCCGGCTTAAATTTTTGCAGGATGGGATGAGTGCGGATCGAGAATACTATTTTGTTATTGTTGGACATAACGATCAGTTGATATTTGAAATGGAATTTCCTGTGGTTGATGCTAAAAAGCGACTCGATTCGGATACACGTCATCTGAATCAGTTCATCGCTCATGCTGCACTGGATATTATTGATGAGCAGATGCTTACCAATCCTCAAATGTATTTAAAGGTATGCGCTCATTTATTTTCATATATTTGATAACAAATGTTTGGAAGAGTTTATTTATTGAATGTTTAACGAAGGCCAACAGATGTAAATATATTTTAAATAGCATTAACTTTAAGAAGTTTCAAAATTACAGGCAATGATTAATAATATGATTTTATTTTGACTGAACAGGTTGTGGATAAGTTTAATGAGTGGTATGTTTCTGCTTTTGTCACTGCAAGTCGTATCAGATTCGTTATGCTTCACTGTCAGAAGAATGAAGATGGAATTAAGCAATTTTTCCAGGTTTTTTCCAATATCATATATCAGTAAAGGTATCAGTTTTGATACCAATTTATTGCAGTGAAATCTCTCCTTACTTGTTTAGCACGCTGTGACTTTTCTGATACTTCTAAAACAGTTGATTTCTAATGCGCTTGATGCACAGTTTTAAAGGATATTAAAAAACTTAATATTGCTGGTTATAAAAGCGGATGATTGTTATTTTGGATGATTTGCTAATTCATTGCAGGAAATCTACGAAATGTATATCAAACTTTCAATGAATCCATTTTATGAAATTAATTCTCCAATTACATCATCCAATTTCGAACAAAAGTCTCTGTTCTATGGGAAGAAATATTTGAACACGTGATAAATTGTGTTAGTAAATATTGTAATGAGTGAAATGCTGCCATTTTTTTTTTGTTTTTCATGCGTTATTTTCAGCAGTATAAATTGAACGGTTATTTTTTTTTCGACGTTTCATTTATGAAAACCAAAGATACAATTTAGGAGCCTGTTAATGTTAGACGTAGATTTTAGGACCCCCCCCCCCTCTTTTTTCACAACTTAATGTAATCACAATTATTGCGTGACGATGTGCAACAATTTGGTAAAGACCAAAATTCAGTAGTTTGATCTTTGTTCCATTTGCGAAACAGACAAAGAAATTTTCCCATGTAAAATATTATCTTTGACTTTGTGATTCATGCTTGATTTTCAGATCTTTTTTTTGCTCAAATACCATATGATGAAATTGTTAATGTTTTTAACGGGAGATAAATGTTCCAGACATTCTTCCGCATGTTTTATTCCTTAATATTTGGAAATATAATTTCTGTGATTTAATTTTTTATAATTAGATTTAAGCTCATGGGGTGGTTGATGAAAACGGTTTGTTAAATGAATTTAAGAGGTACATGAAGAAATTTGCTTATTTGTAACTGTCTACAATTTTATTGTCTTCCACAGTCATCTTGTCCGGCTTGCAATTCGCAGCTTTTTCGTGACGTGTAATTCACTAAAAATTATAGTAACGCCTATAATGACTTGTTGTAATCGATTTAGTTGCATATGATGTGGAAGAAATGCCTGTCAAGTATTTCACAAATCCAATGGTATATTTTCAGCTTACGTATAACACCGACAATTAGCAACTACGTGCTGTTATAGCTTGAGAAATGTGCCT
The DNA here is from genome assembly GCA_963070105.1 of Litomosoides sigmodontis. Classification (NCBI taxonomy): domain Eukaryota; kingdom Metazoa; phylum Nematoda; class Chromadorea; order Rhabditida; family Onchocercidae; genus Litomosoides; species Litomosoides sigmodontis. Next base: position 1,959,024 of record OY718807.1, on the reverse strand, counting down.
CTCAGTGATTCTGGTCATTCTTTGTTTTTTTCTCCCAGTAAGTTAATTCGTTTCTGAAATGAAGTAAAAATTTAGATACAAATTCTTAATTTAATATACTTTTTAAATGTCAGTTCGTAACCACTTTTTTGACTTGAAAATATTTGCTTGCTATTGACACACATCAATATCAATCAATTTTGATTGACAAAGAATAATTTTTTAAGAAAGAATAAAGTGCTGAATTTATTGCAGCCTCTTGCCGTTTTACTGGTTCGCGGTTGTGACATACATTTCCTATTGAATATTATTTTCACCATGCTGGCTTGGATACCTGGTGTTATCCATGCAATCTACGTTTGCTTTTATTTCGAATGTCCACGTACTGTTTAAAACAAATGAAATTTTTAATTCAGAAACGAGAAATTTGTTAAGTATTGATTGAGCTAGTACTTGATATCATCAGCTATTGTTATCATTTTATTTCAAACGATAACAGCATTTCCAAATTTTTGCCAAAAGAAAAAAGTAGGTGCGATCCTTTCCAGCTATTGTCCAACGAGAATCACTTTAGTAAAATCTTAGGTAATATTGTACGTCTTCATGATAGGAAAATAATTACCTTAGAGTGATTATAATCCTCTAGAGGAAAAAGATATTTTCACGTTTTATTAATACTGATATCATAAATTATTCTGTAATTTCACGAACAAAATTTAATCTAAAAAACATCTCATTACTAACTGTTGATGCTTTACTTTGTTTATGTTTTATACCATTCTATAAAACCTTTTCAGAAATTTTATAATGAGCTCTTTTAATGGCATATGTAGAAAGCAATCCTTTTTTTTTTCCACTGAAATTGTAAAAATTATACTTTTGTGTATCGCAACAATAGTAAAATTACTCTATCCTATTGGATTCTCGTCTAATGTTTTGCTTCATTGTACTGATTTGTTTTCCAATTTTTTGTTTTTATTTTCCAAAGTATGGTGGCGAGTATTGCCTTTTTAAGGTTTTTTATTCGTCATAAATACTACATACTTAAGATGATGTTAGAAAATTCGGTCAAATAGCTATGACAACATTAATGTTAAGGAGAGAAAAAAAATGAAAGGAGCAACAAAAGAAATTAGCATTTAATTTCTATCCCTTCTATTATCATATCTTAAAACTGGATGGATCACACTTTGCTTCATCTTCTATGTGAAACAGATTTATTACAAATTTACAGAAATGTGATACGTTAAACACTTCTGTATTTTTTCTTCCGTGTAGTATTAGACCAATAAAATTTTTTTCAAATTTTCTTCATTGTTATTATACTTCAGTTGCTTTCAACATTGTAAATTACATGGTTTGCCTTCGGTGAGTGCGAATCAATTAGTTGCACTGCTTCAACATATCAGTATGTTACTGGTTACATGCATACATATCTGTGTATGCAAATATAATTTAGGTCATCCATCATCATTCCTGTAATCGATTGAGGTGTGAAGATGAGCGCGAGTTTCACTGACCTAGGAGATGTTCACTGTGACTTTAATCTTATTCATTCTAATAATTTTACTATTTTTTTCATTTATCACTTAGAAGTGAAGGAAAATTGTTTACGTAAGTTGAAATTTATATTTTATTGCAGTAGGAGAAATGAAGTGATGTAAGTTTTACACGGCTAAAATGTCTTACGATCATTTGAACTTTTTCCACTTCGATGATATATCACTTCAAAACATAATTTTTGCTATAGCATAGTGGCAGGTGAAAGAAGTTTGTAGTACATTTAAATCTTCGTGTAGTGCAAGTATGACGTGTAATGAAAAGGATGGGAATGTGAGAGGAAGTTATGTGAATGTATCCTTTTCACTTACTAAATGATTCACAATAACTAGTATATCTGTAGGTGGACAAGGGAGGGCGACAAAATTATAGAAATGAAATGTTTTGTTTTTTTTTTTTGTTCTCCACAACACAACTATCAATCATTTTTTGGAAATTCATTTCACAGAGTACAGTGAATAACATCTTGTCACATCCAACGAATTTTTTTCCTCCTCCTCCTCAATACTTATCTACCATTCATCACTTTTTTTTTACGTTTCATTTCGTAATTGAATACAGTTGTAGTTTTGCATCATTTGATGCATCATCCATCCATTCATCCATCACATTTCAATTATTATTCCTTTATTCAAATAGCTTATGTAGCATTTCGCATAGCAATTATTTAGTTTCATTAATTTTCTGGTTTCTAAGCCTTTTTCGTGTAGCACAAGCAGTTTAGCTATTGTATGGAAAAAATATCCTGTTGAAAGTTGAATGTTTCTATAGCAATTTTTCATCATATTTAATGTTATATGAAAAAAAAAATTGATTTTCACCTAAAAAACCTTAATCTTCTTTTTCGTAATAATAGAAACTTTGTACAACAGTGCATTAATTTTATGATTTGGAAATTACTCGTCTATTATATGATCAGAGGAATTTTTGTTGTGTAATATTAGCAATTAGAATAATTGCACATAAACGATAAATAACCATAGCGACAGCTAAAATTGATTATTTTGATGAGGTCCTAGTGTGATTTGCTGTCAAGACTTTCAATAGCTTATCAAGACAATTCATTAATTCATCCCATTTTTATTTATTATTCCACTTATGCATCATTTCAAAAAGAAGCATCACTGTTATCAGTTTCATTCTACTCTATCAAAAGCTAATCAGTTTGATGATGCACTTAGTTTTTATCAAAAACCGCTCTATTATCAATCACTAACGCTGTAATCACTTTTTCTTTATCAATTGAAAACAAAAGGGTAGGATGAGAAAATAAAGCTTAATAAGTTGACGGGCTGATAAGGAAGAAATGGTGTACGTATTAGTGAATTGTGGTAATTAACTGTACTAAAATTAGATGTTGGATTTTTGCGAGCAATTGCAGTGAAGTAATTTTGTTTGTGTGAAATGTGAATGGCAGTCTCATTTTAATCTACTTTTTTAATTAAAATTTTGCTATGAAACGATGTATTTGCACTTTTTTAATTTTAACGGCGGAATTTTTTAGTGTTTTTTTTTTGCGAATATCTTCTCGTCTGCAATTTTATTCTGTGAAAAAAAAGAACAATTTTTAATGTAATTTTCCATTCTTTCATTTTACGACTTTTCCAGCAGATAATTCAGGATTTCATTTCAAACATTTTCTAGCACGATAATGTAGAAATCATCGCTTGCTTGTGATTTTTTTTTTATTATGAAAATGTTGTCGCTATTTTCCAATGCTACTAGGATTACTGATACGACGGATATGCCTTATTTTCCTGCAGTTTATTTAAAAGTAATTTTTATGCTTAGAAAATGTTAGCGTTGAAATAGCTTTTAGCAAATGAGTGTAAGTATTTGTTAGGTGGAACTACTTTTCGTGCGGAATTATTAATTTTAATGATGTTAATTAAAGGTATTGAAGTCAAGCGTGATATTAATATTAATTTTAATCAACTGATGTATTTCATCGGTAATATTAGAAAGTAATAATTGATTTAACAAAATTGCTTTTATGTTAATAAGTTATGATGAATGAAAGTAATATTTAGGAAAAAACAACTAGAATTTTTACTGAATAAATTTTTTTCATTTTCCGTTTGACTAATGAAAATAGTATTTGAGTGGTTTGTAATTTTGTTTCTGCCTCCCTTTATTTTTCACTTTAACAACACAAACTACTACTTAGCTATAAATTAGTGTGCGTTCGATTGGCAAAAAAGAGAAAATAAAAAAAAAGGCAGGCAAAAATTGGGTCGGAAGTTCTCTTCGTTTCGTTTTAAATAAATTAAATTATTTTTATTTAAAAGACACATCCTTAATGCTAGGTGTAAATAAATGGCTTCCCGAGGTTGTCCATTTTATCTGCTAATTCGACTGATTCTAAATATGATGGTATCGGTGACCAGTTCTGGCATACAATCAATTGCTCGAGTTCGATTCGATCCTCCCTACATTCATGATCTTGTAACTGGTACGAATAAAACTGTCAAAATAGCCGTTGATGTCGATACGAATCGTCAAGCATTTGTAAAATTACCACCCGAAAAACCATTTGCAGTTATTCTAAAGTTAGAAATTTTCGTCATTTAAAACTTTCAAATTTTAATATTTTACTTTTCTTATTAAAATTAAATGTCACTTTGTGTTTCATACACGATTAATGCGTGCAATGAATAATATAGACTCTTAAAAAACAAAGTAAACTCAACTACTTGATGTCATCTAAGCAACATTATCATCTATGTTTACAGATCAGCTGATGAGAATATTGCTACAGCAGCGAAAAAACTAGAGCAGTTCAAATTGGGTGAATATTCGTCGAAGAGAAACGATTCTGAGACATACGAAGTTTCCACGAAATTATTCTTTCACAATTCATTCAAAATCTTTCTTACCCGCAAATTTGCTGACATTTTGAGACGAGTAATTTGTTGCAATTTTACAGATAAATGTTACACTTACGGGAAATTTTATTGGTAAAACAGCCCTAAAGGTACGTTTAATGAGCATGAATGAAACTATGGATGCTGATCGATTTTTATATGAAATAGACAAAGTAAGTAAGTACAATGCTTATCAATTTTTATATGGAAGAGACAAAGTAAGTACAGTGTTGTTTTCATTAAGCCACTGGTGTTACAATTTTAGAACTTTCATTGTAATAGGAAATTCGTTATTTTATTGCAGGATGAAAGTATTTTTGATCGGAGTAACTCGTTAGATGTTTGGGTTATTCAGGACAGCAAAAGACTTGAAAATCGGTTATTTTTATCAGCACTGGTTATTTTAATTATCATCGCCAATATGTTGATGGGTTGTGAGGTAATTGTTTTTGCTTTCAGAAATGCACATGTAGAAATCTTTTTTCAAATAAATGTGATCAATTTTGGTTTGAAATGGATCGTTGTAACTGATTTACTAGTTATTTTAGGTTGATGCACATGTTATGTTAGAAGTGATTAAAGAACCCGTAGCACCGTTGATCGGTTTTTGCACACAGTTTATTGCAATGCCTTTGGTTAGTTAAACGAAATTAATTTACTTATAAGGGATAATTTTTAAAACCAAGCTGTATGCAAAATTTTTTAAGCCCAAATATAGCCTATAGTTTGGAGAAAATAATAAATGATTTATCACTGACGAACTGCTTTTCTTGCGGAGCATTGAAATTGAAATGGCGATGTTATTCCTCCTATTTGGAGTAAAACACCACTTAAGGATTTTCGAGCCAATTGAACTGAACTGTACGATTTTTCAGTGCCCAAACATGTTGCGCTTCTCGAAGCTTTCAGAATAATGTTTTGTTATAGATCTTTCTGCCACAGTATGAAGGATGTGGAAAAATATTTACTTTTTTATTTTTTTAGCTTGCTTGTGGTATCGCAAATGCTGTGTTCACCTCTAATGGTTTGCATTCCTTCGCACTTGGTTTATTTGTTACTGGTTGCGTACCTGGTGGTGGTGCTAGCAATTATTGGACTATTTTGTTGGATGGAAATTTACCGGTATCTCTAACAATGACATTTTGTAGCACAGTAGCAAGTTTAGGTAAATTTACCTCTTTATTACTAAACGAATAAAAGTTCAAGACAAAGAAAGTGTTTTTTAGTCGTTGTTTTTTTCTTTTTTTAATCATTTCAGGTAGTTTTGTTTTGTGCTCATCTTCAAAAGCGCATATTGTCTTTTTTTTGATAGATTTATTTCCTACCTTATTCTAAATTTTTCACGTATAAAAATTTTCTCCTGAATTACACATGAGGTGGAGTAATATTTTCATTGTGAAACTATTTTATGACAACATTATAGTGATGATACCACTGTGGATGTGGCTTTTGGGTTTCCACTTTCTTAACAGTTTCCATCCTGAAGTAGTTATCAAGGTTCCATATATCAAAATCGTCTCTTCCTTGATTATACTGATAGTGCCGCTGATTTTCGGTGTTGTAATTTCACATTTCAAGCCGGATTTGCGACTTCGGGCTCGAAAGGTTTGCTTTCTCAAACTACTAAGGAGAATGGATTTTGTTATCCTGTTTTGTGAGCTTTCAGGCAAACAGTATTTGCTCGCTAACACAGACATTTTTAGGTTATGCGCCCGTTTATTATATTCGTCCTGGTTTTTTTAATTGGTTTCGGAGCAATAGCCAATTCATATATGCTTCGTTTACTGACGTGGACAACTGTTATCGGGTATCATTTTACTTTTTATTTCTTATGAATGTTTCAATTATTCATCTCATCTTTTTCTTTTACATTTTATTTCTTCAGAAGTTTATTGCTTCCTTGGTGTGGCTTTGCTATTGGTTGCTTCACAGCAGTTATTCTTCGACAGTCACCACCCAATGTCACCGCGATAGCAATTGAAACTGGGATTCAAAATACCGGTATAGCTATCATGTTGCTAAAGGTAAGTTATTACTAATTAATTATTAATTAATTAACTATTAATATTAATGTATGTATAATTAAAGAAAAATTGATACGAGTAAAATATATTCTTTTGAAGGGCTACTTTAGTAGGCAAAGATATTAGTATAATTCTGATTCATAGCTAAGTCCATTTGTGAAATAAATTGTTTCATAACGAAAAAGAGTGTTTTTTATTCTAAAAATCTTTGAGTTCTGTTCGTCATTTGCTGAAAAAATTTTTGTGTTGGTGGATATTCTTCTTTTTTCATTTAAAATTACCATTGCACACTTTCAGTTCTCGTTTCCTGATCCGGATGCGGATATTAGTGCGCTGATTCCCGTTATTTGCGCAAGTATGACACCAGTACCGCTGCTGTTCATTGCAGCAATACATTGGTTGTGGAAAAAAGTAGGAAAGAAGAAGGAAATTGAGGAAAATAATGATCTCGAAAAGACAGCGGTCAAAATTAATTCAATAACCGGCAACTCCAAGAATACTATTACTGCTGCTAGATACAAATCAAGTCTAAACGACGGCAGTCCGTTAATGAATGTGAATGAGAAGCAAAATATCTTTCAGCAAATCTCTCTTTCTTAATATTTATTATACAACATTTTAGTTAACCATTTGCTTTATTCATGCTGATTATCGAAGCTTATAACACCTATGTTACAAGTAGTATCTCTTTTGGAAATTCTAGAACATTTTAGTGTTAAAAATTAGATCCTGTATGGCATAAAAAATGCGTAGTGTTTGAAGACGACTACGTTTAATTTTATTTCACGCATGATTTACTTTAGGTTACGAACTAGCACGGCTCTCTTAATAGGCATAGATTGTGGATCAAACAATGCTTTCTTTTTTTCAAACCATTCATTTTACTATATCAATTTCCGTGCAGTATTGCATTCTATTATAATTCCTACACAAACATGAAATAAATAAAGGAAATTAATGTCCTTTATTTATTTCATCCTTACATTATTTTTTATGTTAACATTAGGTGTAGTTTTAAGGGAATCTGTTAGAAAGGTTTCTGAATTTTTTTTAAACTACACCGTGCAGTGCTGTCGTAGGTTTTTCGTTCTGCTTGTGTGTACTTGTAGGTAGTGAATAATTGCAACGATGTGAGATTAGTATCAGATCATTCCATTGATTCATATCATGAAAAAACGAAGTTAGCTTCCAGTTGATACTAATTTTAAATTAGATTTATATTTTAAATCAATTAGATTTTAAATTATTTGAGAATCAAGTTAAAATGTTGTGGTTGTGACAATTCGACTCTGTGATAAAGTCAGATATGAAGTTCTCTTATTTCAGAAATGAATTGATCTCTGCTCACGAAATTTCGTTAATAAAGATATTCCAGACTGGTTAGACCAATACTTCATATATCGCACTGTGATAGTGATGTGAAATGACCATTGCTATGTAATTTAATACGTGATATATCAGAAACAATTGGATATGTATGATAAATGACTGAACCCGTGCTCCCAGTTCTCGAAAACCACCCCTGAAGTCTCAACAACAATCCCATCCAAGTGGGATTCATTACGATACCATATTTAATGCCGTGGGATGCTAATTTCACTGCAGCCTACCAAATGACGCACACAATTGTCACAGGAGTGTTTTAATGCAGTGTGGGTGCTCCGTGGGTATTGTGCGTATGCGTTGGATTTGTTTATACGCGTGACGATTGTTTACGCGATAGGTTTTAAGAAAATGACTCATTAACCGGCGTCGGTTGAGACACGATTTAAAGTATCCATACGGAGGAAATTTTTCACTATTTAAATTGTCGATGTCAACTTTTATTATATATGACGCGTGACTTTGATGAGCATGTCGTTACCCTACTGATGTCAGTATTAAGCCAAATATGCTCATTTAGATGACCGTTGAAAGCGCTGCATCGTTATCGACGAAACTAATCAGTATTGATGAAGTATGCTTTTTTCTTAGTTATTGCAACGTGTATTTCTGTGAATCGACATGTTTTGTAGCTTTAGAAAAAATGATAATTTGCTATTCATATTTGACAAAAACTTGAAATTTATAGGTTAAATCAACAACTCGAAAGCAAAGAGTTGCTGCTCATAGCCATGTGAAGGGCTTAGGATTAGATCCGGAGACGCATATGCCTAATGATAATGTAAGTTCTTTAAGCAATTTCAGATGATTCGAACTCATGTTTTTCTACGGAAAATAAGTTTATTCGGCCCGAATTACATGTTATTCAGCGCACCGTTTTTTTTTTTTTTTTCAAATGTTATCAACCGAAGTTCAAGATAAATGGTGTATGGTCTTTCCATTGAATTCTACGTTTGCATGGACTTCTAATTATTCATAAGCAAGTAAAGGAATAGTAGTAAGAGTTATTGCTACTTGAAAATGCCTTGTTTAGAACGACGTATTTAGGCAAGTGGTTTCATTGGGCAGTTGGAAGCACGAGAAGCGGCGGGGGTGATTGTGGACTTGATTCGTACGAAGCGTATGGCCGGACGTGCTATTCTTCTAGCCGGTCCACCAGGAACTGGAAAGGTATGTTCTTCGGTGTTTGTGATTCTGATTAAAAGGCCGCTTTTTAACATTTTAATTTTAAATAAATAATTCTAAGGGCTTCTGTTTGAAAATATTTCTGATGAAATTCATTGCTTCTCATCTTATTTGTAGACGGCCATAGCGCTAGCAATGGCACAGGAATTGGGTGATAAGATGCCGTTTTGTCCGATGGTTGGTTCTGAAGTTTACTCGTCAGAAGTGAAAAAAACTGAAGTACTAATGGAAAATTTTCGACGATCGATTGGTATTTCCATTTTGTATCTTGTCAGTAAATGGATATGACGAAGTTTGAGCTACCTGTTATTCTTAATCACTAAAGCTAAATTCGTTGGAATATTTTTGGCTAAATTCATATTTGAAAATCACTAACCATAAATTATTTCGAATATATTTGTTGCAGGTTTACGTGTCAGAGAAAAGAAAGAAGTATATGAAGGTGAAGTTACGGAATTAACACCAGTGGAAAATGAAAATGCAATGGGTGGCTATGGCAAAGTTAGTTGTTTAACTTACCACTGACTGTCACAGCTGAACAGGGAAGGTGGAGCTAGTTTATTAAATAAATTCTGATATGTTAATGGAATACTCTCTATTGCTTGAGATTTGAATGTTTATTTCAAGTAGTTAGTAACAAAGCAGAGAACTGGTAGAGAATAGTTACAATACTAAGTAAATTTTCACATTTAAAATATTACTAGTAAATATTTTGCAGATAATATCACATGTGTTGATTGGCTTGAAAACCGTTAAAGGGAGCAAACAGCTGAAACTTGACCCATCAATTTATGACACGCTTTTGAAGCAAAAAATTGAAATTGGGGATGTTATCTACATTGAGGCGAATAGTGGAGCCGTGAAGGTTTGAATGTCTTTGTTATTTTATAAATCACTTATCCATTCAATTATATTTTTTTGTTGTAGAAGTTAAAACAATTTGTTAAAATGTGGGATAAGGCATACCTATTTAGAGGCTTGGTCGGTGTGATGTGTACGCTACGGAATTTGACTTAGAAGCAGACGAATTTGTGCCACTGCCGAAGGGCGATGTTCGGAAATCGAAGGAGATCGTACAGGTGTTAAATATTTTAATGATCATAAACTTCGTTTTCGTAAATTACAATTCATTCTTCACGACACATTTGACCACTACTTTTGATTCTGATTTTCAAAGAGTTTGAAATGAAGATTATAGGATGTTACATTGCACGATCTGGATGTTGCAAATGCTCGTCCGCATGGTACTGCCGGTAACGTGAATTCACTTGTAGGACAGTTGTTGAAACCGAAAAAAACTGAAATTACAGAAAGGTTACGGCAAGAAGTCAACAGCGTTGTCAACGATTATATAGAACAAGTATGTTTTAAGATATTTTGAAGATGACACGAGTTATTTGATGATTCTCATGTCTTCAGGGTATTGCTGAATTAATGCCAGGCGTGTTGTTCATTGACGAGGTTCATATGCTCGATATCGAATGCTTCACATATTTACATCGAGCGCTTGAGAGTACTATTAGTCCTATTGTAATATTTGCAACTAATCGTGGGCAATGCAAAGTTCGGTGCGTTTATATGCAAGGATTCTTTTTTAACTAATGTTTCAGCGTATAGTTATTTACATTTTGTTCTCGAAAAGTCTGAACATTACGATTTGTTTAATGAAAGGATTCTTTTTCTTCAGGGGTACAGAAATGGTATCACCGCACGGTATCCCGTCAGATTTATTAGATCGGATCTTGATAATCATTACGAAGCCGTATAAAATTGAAGAAATATTGTCTATCGTAAAAATCCGAGCCGACGCAGAGGGTGTAAAATTGGATGACGACGCTTTAACACATTTGAGTAACTTGGGTGCAGAAACATCTTTGAGATATGTTGTGCAATTGCTTACACCTGCAAAACTGCTTGCCCATGTAAACAGTCGTGATATTGTTACGGTTCGTTTTTCTTTCTATTCGATAATTTGCATGTACAATAGGGCATTTGTTGTTTGTGTATTATACCTGATTTCTATTAATATGGAAAGTAGCTAAAATTTTTTGCTTGAAATACTGCCTTCTGCCTTCTGATGATGCATTTCATTCATGTTCCCCTATTCTGTTTAGACTATTAGAAGATTTTTTTTCTTCGAAGTGACTGACGGTCAATTTGTAACTAGATTAATAATTAGCAACTGGTTTTTTATTCAACGTGAAACGACATTTAGAAAGATGATGTGCTACAATGTGCTCAGTTATTCATCGATGCCAAAACATCGGCACAATTAGCGCGTTCGAATATCATTGGAGATCTTACCCACACATCATCTAATGCACAGCTGGATTCCAGTGCGGTTGCTCATCCGCTGAACTCACTAGCAGCAAGTGGTGGTGACGCTCCAATGGAAACAGATGGGACATAAGTGAAGTTTTGTGTTCAGAAAGAAATTGATGTTGTAATGTTAATTATAGTTTTCTACTATTTGTTCTTCAGATATGTTTTCTATGTTTTCTTTTTTGATATTGCGAAAGTTCTAACGTAGATTTTTCGCATTATTTGACTGGAAGGATCAGTTTTGGAACGAACGATAATCTTGTTATGTTTCTAAATTGTTGCAAGTTATCTCCTCCACGGTTGAGATTATGCTAGAAGAAGATGGGTTGAGTAGTTAAGATAAAAATGAAGCGTTTTTTCAGTGGTTTATTTTGTTAAGATCAGTAATAATTCATTATGTGTTTGAAAATTTGAAACTCCTGTAGAATGCTTAGTTTGAAATAGTTAAATATTTGTTTGTTTAATATGAACATCTTGTACTTTTCAAAAATTTGTGCGAGGTCGGGCATCGTGTATTTTTCAACTTTCTTATAATGTTGTATTTTTTGATCTCCAATCTCGTTTTGTCTTGTTTGACATTGTTGATTAAATAAAGTATAAGCCAAGTTCATCATTAATTGGTCATTTAATTTTGATACCTATGCTTTTAAGCACCATGTTGCCGTGGTATTTTTAAATTTTAACAAAATTACTTTGTTTTTTTGAAATTATGCTTATAGGAAGTTTCATATTTTTAGGTCATGCTCATAATTTGTCCAAATTTTTTGCTCTTTTATATTTTCTATTCTTATTCTAATGTCGTTTTAAGTCCTCTTTGATTGCGGTGCTCGAGCACTTCGTGCAAACGTCACAAGAGTTTCATTAGTTGTGCAACTTTTTCTTCGCATGTTATATCACAATACATAGATTTAAGAGCTACAGAAAGTTAAGTCTTATTTAATCAGGCAAACGAAAATTTCATTAATTGCTGTTACGAAGAAAAAAGAACAGGAAGATGGAGGTTGGTAAAATTGGTGGTGATGAATGGGACCAAATTCCTGATGACGAGTTGGAAGAAACAATCGCTGAAAGACTTTGGGGTCTTCGTGAGATGTTTCCGGATGTATTCAGATGCAAGTTGGAATCATCTGTTGATTGGTCGATGTGGGCAGCCAAACATGCGGTAAACGGTTTTTTTCATACGTTTGGGTGATATTCATGGAGCGCGTATATATTTCTTTCGATATTTCCTGCCGGGAAATGTTTTGCTGTTATCTATGGCGTAGATAATGCGTACTTATTGGGGTGGCAAATATGTAGTACAATTCAACTTTGAATGCGTTTTTTTTTATTTCAGTTTTCTTTTATGAAATCTGCACTTTGGATTGTATCATCGTCGATGATGATTTTAGTCTTGCCATATGTAATCGAGAAAGAGAGGTCTGAGTACGAAAAAAGTCAGGTTTGTTTTTCAGAAATGCATGTTTTTGTCGATAGAGCTGTTTAATTTGAATGGTACTAACGTGCATTCTTTCGACCAATTAATCGGCAAGAATCTAGCGTAATTAATCTACTTGTTGTTAAAAGTACAATGGTGTCCATTCAAGTTGGTAGACTTAGCGGATTACTTTATTGAATCACTCATGTACTCATGTATATAGTGTTTATTGTATTTATTCGTATTACTATCAGTGCATAACTAATTCCACAGGCATTGATCTCCATAATTTATTTCAGGTAGCTCAGCAGAGGCAAATGTTGCTGGGCCCAAGTGCTGCTGTAAGTGCAGCGAAGCAATAGTGTTTTTCAAGTTTCAATGACTTAATTTTTACTTGTAATTTATGTCGTGCTTTGTTGTGCATTCATCAATTATTTAGGTATGAGCCGTTATCGAGACTTGGTTGTGTAGTTTCTTTTATGTTTGTTTGAGATATCAGGAGATTTAGCCTTTATAAGTCTTAATGTACTCTGAAAATTAAGAAACACCAAGTTGTGTTTTGGTGCATTATAAGTACCTTCATCAATGATTAAAACTTTACCCTGCAGCTAGAATAACTTTGAGCAAATAAGCTTTTGACTGTCGGTGGTATTTTGATGATTCTCACATTACTTTCTTCAAATTAAAATATCATTGTCCTCGATTTTTAAATTGGTTTAACTATAATAATAATGCATGAGAGTAAGGTTGGATTTAATTAATTAGTATTATTCGATCTACGAACTTAATTTTGTGCATTATTTCGTTGAAATAAAACATTAAAGTGCTATTCGTACTTCTCGCTTGTGCAGTTGTGGTGAAATGACACCACGAATAAAATATCAAGCCACGAACAAATTGTCAGCGTAGGAAGTATTCTACACTTTAAATCTTCAGACTTTACATTTAGCTGTGTGAAACACATTATGTGAATGAATAAATGCTACCATACAAATTCAAGCGATATTTGTGCACATGAACATGCTGAATTTTTAGGCGATCTGTTTGGGAAAAAACTTTCTTGGTGCATGATTTTTACACGTAGTTGTCAAGGCCTTCAGAGAAATGCTGTGGGTGCATTTTGCTTTCGAAAGTTCGCCAACAGTGATACACAGCAGGCGGTAGAAGTCAATGATAAATGGAGTGAGGTATATCGCTTTTATTTGGCATTAATGTGTTGATATTGATATAATTCGTCAATTTCTTCAAGCGTATGAGTGATGTAAATAATATTAATGTAATTGGTATTTCAATAGCTTCAACAATCATTCTAAGAAGCTTATTGTTTTACTACAGATGTGGAGCAATCGAAGACGAAATTGTTTAATGCGAAAAATAAGTTGAGGGGTGAACAAAGAGAATGTAAACTACTCTAATCAAGCTCAACATATTCTATTAATTTGTTGCAGATTGAGAAGCGGAATGCTTCGGCCAGGGATTTTGCGTTGGAAACATTTGATGAGAAGTTCGATTTGGCATCGAAACAGAGAAATGTCGTCGATAAATATGTAGGTTATTCGACTAAAGCTGAAAAGGTCATCTATTACCTCCAAAATATGAGATAGTGGAGTCAGAGGAGATAAAGCTGTCTTAAGATGATAGCGAATTGGAAGTGGGTGCTGTTTTTTCGCATATGTTCTGGTGTGGCGTAATTTAAAGTGCGAAAAATTCCGTTACAGTTAGCAATGCAAAATTCTTCCCCAGCACGACGGAAAAAACAAAAAGTGGAAGTCAACCGATTTCGTCCCATTGTATATTCAGAGGGAGAACTGGATAAATCAAACTTTATGCAGCCGCCGTCAAGGTTCTTTTTTTTTTTTTAAATAACGAAAATTGACGGTATAGAAGCTGTTATTCTGTTAGAAAGTGTCATTCTTGTTATTCTCTCCTCTGCAACAGTAATTCACGGAGTTAGTTAAATTATTTGCCACGGTTGATGCAGGTAACCTTATGTTTTTAGAACCCCGTAGTGTCATGCATGATCATTGAATTCAATTATGCTAAAAAATATGTTTGTTGATTTCCTTCGATTTAAAAATTCCTTGTTCACATGCAAAATTTCTTTATTTTACAAGTTCTAACTTGTTTAGAAACAATCCATTTCCGTTTGATCCAACCACAAATCCGTCATTGTTACCTCCCACACATTCATGGTCTATTGCTCATTACGTGAATCACTTACCGGTATTGCAAATACTTGTCGAATTGGGCATGAATTTGTTTGAGGTTTGCTCTCACCAGTTAAATTTTTTGAAGCACTGTTAGTCGGAAATTTCGAATAGACTTCTACAGTTGTCAAAGTATAAAATATGTACATTGGTCTGGCGGCTTTATAACTAGTTATAAATAACCGTTTTATAGGTGGATTCAATGGAGCATATTGGCCGTAAGCTGATAAAATTAGACTGGGAAAATGATGTACGACCAAAACTTGTTTGGTTGCTTCATCAAGTTGGTATGCCCATAACAGATGTTGGCTCATATTTAACGCGAAATCCATATTTCTTACTACAAGATTTGGAGAGCATGCAGGTCAACAATTGTTTTTCCTCATCGAAAATTTGAAAGTCTTCATTTTTATAAAAAAAATTGACTCTTAATAATAAATGTATTATGTCTTATGTAATTCTAGGTGCGATTAAATTACCTTTATACAAAGCGGTTAACTAAAGCAAAAATCCTGAAAATCGTGAAAAACAATAGGTTGGTCCTTTTATTAAAATCACAAAACATAATTTGTTGCAGGTTGTTGTGCCAGTAAATGAATAAAGAATTTTTTGTTGCGTTTTTAAAGTTTTCATGTGTATCCATTTTCATCAATGTATTTTATGTCAGGTTTTGGTTAAATACAGATGTCAAAACAACGGATGCACGCTTGGGATGGATTCAAAAGACCTTTGAGCTGACAGGCGATGAAATGCGTCAACTGATAGTTACCGAACCAAGAGTTATTATGTACGGTATTGGATCACTTGAAGTAAGCACGTGGGCAGTTTGTACTGGAATTATCCTGATCCAACATTTTAGAAATTTTGGTTCACTTTAACATAAAAAAAAGATTAAGAGCGCTCTTGCTAATGGAGATAATATGTATTTTTTGCAGCGACTTGTTACTATGTTAAACGAGGAGCTGGAATTTACAAAAGAACAAGTTAAGGCAATTTTGCTGAAAGACCCGAGAGTGTTCATGATGGGTAAGTAGGTTGTTTTTTAATGAATTTTTAATTTTATTAAACACTGATGTAATATTTTATTAGTAAATGCCAGACAATATATCACACATAAATCACACATTTTGCAGTGGATGCACAGAACATCTACTGTAAATGTGTGATTTATTCGTCTCATTATGACGGTGATATTACTGATATCAATGAGTGATGTATTGATGTTTCACTATAGTAAGAAGTTTTGGAAGTATTGATTTGTTAGTTTCAATTAATGTTTTAGAGCCGAATGCTGTACGTGCGACATACAATTATCTTCGTTACACTGTACATCTATCAAACGAGCAGATGTCTGAATGGCCACTGTGTTTAAGATTTTCCATTGCAGCAATCCGTAGACGACATGAGTTTTTGGTACGGCTGAATAAAGCTGATTACGACGAAGGTTCACCGAATTACGTGCATCCTAGTTCTTTGTTACAACCATCCGATCAAAAATTTGCTCTTAATGTGGCACATACATATTTGAATGTATATAACATTTTTCTGAAAAATTATTAATAAATTTCATTGTTGGATTACTCTGCTATAAACTTTTTTTTAATATCTCATGTTTGATAAGTAGAGTGTACGAAGTTCCATTACTTAGACTCGAAACAAAAAAGTATGAAAATGGGAGAATAGTCGTTTTTTGATTGTTAGATGCATATGATTTATAAGAAGAGGTTTTAAAACAAACATAACAACGCACAACAATCTAAATAAGATGTAGGGTGAGAAATAGTTTCTACGGATACAAACATAATTCTGTCCATGGACAAATATAAATGCCGAAGAAGAAACTCTAAATATACTCTTCGTGTCTAACTTATTTAAATAGGTGTCGTGTTTAGATGAATGTGAACACGCAGGCACGCATATGCTGTTATGAAATGAATAACTTTTTTTCATTCAAATATCAAAATTTTTAATGTGTACAAATTGAATCGTTGTGCCTATCTATTCATGTGGTAAGGAAAAGGAAGTGCTATCGAATTTCCTAAGGTTCATTTGGTTTTGTTTTTTTTTTTTTTTTTAAATCAATAGATCATAATGATGAAGGAAGCATAGTGAGAATTAGTGTAAGATGTGAAGGAATGAGGAAATGGAAGATGTGTGTATTTGGCAAGAATGGCCTTGATTAATGCGAATGCGTGGTTAGTTGTTGTTGGTGGTACTGGTGTCGTATGATGGTTAAGGTTGGGTCGCACGTTGACTTGAATGCAATCAGCAACGGTGGAACAGTGTTGTGTCAGTTAATCGTTGTAGATGTATATATATAAATACGTATATGTGTACTTTTTTCCCATTGAAATTAATAAGTGACAGCGCTTATTGACGTCCTTATTTTCGTTTTTTTTTTTTTTCATTTCTATTTGCCAATGAATTCAAAGTCAAATTATGTTGTGTAAGTGATCTATTTTACTTTTTGAGGATAATAGGAAAATCTTAGGTAGGATATTATTAGGAATTATTTTGATAGTGTATCATCTTAATCTAGTCGGTTTCTATGAAAGTTTTTAGTTCTGAAATTGATTTCAAAGCAGTGATAACATTTATAACAACTTATGCGTTTCTTTATGAAGTTGTTTGAAAGAATTTAATAATCAGTGATAAATTATTCAGATATGTTGAAGGAAACAAATTGTTAGCGTCCTGAAAATGCGACACAATTTAATTGAACCAGGTGACAATGAAGATATTACCAAAGAACGACGAGGGGCATCTTTTTCTGTTGGCAAGATGGCCGCATTCATTTATGGTGGCGAAGACAAGCTCCGTAGAAGACATGAAATATTGAAGTTTGTAGAGTCTCAGGAAGATTTTCAAGATCCTATACCACCTGAGTTTATGAGCCGTGAGGAACGAGTTGAGAATAATGCGCGAAAGGTTTTTTTTTTTTTTAATTTGCTTCCACCACAGTGTTTAGCTATTTTTCCTGGAAAGGAACTGTTCAAATTTTGAAAAAGAATTGTTTAAACATTTTGGAAGTTTATTCGAAATATTGGTCAGGTGATAGAGCTTGAGTGCATAGATTTTCTTGCACTTTGTTTTTAAATAAATCTAATAGTAATGGCATTATTACTCTGCTCAGATCGTAGCAATGACCAATAAAATAGCGTTTATTGATCAATCGGATATATTCGAAGAAGGACTCTTTTTCCAAAGGTATAGTTTATATTTTTTATCCGATAGTAAATTATTTGCTGAATCTTGATTATCTTCCAATTAGATTAATTGGATAATGGATAATTAGTTGGATAATTATAGTCTGGTAATGGGTCGTGATTTCCATGCAATGTCGTTGCATTACGGGATGTTCATACCAACTATTCAAGGACAAGCGGATGATGATCAGTTAGACTATTGGCTTCCGTTGGCTGTTACTCGAGGCATCATTGGGACTTATGCACAGACTGAACTTGGACACGGTTTATAATTTTGTTTTATACGTTTTTTAATCTAATGCATAAAAAAGTTTTGGTTTAGAATGGAAAGTCTTGTCTTTTGAACACCACAACAGATTTTATTTTTTTTTCAACAAATTTGATGTTGAATCTAATTTGTAAAATTTTTTTAGTAGAAATTATGTTATGATAAATTTAACTGTAACTGTTGTTTTCAAGGTACCAATATTTCGAGATTGGAAACAACAGCAACGTATGATCGGGAAACAGAGGAATTTGTGTTGCATACACCATCGGTTTCGGCAACAAAATGGTGGTCTGGTGGTCTTGGAAAGTCATCAAATTATGCCATAATTCCTGCGCAACTTATTATTGACGGAAGCAATAAGGGCTTACATATGTTCATTGCTCAACTTAGAGACCTAGACACTCACATGCCTTTACCTGGTAATTAAATTTTTATTACAGAATGGTAATGAAAGAACAGAGAATAAATCATTGTTTTTTCAGATAGCGGTTTTTAAGAGTATTTATCCTATATGTAAGAGGTTTGTCAATTGCGCACATGTTGCGGGTTTATGAATGAATATAAATTGGTGAGGAAGTGTAGACCGAAATTTCATGAAGCGCAGTCATGTTTGTTGCTTGTTCTCTGCCTAAATCTTATAAATGCTTAATTCAGGCATTACAATTGGAGATATTGGTCCTAAAATGGGCATCCCTGGTATTGACAATGGTTTTCTTATATTTAATAATTATCGCATTCCACGTAAAAATATGTTCATGCGTTATTCAAAAGTAAATTTTTTCCTATTTATATAAGTGCTTGTTTAATTATTTCTTGAAGTTTCTGAGTTTTTTTTGCATTAGTTAGGTCCTATCAAATGGTGAATACATTGCTCCGAAACATTCCAAACTGCGTTACGGTACAATGGTGTTTGTACGATCAATTATGGTACGAGATCAGGCTATGCAATTGGCTGCCGCAGTTACAATAGCTATACGTTATTCAGCCATTAGAAGGCAAGGAGAATGGAAACCCGGGCAAGTCTTTTGTTGTGTATGATTTGATATTCTATGCTATGTGCTAACAATTTATTTTATGCGCGCAAATTTTAGGAATCTTTTGCTATCATATACTTTGTTCAATATGGTTATCAGATTTACGATTTGATGTGTTACTGAATACATTCGTATTTGTTCAGCTTTTGAAGAATGGGAAACTTTCAGTTCGAAAGAAGTCCAAATACTTGATTATCGAACTCAGCAGTATCGCATTCTTCCTTACCTTGCGCAATCTTTTGTATTCTTGTTTGCCGCTACGGAAGTAAAAGATTTATATATGAGGGTATTTTTTGGCTTCTTTTGAACAATATTTCGCAAGATACAGGAAACGTTTTTTTTTTATCATTCCATAAATCATTAGCGATATTTACAATCACCATTTCATTTATGAGTTTTTTAAACTAATGTGTAGGATTTTTCAGGTCATAGTTTAAATTCAAGAATTTAAGGTCACTAAGCAACTTTCGGATGGTATTACTGAATTGGTGCAAGAATTACACATTCTCTCCTCAGGTTTCAAATCTGTCGTTACATGGGAGGTTGCAAAAGTTTGTAGCTTTTTCTTCGGATTACGCTATATTTCTTTATAAAATTTCAAAGAAGTAGCTAAGCACTGCTGAGACAGTGCCATTCTTAGAAGATTTATGTATTTGGGAATTGTTGCAGGGCATAGAACAATGTCGATTAGCATGTGGCGGACATGGTTATTCACATGCATCCGGTTTGCCAGAAATTTATTCCTTCGCAGTTGCTGGTTGTACGTACGAAGGGGAAAATATCGTCATGCTTCTTCAGGTTGCACGGTGCATCGGTTTAAGCTTCAACCTTTTTCTTAACTTTTATGAAAAAAAAATTAAGAATTTTTGAATCCCAGTAACAAACTATCGATATATTGCAGCTTTTTAATGAAAACAGTCAAAGAAATACGATCAAGCAATGCCCATCTAGAAGAAATTGCCAAGTACCTGCTTAGCAATAGGAAATATAGATCTAATTTCCGAATGTGGCAAACAGTTAAATATGAAGACTTAATTGAGGATTTCGAACAAGCCGCTAGAAACCAGGTGATTTTATAATTTCACAATGTGATTCTATTGTTGGCTGCTTCCAATGATGCCGAAATTGTGATATTGGACGTGTGGATTAGGAAGTAGAGGAAGGAATTCAAGAGAAACAGATCTAAAATAGTTGCAGCGATGTCCATCCTCATATCACTTTAGTTATCAATCACTCTAAAAAGTTGAAACGAATCTTTTGATTCCTATCACTTGATGACCGAATAATCAATGGTTATCCTTTGATGTTATATTTTTTACGTTTAATGCTGACTAAAACAGTTACTATTCCATACATTTATAATAAAACACATCCATAAATTTATAGATATATTTTACATTTGATTATCTACAACAGCTTCAAAAAGATAACCTTTCTCTTGAAGAAGCATGGAACTGCGCTTCGGTTGAGCTATGTCAAGCAAGCCGAGTGAGCATTATTATCTTTATGTTGTGTTATTTTGCGATACAATAACTTTCCGACTACTCCTAACACCGTACAAATTGATAAAAAACTTAAGAAATCGTAGAAACCTCTTAAATGGTTTCAGAAAAATTGAATTAATTGAAGTAAACTTCCAACATCCTGCAAAATTTAGTTTTCAAAATTTTATTTAACCACACTGTCTTCTAAGCTCTGTGCGGAGCAACCGCAAAGTTATGTTTATAATTTTCAGCTACACATTATTTGTTTCATGGCAAAAAGTTATTTTTCAAAAATAGCACAGTGCACTGAACCAGAGATCGCACGAATATTGAACCTGATTGGAAAACTTTACTCGCTGCATACGATTTCCAGTCACTGTTATTCCTTTAGGAAGGTAAGTCACGAAATATGATGCAGCGATAAGTAATCTTTTCAGTTCTTATTTGCAATTAATGAAGAATAGTGGTCACATATCTTTAAGGTAAACACGTGCAGTGGTAAAGAAATCACATAGAATATATCGCCGTTACTCACATGAGCATTGTTAAGGCTGATTATATGTCGGATGAACAAATGAAAAACGTAAAATGTGGTATCTATGAAATATTGGGAAATTTACGTCCGGATGCCGTAGCAATAGTAGATTCATTTGATTTTTCGGATCGTGAACTTCATTCTGTTCTCGGTCGACGTGATGGTAATGTTTATGGAGCAATGCTTGAATGGGCGAAACATTCGGAATTGAATAAAACTGAAGTAAGTGCTTAGGAATTGTAGTGCAACAGAGTTTCAGTTGAAAATTGTTGCTTCTGAAAGGCAAAAGATTTGCTACTGTACCATCAGCGAGGTATGTTTCTTGTCATTTGCGTAACTGTGCAACCGGATACGAAATATGAAAATGAAATGAAACGAATGTCCATATGCAGTCCCGACACTTTGAAATGAAATCTTTAATGCGTAAGATTTGTCTCAATGTGTATAAGGATTATATTAGAAGGAAAAGCCATTATCTTTCATGGATAGAAAATCATAAAGCATTTTACAACACTTGAACAGTTTCAGTTCTGGAACCTTTCGGTGTTCTGTTTTGCAGGTACTGTCAACATTCGAAAAATTTTTGGGACCAATGATGGAAAGTAGTCGATCAAAAATTTAAATTCTCCAATTATCCTTTTCTCTGATCCGTTATGTATCTTCAAATAAAGTGTTACTGCTTGTTGTTTGTTGTTTGTTGCGGTCTTCAATCCGATCTCATTCTATTTTATTCCGCTCTCACATTAGAAGATTACTTCCTTTTAATATGGAGAAATTAAGCGATATTATTGTAGTAAAGAGTACTCCTGTTCAAACACCCGATTTGCTAATTTGCATGTCGGTGGTGCATGACATGTCCAGATATTTTTATTCGCAGTTAATTTTTCACATTCAACCAGTGTAGAGATGGTTCTTTTCAAAGCGCGAATACATTTACCATGAACAAGTAGTTATCGCTCTAAAAATTCGATTTTTATTAATATCATTTTTTTATTGACCCTTCAGATATATGGAGAAGTCAGACGATGCGTCAGCGATTGAACAACGTCCATTTATGCTCAAGAAATGGAATGCATTGGCGACGTGGACTTGGGATGTAGAATGTGATATTTGCGCAATTTGTCGCGTACAATTAATGGGTGAGTGAAGCTAATTTATTCGCTGTAGATTTTTAATGAAGACTCTCAACGAAACTGTTGTACTTTACTTTTTTTTTATAAAAATTTTCAGATGCTTGCTTACGATGCCAATCAGAAAATAAACAAGATGATTGTGTTGTAGTATGGGGTGAGTGCAATCACTCATTTCATAATTGCTGCATGGCTTTGTGGGTGAAGCAGAACAATCGTTGTCCTCTCTGCCAGCAGGCAGGTACTTTCATTTTGTGCTGAATGAAAGAATCGAAAAGTCCTCATGTGTCTCTTTTTTTAAGAGGGTATAGAAGTATTTCAAGTTTACTGAAAGAAAATTGCAGTTCAATGATGTGTTCAAAAGGAAGTGGTCATGATTACTGCCGATAATGAATTTATTCTCTTCCCAATAAAATAATTAATTGCACTGCACATGCTATCCGTTCTGTTATTTGCAGGATTGGCAAGTGCAAAGGACGGGTCAATGAATTCTTTATGTAGCTTTGCTATATTATAATTTCCAAACTAACAATTTAATCAGTTGTCAGAGACGCTATCCAAGTGTTCATCACTCTTTAGTCTTGCAACTACTGCTGTAGTCATTTTTCAATTTTTTTCTATGATTTTTGTCTAGTTTTATAAAATAATATGAGCAATGGAACATTATTTCTTTGTACATACATTTATAGTCTATTCATATCTTGTAATTTATTTTCCATTAAATCTCGCAGTATTTTGTGATTGCAAATGAGGGAATGTAATTCTTTATATCATTAAATCATATGTGTTGGATGAAATGACCATAGGAAGATGAACCAATTAAATATATGATTTTGTTTTAAAAAATCAAGAACGATCATCTTTCATTAATAGCTGTGCACCTTTGGCTTCACTTACGAGATTTTGCTTCTACTATAGTCTAATATGGTCGGAAAATATAGCACGTAATGTTTCCTTTTCGATGTTGGCAAAAATCCTTCGTCTGAATTATGTAAGCAAAATCGCCATTCCCGCAGATCACTCCAAATAGTTGTCCAAGAAACCATCGTAGTGTTCTCTCTATTCGAATTTTAGATTTATTGATGTCATCATCCGTCTGCTGCAAATTATTTTCAATAAAATATATGAAAAATACTTTTGTCCATAAATGAAAATCTCCGCGAATTTCAGGACTTCATTCTATTTGAATCATTACTACAACTATTGCTTTAATTTGTTCAAAATTAATAAAGTCTCTTCGTTTGCTCCGCACGCTTTTATTATGATGAATTGATTTGTGGTGAAAGTTGATTTTTTTTTGTTCAGATGATAATTTGTGCTTTTGTGACGGAAACGAAATCACCAACTTTATCGATTATCTGCTTCATTAATTCATTGTTGCAGATCGGATCTACTTCGTGACCTTGATCGCTTTTTTGTGATGTCTTTCGTATGTACCGAAATCGACATGGAGCGGAGCAGTTTGTGCAGCAGTCATTCTGCAAAAATTAAAAATCATGAAATATAAATAAAACACCAATTTGCTAGAGGAATGCATAACTCCTAAAGTATTTTAATGAAAGTTGCGAATTAGGAAATCTAAGAGTTTTAAAATTTAATGATAGTATTATCCGAAATAATTTCAAATTAAATGTGATGAACATTTCAGTACCTACCTCTGGTGGTGCAGTATAATCATCAATAACGCAGTTAGTGTTATTCGATGAACAGTTACTTCTTATCGGATATTTAGTTCCATATTTCGGAGTGTTCATTCCTGCAACATATTTGTCCTTTCGACAGGTACTATTTGAAGTAGCTGCTTCTGTGATTTAAGATTTTAGTGATAGTGTCATAAATACTGCTAGTTTGATGTGACTTTGCATGATACTTTATGTTGTGAGACTCATTTTTCCTGTGCGTGAAGTTTGAGTTTCGTGGATAATGCTGGCGAAAAAGAAAAATATTAGATGAGTGATTGAATTGCTGACCGGATGGAGGTAGTTCGGTTGGTTTTGGCTCTTCAGAAAATGAAGAATCGGTTGCATTAGCAATATCATTCATGGGACAATCATTATGACTTTTATAGCTACCTTGATGATAGCTTTCGGATATTCCATCTGAGTAATGCATATAGTTGGAAGGTGGTGATACTGCTGGTGGACTAGGAGAAGGGTGTACTGCTGTTGGTGAACATGGTAGAGGTGATGATGGTGGTGGACATGGTGGTGCTGGAGGACAAAATGCTGGTCGAGGTGGTGAAAAAGGATGGAAAATTGGTGGGAGAGGTAAAGGAAGATGGAATAGTGGTTTTGATGGTGGACAAGGTGGAAAAGACGAAGAACAGGGTGGAATGACATGTGGTGGTGGTGGTGGTGGTAATCGTGGACAAGGTAATGTTCGTGGATATTCACATGGATGGAGCTGTGGTTGCAGCTGTGATGGTTTGGAGTAATATGCTTCTGCTATTGATAGTGCCACAAGTATTAGCATCGATGAAATTAGCTTTTCATTCGAATTCTTCTAAAATAATAAACTGTTGATTTTTTAAGTGATCATTTTAATAGAGGAATAAATGAACATTATTGCTGCACCAATCAACGGCATTTGTTATTAATCACCGGAATCTCTAATGAAAGCGAAGTTAATTAAATTTAATGTCTTATTCTCTGAGATTTAAACAGTGCTATTTATTTGCTGTCAGCATTACTATCATCACTTACTCTTAGCTATCTTTTAATAATCATTACTGTGATATCAATATTTTCGCTAAATGAAATATCATAAGTTAACTGATTAGCTAATTTTTTGTTCTATTGCAATTACACTATCAGTTGAAAAGTAATACTTTTACAAAGAGAAAGGGAGGTGGATGCGACGAAGCTCAAAGAAGTGTGAGATTAAAAATTTCGAAATACTTATTGAGGAAAAACAAGCGCGAATGGAAGTGTTGAAAATTGAGTAGATGAATGCAGGAATGGCCCTTTCACATGAGTGCCGCAGCATTGGTGAAGTACAAGAGAGTCACGACGAAGTGCTCATGATCCTCCTCTGTTCATTCTTCTAAAATAAATAATTTTTGCGAATTTTACTTTCTGCTGACCGATCAAATATCAATGCAACGATGAAACTTGCAGAATTGACGTAAAACATTTTTATGAAACAATTCCCTACAATATTTCTAACTTATACTTTTTGGAAAACATTAAGAATGGAAAATTCATGGAAACTCATCCCATCTGTCGAGTTAAGCAACGTTGGGCCTGATTAGTTTCATTTTTGTTAATTACTAAAGTTTAGTTACCCAATTACCTCAAACTGGGTAAATAAACCGACGACCTCATCTGCATCATGTAAGTATGGCAATGCTGCATCCAGCGATCGGTGGATTGTTATTGAAGGAATGTTGAAGGAAACGTGATCGACGTGTGCCGTGCAGCGTCCGTTCTACGATGACTCCTAAGCAATATTATGTTGTCCCGCTATATAGCAAGACGTTCCAAAACTTTTCTTCAAGCCACAGAAGCCGAAACTCTGGGCCGAAACACTCAATTACCTCAAACTTGGGTAATTAAACCGACGACCTCATCCGCATTGTGTAGTTATGGTTGTGCTGCATCCAGCGATCGGTGGATTGTTATTGAAGGAATGTTGAAGGAAACGTGATCGACGTGTGCCGTGCAGCGTCCGTTCTACGATGACTCCTAAGCAATATTGAAACGTGATCGACGTGTACCGTGCATCGTCCGTTCTACGATGACTCCTAAGCAATGTTATGTTGCCCCGCTATATAGCAGGACGTTCCAAAATTTTTCTTCAAGCCACAGAAGCCGAAACTCTGGGCCGAAACACTCAATTACCTCAAACTTGGGTAATTAAACCGACGACCTCATCCGCATCGTGTAGGTATGGTTGTGCTGCATCCAGCGATCGGTGGATTGCTATCGCAGGAGTACTAGATGGAAAACCAAAAAACGATGTCTACAACACCTGGGATTCCCAGGCCGTCTCCGATCCAAGTACTAACCAGGCCCAACGTTGCTTAACTTGACAGATCGGACGAGATGTCGTGCTTTCAACGTGGTATGGTCGTAGACACTTACGCCGTTCAGTGGCTAGATAACATTCCTTTATGCTACCGTCCTTTTTCTTTGTAATACCGCCATTTTCTAATCCCACGTTAGCATGTCACCTTGACGGAAACGTGATCGACGTGTATCGTGCAGCTT
Source organism: Litomosoides sigmodontis (assembly GCA_963070105.1). Taxonomy (NCBI): domain Eukaryota; kingdom Metazoa; phylum Nematoda; class Chromadorea; order Rhabditida; family Onchocercidae; genus Litomosoides; species Litomosoides sigmodontis. The sequence goes on along the minus strand of OY718807.1, from coordinate 1,932,218 downwards.
CCGTTCTACGACAATTAGTTCTACGACAAATAGGAATTTTACCTAGCCATTGAACCACACGAGTGTCTATGGCCATACCACGTTGAACGCACGACATCTCATCCCATCTGTCGAGTTGAGCAACGTTGGGCCTGATTAGTTTCATTTTTGTTAATTACCCAAGTTAGTTACCCAATTACCTCAAACTGGGTAAATAAACCGACGACCTCATCTGCATCATGTAAGTATGGCAATGCTGCATCCAGCGATCGGTGGATTGTTATTGCAGGAATACTAGTTGCAAAAAGTTTTCCATTGCAACTCACGCACCTGCTCCATGCAATGTTGAAGGAAACGCGATCGACGTGTATCGTGCAGCGTCCGTTCTACGATGACTCCTAAGCAATGTTATGTTGCCCCGCTATATAGCAGGACGTTCCAAAATTTTTCTTCAAGCCACAGAAGCCGAAACTCTGGGCCGAAACACTCAATTACCTCAAACTTGGGTAATTAAACCGACGACCTCATCCGCATCGTGTAGGTATGGTTGTGCTGCATCCAGCGATCGGTGGATTGCTATCGCAGGAGTACTAGATGGAAAACCAAAAAACGATGTCTACAACACCTGGGATTCCCAGGCCGTCTCCGATCCAAGTACTAACCAGGCCCAACGTTGCTTAACTTGACAGATCGGACGAGATGTCGTGCTTTCAACGTGGTATGGTCGTAGACACTTACGCCGTTCAGTGGCTAGATAACATTCCTTTATGCTACCGTCCTTTTTCTTTGTAATACCGCCATTTTCTAATCCCACGTTAGCATGTCACCTTGACGGAAACGTGATCGACGTGTATCGTGCAGCTTCCGTTCTACGACAATTAGTTCTACGACAAATAGGAATTTTACCTAGCCATTGAACCACACGAGTGTCTATGGCCATACCACGTTGAACGCACGACATCTCATCCCATCTGTCGAGTTGAGCAACGTTGGGCCTGATTAGTTTCATTTTTGTTAATTACCCAAGTTAGTTACCCAATTACCTCAAACTGGGTAAATAAACCGACGACCTCATCTGCATCATGTAAGTATGGCAATGCTGCATCCAGCGATCGGTGGATTGTTATTGCAGGAATACTAGTTGCAAAAAGTTTTCCATTGCAACTCACGCACCTGCTCCATGCAATGTTGAAGGAAACGCGATCGACGTGTATCGTGCAGCGTCCGTTCTACGATGACTCCTAAGCAATGTTATGTTGCCCCGCTATATAGCAGGACGTTCCAAAATTTTTCTTCAAGCCACAGAAGCCGAAACTCTGGGCCGAAACACTCAATTACCTCAAACTTGGGTAATTAAACCGACGACCTCATCCGCATCGTGTAGGTATGGTTGTGCTGCATCCAGCGATCGGTGGATTGCTATCGCAGGAGTACTAGATGGAAAACCAAAAAACGATGTCTACAACACCTGGGATTCCCAGGCCGTCTCCGATCCAAGTACTAACCAGGCCCAACGTTGCTTAACTTGACAGATCGGACGAGATGTCGTGCTTTCAACGTGGTATGGTCGTAGACACTTACGCCGTTCAGTGGCTAGATAACATTCCTTTATGCTACCGTCCTTTTTCTTTGTAATACCGCCATTTTCTAATCCCACGTTAGCATGTCACCTTGACGGAAACGTGATCGGCGTGTATCGTGCAGCTTCCGTTCTACGACAATTAGTTCTACGACAAATAGGAATTTTACCTAGCCATTGAACCACACGAGTGTCTATGGCCATACCACGTTGAACGCACGACATCTCATCCCATCTGTCGAGTTGAGCAACGTTGGGCCTGATTAGTTTCATTTTTGTTAATTACCCAAGTTAGTTACCCAATTACCTCAAACTGGGTAAATAAACCGACGACCTCATCTGCATCATGTAAGTATGGCAATGCTGCATCCAGCGATCGGTGGATTGTTATTGCAGGAATACTAGTTGCAAAAAGTTTTCCATTGCAACTCACGCACCTGCTCCATGCAATGTTGAAGGAAACGCGATCGACGTGTATCGTGCAGCGTCCGTTCTACGATGACTCCTAAGCAATATTGAAACGTGATCGACGTGTACCGTGCATCGTCCGTTCTACGATGACTCCTAAGCAATGTTATGTTGCCCCGCTATATAGCAGGACGTTCCAAAATTTTTCCTCAAGCCACAGAAGCCGAAACTCTGGGCCGAAACACTCAATTACCTCAAACTTGGGTAATTAAACCGACGACCTCATCCGCATCGTGTAGGTATGGTTGTGCTGCATCCAGCGATCGGTGGATTGCTATCGCAGGAGTACTAGATGGAAAACCAAAAAACGATGTCTACAACACCTGGGATTCCCAGGCCGTCTCCGATCCAAGTACTAACCAGGCCCAACGTTGCTTAACTTGACAGATCGGACGAGATGTCGTGCTTTCAACGTGGTATGGTCGTAGACACTTACGCCGTTCAGTGGCTAGATAACATTCCTTTATGCTACCGTCCTTTTTCTTTGTAATACCGCCATTTTCTAATCCCACGTTAGCATGTCACCTTGACGGAAACGTGATCGACGTGTATCGTGCAGCTTCCGTTCTACGACAATTAGTTCTACGACAAATAGGAATTTTACCTAGCCATTGAACCACACGAGTGTCTATGGCCATACCACGTTGAACGCACGACATCTCATCCCATCTGTCGAGTTGAGCAACGTTGGGCCTGATTAGTTTCATTTTTGTTAATTACCCAAGTTAGTTACCCAATTACCTCAAACTGGGTAAATAAACCGTCGACCTCATCTGCATCATGTAAGTATGGCAATGCTGCATCCAGCGATCGGTGGATTGTTATTGCAGGAATACTAGTTGCAAAAAGTTTTCCATTGCAACTCACGCACCTGCTCCATGCAATGTTGAAGGAAACGCGATCGACGTGTATCGTGCAGCGTCCGTTCTACGATGACTCCTAAGCAATATTGAAACGTGATCGACGTGTACCGTGCATCGTCCGTTCTACGATGACTCCTAAGCAATGTTATGTTGCCCCGCTATATAGCAGGACGTTCCAAAATTTTTCCTCAAGCCACAGAAGCCGAAACTCTGGGCCGAAACACTCAATTACCTCAAACTTGGGTAATTAAACCGACGACCTCATCCGCATCGTGTAGGTATGGTTGTGCTGCATCCAGCGATCGGTGGATTGCTATCGCAGGAGTACTAGATGGAAAACCAAAAAACGATGTCTACAACACCTGGGATTCCCAGGCCGTCTCCGATCCAAGTACTAACCAGGCCCAACGTTGCTTAACTTGACAGATCGGACGAGATGTCGTGCTTTCAACGTGGTATGGTCGTAGACACTTACGCCGTTCAGTGGCTAGATAACATTCCTTTATGCTACCGTCCTTTTTCTTTGTAATACCGCCATTTTCTAATCCCACGTTAGCATGTCACCTTGACGGAAACGTGATCGACGTGTATCGTGCAGCTTCCGTTCTACGACAATTAGTTCTACGACAAATAGGAATTTTACCTAGCCATTGAACCACACGAGTGTCTATGGCCATACCACGTTGAACGCACGACATCTCATCCCATCTGTCGAGTTGAGCAACGTTGGGCCTGATTAGTTTCATTTTTGTTAATTACCCAAGTTAGTTACCCAATTACCTCAAACTGGGTAAATAAACCGACGACCTCATCTGCATCATGTAAGTATGGCAATGCTGCATCCAGCGATCGGTGGATTGTTATTGCAGGAATACTAGTTGCAAAAAGTTTTCCATTGCAACTCACGCACCTGCTCCATGCAATGTTGAAGGAAACGCGATCGACGTGTATCGTGCAGCGTCCGTTCTACGATGACTCCTAAGCAATATTGAAACGTGATCGACGTGTACCGTGCATCGTCCGTTCTACGATGACTCCTAAGCAATGTTATGTTGCCCCGCTATATAGCAGGACGTTCCAAAATTTTTCCTCAAGCCACAGAAGCCGAAACTCTGGGCCGAAACACTCAATTACCTCAAACTTGGGTAATTAAACCAGCGACCTCATTTGCATCATGTAGGTATGGTTGTGCTGCGTCCAGCGATCGGTGGATTGTTATTGCAGGAATACTAGATGGAAAACCAAAAAACGATGTCTACAACACCTGGGATTCCCAGGCCGTCTCCGATCCAAGTACTAACCAGGCCCAACGTTGCTTAACTTGACAGATCGGACGAGATGTCGTGCTTTCAACGTGGTATGGTCGTAGACACTTACGCCGTTCAGTGGCTAGATAACATTCCTTTATGCTACCGTCCTTTTTCTTTGTAATACCGCCATTTTCTAATCCCACGTTAGCATGTCACCTTGACGGAAACGTGATCGACGTGTATCGTGCAGCTTCCGTTCTACGACAATTAGTTCTACGACAAATAGGAATTTTACCTAGCCATTGAACCACACGAGTGTCTATGGCCATACCACGTTGAACGCACGACATCTCATCCCATCTGTCGAGTTGAGCAACGTTGGGCCTGATTAGTTTCATTTTTGTTAATTACCCAAGTTAGTTACCCAATTACCTCAAACTGGGTAAATAAACCGTCGACCTCATCTGCATCATGTAAGTATGGCAATGCTGCATCCAGCGATCGGTGGATTGTTATTGCAGGAATACTAGTTGCAAAAAGTTTTCCATTGCAACTCACGCACCTGCTCCATGCAATGTTGAAGGAAACGCGATCGACGTGTATCGTGCAGCGTCCGTTCTACGATGACTCCTAAGCAATATTGAAACGTGATCGACGTGTACCGTGCATCGTCCGTTCTACGATGACTCCTAAGCAATGTTATGTTGCCCCGCTATATAGCAGGACGTTCCAAAATTTTTCCTCAAGCCACAGAAGCCGAAACTCTGGGCCGAAACACTCAATTACCTCAAACTTGGGTAATTAAACCGACGACCTCATCCGCATCGTGTAGGTATGGTTGTGCTGCATCCAGCGATCGGTGGATTGCTATCGCAGGAGTACTAGATGGAAAACCAAAAAACGATGTCTACAACACCTGGGATTCCCAGGCCGTCTCCGATCCAAGTACTAACCAGGCCCAACGTTGCTTAACTTGACAGATCGGACGAGATGTCGTGCTTTCAACGTGGTATGGTCGTAGACACTTACGCCGTTCAGTGGCTAGATAACATTCCTTTATGCTACCGTCCTTTTTCTTTGTAATACCGCCATTTTCTAATCCCACGTTAGCATGTCACCTTGACGGAAACGTGATCGACGTGTATCGTGCAGCTTCCGTTCTACGACAATTAGTTCTACGACAAATAGGAATTTTACCTAGCCATTGAACCACACGAGTGTCTATGGCCATACCACGTTGAACGCACGACATCTCATCCCATCTGTCGAGTTGAGCAACGTTGGGCCTGATTAGTTTCATTTTTGTTAATTACCCAAGTTAGTTACCCAATTACCTCAAACTGGGTAAATAAACCGTCGACCTCATCTGCATCATGTAAGTATGGCAATGCTGCATCCAGCGATCGGTGGATTGTTATTGCAGGAATACTAGTTGCAAAAAGTTTTCCATTGCAACTCACGCACCTGCTCCATGCAATGTTGAAGGAAACGCGATCGACGTGTATCGTGCAGCGTCCGTTCTACGATGACTCCTAAGCAATATTGAAACGTGATCGACGTGTACCGTGCATCGTCCGTTCTACGATGACTCCTAAGCAATGTTATGTTGCCCCGCTATATAGCAGGACGTTCCAAAATTTTTCCTCAAGCCACAGAAGCCGAAACTCTGGGCCGAAACACTCAATTACCTCAAACTTGGGTAATTAAACCGACGACCTCATCCGCATCGTGTAGGTATGGTTGTGCTGCATCCAGCGATCGGTGGATTGCTATCGCAGGAGTACTAGATGGAAAACCAAAAAACGATGTCTACAACACCTGGGATTCCCAGGCCGTCTCCGATCCAAGTACTAACCAGGCCCAACGTTGCTTAACTTGACAGATCGGACGAGATGTCGTGCTTTCAACGTGGTATGGTCGTAGACACTTACGCCGTTCAGTGGCTAGATAACATTCCTTTATGCTACCGTCCTTTTTCTTTGTAATACCGCCATTTTCTAATCCCACGTTAGCATGTCACCTTGACGGAAACGTGATCGACGTGTATCGTGCAGCTTCCGTTCTACGACAATTAGTTCTACGACAAATAGGAATTTTACCTAGCCATTGAACCACACGAGTGTCTATGGCCATACCACGTTGAACGCACGACATCTCATCCCATCTGTCGAGTTGAGCAACGTTGGGCCTGATTAGTTTCATTTTTGTTAATTACCCAAGTTAGTTACCCAATTACCTCAAACTGGGTAAATAAACCGACGACCTCATCTGCATCATGTAAGTATGGCAATGCTGCATCCAGCGATCGGTGGATTGTTATTGCAGGAATACTAGTTGCAAAAAGTTTTCCATTGCAACTCACGCACCTGCTCCATGCAATGTTGAAGGAAACGCGATCGACGTGTATCGTGCAGCGTCCGTTCTACGATGACTCCTAAGCAATATTGAAACGTGATCGACGTGTACCGTGCATCGTCCGTTCTACGATGACTCCTAAGCAATGTTATGTTGCCCCGCTATATAGCAGGACGTTCCAAAATTTTTCCTCAAGCCACAGAAGCCGAAACTCTGGGCCGAAACACTCAATTACCTCAAACTTGGGTAATTAAACCAGCGACCTCATTTGCATCATGTAGGTATGGTTGTGCTGCGTCCAGCGATCGGTGGATTGTTATTGCAGGAATACTAGATGGAAAACCAAAAAACGATGTCTACAACACCTGGGATTCCCAGGCCGTCTCCGATCCAAGTACTAACCAGGCCCAACGTTGCTTAACTTGACAGATCGGACGAGATGTCGTGCTTTCAACGTGGTATGGTCGTAGACACTTACGCCGTTCAGTGGCTAGATAACATTCCTTTATGCTACCGTCCTTTTTCTTTGTAATACCGCCATTTTCTAATCCCACGTTAGCATGTCACCTTGACGGAAACGTGATCGACGTGTATCGTGCAGCTTCCGTTCTACGACAATTAGTTCTACGACAAATAGGAATTTTACCTAGCCATTGAACCACACGAGTGTCTATGGCCATACCACGTTGAACGCACGACATCTCATCCCATCTGTCGAGTTGAGCAACGTTGGGCCTGATTAGTTTCATTTTTGTTAATTACCCAAGTTAGTTACCCAATTACCTCAAACTGGGTAAATAAACCGACGACCTCATCTGCATCATGTAAGTATGGCAATGCTGCATCCAGCGATCGGTGGATTGTTATTGCAGGAATACTAGTTGCAAAAAGTTTTCCATTGCAACTCACGCACCTGCTCCATGCAATGTTGAAGGAAACGCGATCGACGTGTATCGTGCAGCGTCCGTTCTACGATGACTCCTAAGCAATGTTATGTTGCCCCGCTATATAGCAGGACGTTCCAAAATTTTTCTTCAAGCCACAGAAGCCGAAACTCTGGGCCGAAACACTCAATTACCTCAAACTTGGGTAATTAAACCGACGACCTCATCCGCATCGTGTAGGTATGGTTGTGCTGCATCCAGCGATCGGTGGATTGCTATCGCAGGAGTACTAGATGGAAAACCAAAAAACGATGTCTACAACACCTGGGATTCCCAGGCCGTCTCCGATCCAAGTACTAACCAGGCCCAACGTTGCTTAACTTGACAGATCGGACGAGATGTCGTGCTTTCAACGTGGTATGGTCGTAGACACTTACGCCGTTCAGTGGCTAGATAACATTCCTTTATGCTACCGTCCTTTTTCTTTGTAATACCGCCATTTTCTAATCCCACGTTAGCATGTCACCTTGACGGAAACGTGATCGACGTGTATCGTGCAGCTTCCGTTCTACGACAATTAGTTCTACGACAAATAGGAATTTTACCTAGCCATTGAACCACACGAGTGTCTATGGCCATACCACGTTGAACGCACGACATCTCATCCCATCTGTCGAGTTGAGCAACGTTGGGCCTGATTAGTTTCATTTTTGTTAATTACCCAAGTTAGTTACCCAATTACCTCAAACTGGGTAAATAAACCGACGACCTCATCTGCATCATGTAAGTATGGCAATGCTGCATCCAGCGATCGGTGGATTGTTATTGCAGGAATACTAGTTGCAAAAAGTTTTCCATTGCAACTCACGCACCTGCTCCATGCAATGTTGAAGGAAACGCGATCGACGTGTATCGTGCAGCGTCCGTTCTACGATGACTCCTAAGCAATGTTATGTTGCCCCGCTATATAGCAGGACGTTCCAAAATTTTTCTTCAAGCCACAGAAGCCGAAACTCTGGGCCGAAACACTCAATTACCTCAAACTTGGGTAATTAAACCGACGACCTCATCCGCATCGTGTAGGTATGGTTGTGCTGCATCCAGCGATCGGTGGATTGCTATCGCAGGAGTACTAGATGGAAAACCAAAAAACGATGTCTACAACACCTGGGATTCCCAGGCCGTCTCCGATCCAAGTACTAACCAGGCCCAACGTTGCTTAACTTGACAGATCGGACGAGATGTCGTGCTTTCAACGTGGTATGGTCGTAGACACTTACGCCGTTCAGTGGCTAGATAACATTCCTTTATGCTACCGTCCTTTTTCTTTGTAATACCGCCATTTTCTAATCCCACGTTAGCATGTCACCTTGACGGAAACGTGATCGGCGTGTATCGTGCAGCTTCCGTTCTACGACAATTAGTTCTACGACAAATAGGAATTTTACCTAGCCATTGAACCACACGAGTGTCTATGGCCATACCACGTTGAACGCACGACATCTCATCCCATCTGTCGAGTTGAGCAACGTTGGGCCTGATTAGTTTCATTTTTGTTAATTACCCAAGTTAGTTACCCAATTACCTCAAACTGGGTAAATAAACCGACGACCTCATCTGCATCATGTAAGTATGGCAATGCTGCATCCAGCGATCGGTGGATTGTTATTGCAGGAATACTAGTTGCAAAAAGTTTTCCATTGCAACTCACGCACCTGCTCCATGCAATGTTGAAGGAAACGCGATCGACGTGTATCGTGCAGCGTCCGTTCTACGATGACTCCTAAGCAATATTGAAACGTGATCGACGTGTACCGTGCATCGTCCGTTCTACGATGACTCCTAAGCAATGTTATGTTGCCCCGCTATATAGCAGGACGTTCCAAAATTTTTCCTCAAGCCACAGAAGCCGAAACTCTGGGCCGAAACACTCAATTACCTCAAACTTGGGTAATTAAACCGACGACCTCATCCGCATCGTGTAGGTATGGTTGTGCTGCATCCAGCGATCGGTGGATTGCTATCGCAGGAGTACTAGATGGAAAACCAAAAAACGATGTCTACAACACCTGGGATTCCCAGGCCGTCTCCGATCCAAGTACTAACCAGGCCCAACGTTGCTTAACTTGACAGATCGGACGAGATGTCGTGCTTTCAACGTGGTATGGTCGTAGACACTTACGCCGTTCAGTGGCTAGATAACATTCCTTTATGCTACCGTCCTTTTTCTTTGTAATACCGCCATTTTCTAATCCCACGTTAGCATGTCACCTTGACGGAAACGTGATCGACGTGTATCGTGCAGCTTCCGTTCTACGACAATTAGTTCTACGACAAATAGGAATTTTACCTAGCCATTGAACCACACGAGTGTCTATGGCCATACCACGTTGAACGCACGACATCTCATCCCATCTGTCGAGTTGAGCAACGTTGGGCCTGATTAGTTTCATTTTTGTTAATTACCCAAGTTAGTTACCCAATTACCTCAAACTGGGTAAATAAACCGACGACCTCATCTGCATCATGTAAGTATGGCAATGCTGCATCCAGCGATCGGTGGATTGTTATTGCAGGAATACTAGTTGCAAAAAGTTTTCCATTGCAACTCACGCACCTGCTCCATGCAATGTTGAAGGAAACGCGATCGACGTGTATCGTGCAGCGTCCGTTCTACGATGACTCCTAAGCAATATTGAAACGTGATCGACGTGTACCGTGCATCGTCCGTTCTACGATGACTCCTAAGCAATGTTATGTTGCCCCGCTATATAGCAGGACGTTCCAAAATTTTTCCTCAAGCCACAGAAGCCGAAACTCTGGGCCGAAACACTCAATTACCTCAAACTTGGGTAATTAAACCAGCGACCTCATTTGCATCATGTAGGTATGGTTGTGCTGCGTCCAGCGATCGGTGGATTGTTATTGCAGGAATACTAGATGGAAAACCAAAAAACGATGTCTACAACACCTGGGATTCCCAGGCCGTCTCCGATCCAAGTACTAACCAGGCCCAACGTTGCTTAACTTGACAGATCGGACGAGATGTCGTGCTTTCAACGTGGTATGGTCGTAGACACTTACGCCGTTCAGTGGCTAGATAACATTCCTTTATGCTACCGTCCTTTTTCTTTGTAATACCGCCATTTTCTAATCCCACGTTAGCATGTCACCTTGACGGAAACGTGATCGACGTGTATCGTGCAGCTTCCGTTCTACGACAATTAGTTCTACGACAAATAGGAATTTTACCTAGCCATTGAACCACACGAGTGTCTATGGCCATACCACGTTGAACGCACGACATCTCATCCCATCTGTCGAGTTGAGCAACGTTGGGCCTGATTAGTTTCATTTTTGTTAATTACCCAAGTTAGTTACCCAATTACCTCAAACTGGGTAAATAAACCGTCGACCTCATCTGCATCATGTAAGTATGGCAATGCTGCATCCAGCGATCGGTGGATTGTTATTGCAGGAATACTAGTTGCAAAAAGTTTTCCATTGCAACTCACGCACCTGCTCCATGCAATGTTGAAGGAAACGCGATCGACGTGTATCGTGCAGCGTCCGTTCTACGATGACTCCTAAGCAATATTGAAACGTGATCGACGTGTACCGTGCATCGTCCGTTCTACGATGACTCCTAAGCAATGTTATGTTGCCCCGCTATATAGCAGGACGTTCCAAAATTTTTCTTCAAGCCACAGAAGCCGAAACTCTGGGCCGAAACACTCAATTACCTCAAACTTGGGTAATTAAACCGACGACCTCATCCGCATCGTGTAGGTATGGTTGTGCTGCATCCAGCGATCGGTGGATTGCTATCGCAGGAGTACTAGATGGAAAACCAAAAAACGATGTCTACAACACCTGGGATTCCCAGGCCGTCTCCGATCCAAGTACTAACCAGGCCCAACGTTGCTTAACTTGACAGATCGGACGAGATGTCGTGCTTTCAACGTGGTATGGTCGTAGACACTTACGCCGTTCAGTGGCTAGATAACATTCCTTTATGCTACCGTCCTTTTTCTTTGTAATACCGCCATTTTCTAATCCCACGTTAGCATGTCACCTTGACGGAAACGTGATCGACGTGTATCGTGCAGCTTCCGTTCTACGACAATTAGTTCTACGACAAATAGGAATTTTACCTAGCCATTGAACCACACGAGTGTCTATGGCCATACCACGTTGAACGCACGACATCTCATCCCATCTGTCGAGTTGAGCAACGTTGGGCCTGATTAGTTTCATTTTTGTTAATTACCCAAGTTAGTTACCCAATTACCTCAAACTGGGTAAATAAACCGACGACCTCATCTGCATCATGTAAGTATGGCAATGCTGCATCCAGCGATCGGTGGATTGTTATTGCAGGAATACTAGTTGCAAAAAGTTTTCCATTGCAACTCACGCACCTGCTCCATGCAATGTTGAAGGAAACGCGATCGACGTGTATCGTGCAGCGTCCGTTCTACGATGACTCCTAAGCAATGTTATGTTGCCCCGCTATATAGCAGGACGTTCCAAAATTTTTCTTCAAGCCACAGAAGCCGAAACTCTGGGCCGAAACACTCAATTACCTCAAACTTGGGTAATTAAACCGACGACCTCATCCGCATCGTGTAGGTATGGTTGTGCTGCATCCAGCGATCGGTGGATTGCTATCGCAGGAGTACTAGATGGAAAACCAAAAAACGATGTCTACAACACCTGGGATTCCCAGGCCGTCTCCGATCCAAGTACTAACCAGGCCCAACGTTGCTTAACTTGACAGATCGGACGAGATGTCGTGCTTTCAACGTGGTATGGTCGTAGACACTTACGCCGTTCAGTGGCTAGATAACATTCCTTTATGCTACCGTCCTTTTTCTTTGTAATACCGCCATTTTCTAATCCCACGTTAGCATGTCACCTTGACGGAAACGTGATCGACGTGTATCGTGCAGCTTCCGTTCTACGACAATTAGTTCTACGACAAATAGGAATTTTACCTAGCCATTGAACCACACGAGTGTCTATGGCCATACCACGTTGAACGCACGACATCTCATCCCATCTGTCGAGTTGAGCAACGTTGGGCCTGATTAGTTTCATTTTTGTTAATTACCCAAGTTAGTTACCCAATTACCTCAAACTGGGTAAATAAACCGACGACCTCATCTGCATCATGTAAGTATGGCAATGCTGCATCCAGCGATCGGTGGATTGTTATTGCAGGAATACTAGTTGCAAAAAGTTTTCCATTGCAACTCACGCACCTGCTCCATGCAATGTTGAAGGAAACGCGATCGACGTGTATCGTGCAGCGTCCGTTCTACGATGACTCCTAAGCAATGTTATGTTGCCCCGCTATATAGCAGGACGTTCCAAAATTTTTCTTCAAGCCACAGAAGCCGAAACTCTGGGCCGAAACACTCAATTACCTCAAACTTGGGTAATTAAACCGACGACCTCATCCGCATCGTGTAGGTATGGTTGTGCTGCATCCAGCGATCGGTGGATTGCTATCGCAGGAGTACTAGATGGAAAACCAAAAAACGATGTCTACAACACCTGGGATTCCCAGGCCGTCTCCGATCCAAGTACTAACCAGGCCCAACGTTGCTTAACTTGACAGATCGGACGAGATGTCGTGCTTTCAACGTGGTATGGTCGTAGACACTTACGCCGTTCAGTGGCTAGATAACATTCCTTTATGCTACCGTCCTTTTTCTTTGTAATACCGCCATTTTCTAATCCCACGTTAGCATGTCACCTTGACGGAAACGTGATCGGCGTGTATCGTGCAGCTTCCGTTCTACGACAATTAGTTCTACGACAAATAGGAATTTTACCTAGCCATTGAACCACACGAGTGTCTATGGCCATACCACGTTGAACGCACGACATCTCATCCCATCTGTCGAGTTGAGCAACGTTGGGCCTGATTAGTTTCATTTTTGTTAATTACCCAAGTTAGTTACCCAATTACCTCAAACTGGGTAAATAAACCGACGACCTCATCTGCATCATGTAAGTATGGCAATGCTGCATCCAGCGATCGGTGGATTGTTATTGCAGGAATACTAGTTGCAAAAAGTTTTCCATTGCAACTCACGCACCTGCTCCATGCAATGTTGAAGGAAACGCGATCGACGTGTATCGTGCAGCGTCCGTTCTACGATGACTCCTAAGCAATATTGAAACGTGATCGACGTGTACCGTGCATCGTCCGTTCTACGATGACTCCTAAGCAATGTTATGTTGCCCCGCTATATAGCAGGACGTTCCAAAATTTTTCCTCAAGCCACAGAAGCCGAAACTCTGGGCCGAAACACTCAATTACCTCAAACTTGGGTAATTAAACCGACGACCTCATCCGCATCGTGTAGGTATGGTTGTGCTGCATCCAGCGATCGGTGGATTGCTATCGCAGGAGTACTAGATGGAAAACCAAAAAACGATGTCTACAACACCTGGGATTCCCAGGCCGTCTCCGATCCAAGTACTAACCAGGCCCAACGTTGCTTAACTTGACAGATCGGACGAGATGTCGTGCTTTCAACGTGGTATGGTCGTAGACACTTACGCCGTTCAGTGGCTAGATAACATTCCTTTATGCTACCGTCCTTTTTCTTTGTAATACCGCCATTTTCTAATCCCACGTTAGCATGTCACCTTGACGGAAACGTGATCGACGTGTATCGTGCAGCTTCCGTTCTACGACAATTAGTTCTACGACAAATAGGAATTTTACCTAGCCATTGAACCACACGAGTGTCTATGGCCATACCACGTTGAACGCACGACATCTCATCCCATCTGTCGAGTTGAGCAACGTTGGGCCTGATTAGTTTCATTTTTGTTAATTACCCAAGTTAGTTACCCAATTACCTCAAACTGGGTAAATAAACCGTCGACCTCATCTGCATCATGTAAGTATGGCAATGCTGCATCCAGCGATCGGTGGATTGTTATTGCAGGAATACTAGTTGCAAAAAGTTTTCCATTGCAACTCACGCACCTGCTCCATGCAATGTTGAAGGAAACGCGATCGACGTGTATCGTGCAGCGTCCGTTCTACGATGACTCCTAAGCAATATTGAAACGTGATCGACGTGTACCGTGCATCGTCCGTTCTACGATGACTCCTAAGCAATGTTATGTTGCCCCGCTATATAGCAGGACGTTCCAAAATTTTTCCTCAAGCCACAGAAGCCGAAACTCTGGGCCGAAACACTCAATTACCTCAAACTTGGGTAATTAAACCGACGACCTCATCCGCATCGTGTAGGTATGGTTGTGCTGCATCCAGCGATCGGTGGATTGCTATCGCAGGAGTACTAGATGGAAAACCAAAAAACGATGTCTACAACACCTGGGATTCCCAGGCCGTCTCCGATCCAAGTACTAACCAGGCCCAACGTTGCTTAACTTGACAGATCGGACGAGATGTCGTGCTTTCAACGTGGTATGGTCGTAGACACTTACGCCGTTCAGTGGCTAGATAACATTCCTTTATGCTACCGTCCTTTTTCTTTGTAATACCGCCATTTTCTAATCCCACGTTAGCATGTCACCTTGACGGAAACGTGATCGACGTGTATCGTGCAGCTTCCGTTCTACGACAATTAGTTCTACGACAAATAGGAATTTTACCTAGCCATTGAACCACACGAGTGTCTATGGCCATACCACGTTGAACGCACGACATCTCATCCCATCTGTCGAGTTGAGCAACGTTGGGCCTGATTAGTTTCATTTTTGTTAATTACCCAAGTTAGTTACCCAATTACCTCAAACTGGGTAAATAAACCGACGACCTCATCTGCATCATGTAAGTATGGCAATGCTGCATCCAGCGATCGGTGGATTGTTATTGCAGGAATACTAGTTGCAAAAAGTTTTCCATTGCAACTCACGCACCTGCTCCATGCAATGTTGAAGGAAACGCGATCGACGTGTATCGTGCAGCGTCCGTTCTACGATGACTCCTAAGCAATATTGAAACGTGATCGACGTGTACCGTGCATCGTCCGTTCTACGATGACTCCTAAGCAATGTTATGTTGCCCCGCTATATAGCAGGACGTTCCAAAATTTTTCCTCAAGCCACAGAAGCCGAAACTCTGGGCCGAAACACTCAATTACCTCAAACTTGGGTAATTAAACCAGCGACCTCATTTGCATCATGTAGGTATGGTTGTGCTGCGTCCAGCGATCGGTGGATTGTTATTGCAGGAATACTAGATGGAAAACCAAAAAACGATGTCTACAACACCTGGGATTCCCAGGCCGTCTCCGATCCAAGTACTAACCAGGCCCAACGTTGCTTAACTTGACAGATCGGACGAGATGTCGTGCTTTCAACGTGGTATGGTCGTAGACACTTACGCCGTTCAGTGGCTAGATAACATTCCTTTATGCTACCGTCCTTTTTCTTTGTAATACCGCCATTTTCTAATCCCACGTTAGCATGTCACCTTGACGGAAACGTGATCGACGTGTATCGTGCAGCTTCCGTTCTACGACAATTAGTTCTACGACAAATAGGAATTTTACCTAGCCATTGAACCACACGAGTGTCTATGGCCATACCACGTTGAACGCACGACATCTCATCCCATCTGTCGAGTTGAGCAACGTTGGGCCTGATTAGTTTCATTTTTGTTAATTACCCAAGTTAGTTACCCAATTACCTCAAACTGGGTAAATAAACCGTCGACCTCATCTGCATCATGTAAGTATGGCAATGCTGCATCCAGCGATCGGTGGATTGTTATTGCAGGAATACTAGTTGCAAAAAGTTTTCCATTGCAACTCACGCACCTGCTCCATGCAATGTTGAAGGAAACGCGATCGACGTGTATCGTGCAGCGTCCGTTCTACGATGACTCCTAAGCAATATTGAAACGTGATCGACGTGTACCGTGCATCGTCCGTTCTACGATGACTCCTAAGCAATGTTATGTTGCCCCGCTATATAGCAGGACGTTCCAAAATTTTTCCTCAAGCCACAGAAGCCGAAACTCTGGGCCGAAACACTCAATTACCTCAAACTTGGGTAATTAAACCGACGACCTCATCCGCATCGTGTAGGTATGGTTGTGCTGCATCCAGCGATCGGTGGATTGCTATCGCAGGAGTACTAGATGGAAAACCAAAAAACGATGTCTACAACACCTGGGATTCCCAGGCCGTCTCCGATCCAAGTACTAACCAGGCCCAACGTTGCTTAACTTGACAGATCGGACGAGATGTCGTGCTTTCAACGTGGTATGGTCGTAGACACTTACGCCGTTCAGTGGCTAGATAACATTCCTTTATGCTACCGTCCTTTTTCTTTGTAATACCGCCATTTTCTAATCCCACGTTAGCATGTCACCTTGACGGAAACGTGATCGACGTGTATCGTGCAGCTTCCGTTCTACGACAATTAGTTCTACGACAAATAGGAATTTTACCTAGCCATTGAACCACACGAGTGTCTATGGCCATACCACGTTGAACGCACGACATCTCATCCCATCTGTCGAGTTGAGCAACGTTGGGCCTGATTAGTTTCATTTTTGTTAATTACCCAAGTTAGTTACCCAATTACCTCAAACTGGGTAAATAAACCGTCGACCTCATCTGCATCATGTAAGTATGGCAATGCTGCATCCAGCGATCGGTGGATTGTTATTGCAGGAATACTAGTTGCAAAAAGTTTTCCATTGCAACTCACGCACCTGCTCCATGCAATGTTGAAGGAAACGCGATCGACGTGTATCGTGCAGCGTCCGTTCTACGATGACTCCTAAGCAATATTGAAACGTGATCGACGTGTACCGTGCATCGTCCGTTCTACGATGACTCCTAAGCAGTGTTATGTTGCCCCGCTATATAGCAGGACGTTCCAAAATTTTTCCTCAAACCACAGAAGCCGAAACTCTGGGACGAAACACTCAATTACCTCAAACTTGGGTAATTAAACCGACGACCTCATCCGCATCATGTAGGTAAAATTTCATTTGAACAGGGAAATTTCAAATAACCATGTAAGTTAATTTTTATTTCCAATTTAATAAATAGTTGAAACATAAGCAAAATGTCCCTAACTGTTATTTTCAATTAATAATTTGCATATATTTGATGAAACTTAACTTCAAGCACAAATTGCTCTAAATTTCAATGCAAATAGTTACTCATCGTACAACGGATCATTAAGACGTCAATAATAAATTATTGAGAAATCACCTTGTTCATTTGTAATAAATATAAATTAAAAAAAAAGGGTAAAAATCAATCTACGGCAGCAACAAAAAAAAGAGAGGAATATACATTTGATCATATTTGCATATATATACGAAATGCTTGCTACTGATAGTTCATTTTTTATCATTCCACATAACTTTTTTCCTGTTAACACTGTCATTTGAATTCTTCCTCAGAACCACTTATTTTTATTTCAAATTAAATTACATATAGCAAAAGAGTGTAATAACTTTCAATTTTTATTTTCCAATTTTTCTAATTTAAATATCTATCATTTGGATGACGCATCTGATAAAGTCTTACACGCTTAGGATAGCTGTAGTAAGTGTACGTTGATCGATGATAATTAGGATATTTCACTTTTATGGAGGGTTGTGTATTTTTGAAGCGTCGCGTGGAAGAATTTGAATAATTCAACAAGGAATTATTATTTCGACTTTCACATCTTATTATGCATTTGCAGTTATAAGGTCGTCTCGATTTACACGTAATAAGAATCAGTTGTTTTAATGGACATTGACATTGCTGTGTGGAATTTGTCCTCATCGGTGGTGCTGTTGGATGTTTTGATGTGAGTGGTTGTGATGCTCCTATTTGTCGGTCTAAAAAAAACAAAAGTAAGAGATAATTATTTAGCAGAAACTTTTGCATTTAGAATTATTTCAAATGACATAATTGCAAACATTTCAAACACTTAAGAGCAATTGGTAAATTCGGAAAAATTCTTTGCTCTAATTTTGTAGCGTTGAATTGATCCATTGTAATGTAGTCAGTGCTAAGTGATTCAGAATAGTTTTCAATTTCAGACACCAATGGCTTTTCTCCACACAACCAAGGCTTATTGTAATTTGAAATGGAAAATAAATATTCAAAAAAGCAAACGGACGAACGAACCATTAATAAACTGCAAGACGAAATGTGAAGTTCTGGATGCACGTGAGATGACGATTAGCACTTCGCCCTCCGAGAGAATTTCATCTGCAACTGCTGGTAGACAGCATGAACGAAATCCCGTAAGCTGCAAGTCAACTTTATGCTTCACTTCCACATATTCCTCACATGCTGGATCGCATTTGTAGTGTGCTTCCGTAAGCTTAAAACGGATACGCCCGTTTGGCTGAAATAGAAAATTTTCAAATTTATCAAATTTCTCCTAGTGCATTTTCCAATGCAATATCCTAGCAATTGCATTTAGTGCTCTTTTAAAAAATCCAATTTTCAAATTAAGTAATACAAATATATTGTGCTTATCAAAATGACAAACACATATATTTGATACTTTTCAAATTAGTCCATTTAAGTGACGTGAAAGGTGAGGTTAATTTAACCAATTCTTGGCAAAATTTTAATTTTACTGAAAATTAAAAATTGCGATAAATTATCATTGCTCAGACATATAGTGCAATACAGCGATCTCCTTAGTGTAACAGTTGCCGAATACGGTTCAGATTAATTCTGCTGAGTAGCGCTTGCAACACGCAACACAGGCTGTGAAATTATTTAATTTCATCTATTAATGGTTGCGTAATTAATTAACCGAGGAAATTCGCCAGTAGCAGTTGGATGAACCAGTGTATTCCAACGTTTGCCATTCATTGCTGGCCAATCGTTCATTGCCACATGCTTAAACAAAAAATTTCTTGTATTTATCAATTTTCAAATTTCATACGATGTTTCGAAAAAAAATTTTAACAGCTTCTTGAAACTTTCCAAAAGCATCTGAAGCCACTTGGATTTTTCCGGTGTAAAATGTGCAAAATTTCCGAAATGGAATTTTCAGATAATTTTGCACTCGTAAAAACTTGAAAAATTTGCAGAAAAAATGCTTTGATTTAGTAAAACGATCTTTTTTAATTGTGCTTTTATTTTCACAGCAGTAATTTTTTGCTTTTATACGATTTATGCTTTTGAATTAATTCAATTATTAGTTTGAAATTTGTACCTTTCAAGAAAAATGGATTTTGGAAAAGCGAGTTTCTCGATGTTTTTGCAATCTTACCTCCCTCTCTATCACTCTGTCTCTATCTCTGCTAATAGGTTGCTAAATATTTCGTGAAATTATTTTCAGATAAAAATTCACTAACAGGAATATTGTAAATCAGTGCATTTCACTCCACCAAGGCCTTCCGGACATTTGCATCTACCGCAGTTGTTTGGATCAGGATAGCCACCATGACGACATTGTAAATTTGCTTTCTGACATCTATCTGATTTAAGCCATTTCAGTGTTTCGTTCTTTTTCTAATCATTTTTTCAATTTCAATTGAATTAAATCATTCAGTTTCAATTTTTTTGAAACAATTATTTTACGCTTTATAATACATCACCTAATTGTGAACTTGAATCAGGCAAATAATTCGTATCACTTTGAGTGAAACCGATAACTAACCGTAACACAGGTCATGCTTACTCAATAAATTCAACAAATACTAGTAGCAATTAGATTAAAATTTTAATAATGAATGAAACTATCTACCAAAGCAATAAAGTAAATTAATTTGCTTGAAATCGGCAAATGATGGCGCTACACGATTGCCAACCGTTGAACGATACTTCGTATCTATTGGATCAATCGTCAAATCGGTAAATCGCTTTGCAAATGTCTGGTGAACATTGTTTAAATGTTAAATAAATTATTTAACAAAGTTTTCTTTCATCGAAAATTTAATTATGCAACACGTGGAGTGTAAAATTAGTAAAATGCTTGCCGAATTAATCAATTCTGTTGAAATGGTTTAACGCTACCTTTTTTTTTTGTAATTACTTTTATTTACTGGATAAGCTAAATAAATTCCTAATTTAGAAATTGAAAAGCTTCTTTAAAATTGCTTCAATCAAAATAATCACTACAATGTTTTTAGCAAAATTAAAATATGAAAACTTCAAAGTGTAAGAGTCTCAGTTTTGCTCTGAAAAATTAAAATATTCAATTTGAACACTAAATTTACGCCTCCAGTAGAATGAACGAAATGATTAACATACATTAGTAGAATAATGCATCACAGATCCGAGATCGTACGGAACACCGAAATCGATCACTTGTGACGAAGTACGCTTCTCGAAATTTCCCTCAGTTCCACTAACTGCATTTTGCAGGTTGATTCTCACGTAACTGTCACGATCCGGTCTCTCTTGCTCATGCCAGAATCCCAATGCATGACCAAGTTCGTGCGAAATTATTCCAAGCTACAATTACTTCAAGCATGAAAAACCAAAAAAACCGTTTTTGTAATTGAAAGTTGAACTTACAGTTTCACAGCCATAGCCAATGGAAATTGTTTGGCTGCCACCCAATCTTCCAACACTTGAATAACAGCTGAAAATGATAGTGCAATTTCTCGTTAATTTAACAGAAAAAAAAACATTGCCTAAGTTACTTTTTTCTCAAATTTTTTCAATCTCTAGCAATTTAAAGCTTAAAATTTAAATGAGTGAATTGGAAACAAAAATGAATAAATTGTTCAAAATCAATAAGTACACAATCGAATATTGCATAAAGAGTACTAACCTGCTAGTAATAATACACTTTCTTTCCAGTATTATTAATAGTTTATGCTACAACAATCATTCATCAAATTGTCAATTCAGTAAAACTAATTTGAAAATTAGACGGAAAAAAGTTTGGTGAAATTTTAATAATTGAACAGATGAAGTTTTAACTTACTCACCCACTTCCAATCGCAAAAAACAAGTAATCATTATCAGTTTTATTTTCAACAAAGCGCAAACATGTCTCTTGCTCCCAGTACTGAAGCGCTTTACGAATTTTCTCTTGCCAATTTTCTAAAAATGCGCAACAACAAAAAAAGAAACAGTACATACTTATGACTAATTTCACCTCTAAATTATGCTGCGAAAAAAAAAAAACTAAACATTTCACTACTAATCAATAAATTAACCGTAGATATGTTTCACTACAAATTTAATGAGCAATTAAAACAGAGTGAAGATGAAATTGACAAACGAACGTACGATCATCATCATCGAAGCGATACGCAATGGATGTGTTCCTCCAGTGGTAGCGTGAATCAACGGTGATTTTACGTTTTTCACGCGATCGTTTCAGTGGGTGTAGTAGTTGCGCTTGTGGTAGAACTAGTGCAATGTCATTCTCGAACAGTAAGCCGGCAATTCGTACGTTCTGTCGAATTTCATTATTCATTTGTTGATTTACCGACGGACGTATTCGTGTACCGTCCTGAAAGCTCTACGCTTTTTTTTTTTTAATGTTAATTTAGATGAAAATAATAATTGTATAGCTAAAAGAAAAGGAGAAAAGAAAAACAACGATGCTAACGATGATCGATCACTTTGATCATGCCTTCACAATGCCTTCACAATCATTTTGTTAACATATCTTAATTTATTAATTGCATTCAAATTAATCTAATTTTTCAAGTTTTTTTTTCCATCATCCTACCGGTGGAATTATGATAAATTGGTGAATTTGTTATTCTATTGTAATTAATTTCTCACGCTCAATAATTAATGTCCTACAACATATAGTAAATTAAAAGTATTTTTTGCACGCCTCAAAAAATCAACTAATTATGGATGAAAAGTTAAAAACCACTTAATTATCTCTGATACAAAACTGGTCGTGGAATTAATCACAAAAAAAAAAATTTACGATCAGTTGATATAAAAATTTTGCAAGATGTAATTGTTGGAAAATTGAACGAATTGAAAATTCAGAAGCATTTTTTCCTAATTCAAATTTTATTATGGCATATAGTACAAGCAAAGAAAAAAAAGATGAAATTTGCCTTTAAAAAACTTTATTAAAAGGCATTTAAATTGAGGGCACTGACGTAAAGCCGATGTTTTGGATCTTTTTGCGTGAAGTACCGCTCCATTAGCAATAAAACTTTCTCATAGCTTTCGTTCGGATTTTTGAATCGTGTGGTGTGCAACGACAGCTCGGCAATAAACTTAAATTTCAATCATTCATTCAGTTGAACTTAAAATCTCTTGTAATAGATAAATTATTGAGATGATTGAGATGTAATTCGATTATAATGCCTTCTATCATTTTTCAAAAATTTTTTCAATGACTAATTTTAAACAGTAAAAACTGACTAGCTGAAAGTAAAAATTTCCATTCAGTAACTCGATGATTTAGTTAAAATGAATTAATCAAGCATGAAACATTAGCTTTATCAGAAATTTATGCTGAGATCTAGCCAGTTAAATTGAATTTAAATCAGATATTCAGTAATTCAAATCTCATTTTGCGCTTTTATCATTGAAGCTAACCAACCTTTTTCACTTCGGGCTTTTTGACGTAGGAATGTTGCCATCGTTGAATTGCTATTGATGATGATACTAAGCGTTTTGACGGTAATAAACGTGATGCATAAGGTCGAATCTCAAATTAAAAATCCAATTTTAAATATTTATATTATAAAATTTACAAATGATAAGGGAGGAAAATAGAAAAATAACAGACATTTTGAGCTGATGATGGACAACAGAATGATTGCTTTCTTTTAAATAGCACCGTTGATTTAGGTATTGTGTTGTACGGATTACTGTACAACCCTGTAAGGGAGGTATTTCAGGGAAGAGGAAACTGTACGATCATTGAGCGCATGATCAATAATGATCACTAATCAATCTCTAGAACGAAAACAAGCAAAATCATCCATTTAATTAAGCTTATCTTTAAAATCTTGTCGAAGAGCAGTTTTGTATTTCTCTTTCTTTATCCAAAAATATTCAAGTTAAATTACAAAAAAAAAGTTGTAATACCTCGAGCAAATGATTGTGCTTCACTAAGAATTACGTTATTAGCAATTGCAATAATAGTAGTAATAAAAAACAATTGCCATTTGTTATCCATATAGCTTAAAAAATTTTTTTTAATTTCAACAAATTAATTCAATTCATTTCGACCTTAAGAAACAAAGTGTCATATGTATCGTTCATGAGCTTGCATTAATTAAGGAAGAAATATACTTTTAAATTTTAGAAAATCATAAAAATAACAAAATTAATTCGCTTTTCTCCCATCATTTCTAACAGACCTGTAAAATTGAAAGAAAATTAAACAGAAAGACTTTTTAAATTTTTAAAATTCATGAAAAACGAAATTTTTCCTTTAACTTTTCCTCAAGAACCCCAAGCATAACACACATTGCAATTTAATATTGAAATGAAACACATCGATGAGCAACGAATAATTTTATTCTTTAATGACTGAGAAATGTTCTCAAGAAAAGATGAAAAGATTGCCGAGGAAAAATGGAATATAATCTATGAGCTTAAAAGAAGACGTTAATATTTAATTAAGTAACCCCTTACTTCGTATTTCTCTGGAATTTAATGATTATTGCAGGAACGCGATTTAAATGATTATGGATTTCCATAAGAAATGGTATAGAAAAGAAAAAAGAAATAAGTGAAAAAAATTTTAATCAGAAGTTATATCAAAAAATAAAACGAAAAGCAAGAGAGAGAGAAAGAGAAAGAAAGAAAAAGAGTGAAGTTTTAAAATACATCTGTAAGATAAATGATATTCAAGTAAGCTAACATAGATGAATTAAAAAATAAAAAAAAAAGAAAATTGAACATTTCGATGTTATACTGGCTATCTGTTTGCAAATCACGTCCCATCTAATGTTTACATGAAATTGAACAAAAAATTACAAAATTATGAAAAGTATAATTTATGAAAAGTACGATAAAAAAAAGGTGTAATTTTGGAAGTGTTTGCAAAAGCAAAGTAATTAAAAGTTTGCTACCTACATCTAAATAGCAACGAGTGGCGGAGAATTTATTATGCAAAATTAGCTCATTCAATAAATGAAATATATTTTGGAATTTGAGGTGGAGGAGGAGCAGGTGGAGGAGGGGGAGGAAGAAAAAACGGAGTTGAAAATGAGAAACTGGTCCGAACAATCAGGGATGCAATCAGTAAAGAGATGAATGAAAAAGCGTACATCCAAAGGCTCACCTTGTTTTTTTTCCCCTCCCTTTTTAGTGTTGCGTTATAAAAATTTGCAAAATTAAAGCAAAGCAAAATTTTCGATTTTGAAAAATTCTCAACGAAATTATTTCTTTGAGAAACATTGATGGGAAAGGAAACAAACAAAAGAAAAAAGTAACGGAACGAACGAAAATAGTTCTTTTGGGATAGAAAATTAGTCTTTTTTGTTTTTTCTTTCGTTTTCATTTTTCTTTTTTTATTTGTTTATTTGACCAATTATATAATTTGTTAAAAAGCATATTAATATGTTTTCAAAATAAAGGAATGAAATTTTCGACACTCATTTCTATCAAATTCACTTTTGCTTTTCAGCATTATAAGTTATTTGAATTATTTTTGCGCTATGAAAAAATTTTCAGGTGAAATTTTGCGAAAGTGAAAGAATTGAGGAAGCATTTCATAAATAAAGCAAGCTATTTGAACTATTTTGTTTTGGGGATTTTTTCCTGCACTTCTTGGTGGTTTACCGTAGAATAACGTTTTTCCACTTGGATAGAGCGAAAGACATTTGTTGAATAATTTTCAGTTTGAAAGCCAGCGATTTAATAAATCGTCTTCAGTTAACTCTTCTCTCTCTCTCTCTCTGTCATAGTTTTTTTTATTCAATTCCTAAAACAAGTAAAGCTGTATCGTTTATATCCTATAGCAACTTGTTTTGTAGTTATCATCATTCATTCCTTTCTTAATCAGAAATGATAAGTTAGAAATTACACTATTTTCAAATCATATTGTAAAAATTTTTCGTCGTAATATTTGACATGTAATTAACCTTCTTGAAATCCAAAATAGTAATTTGACAATTTAATATTCAATTCTACAGTTATTTAAATTTTTAGCGAAGTTGGAAGAGTTGGTAACGGAAAATTTGCAATGAGAGTGCATGGCGAAGCAGTTTTTGAGTACATCTTACTGAGTAATTGTTAAATTAGTACTGCAAAATGTCACTGTTTTCATAGAAACATTTTCGAACAAACGAGAATGTTGAAATAGAAGTGGAATATTTTGAATGTGTTATAAATACTCATTAAGTCATATAACGATATTACTTTTTTTTTTGAAAATTAGCTAAATTTAATACCGAGAAGAGGATGCTAAACAAAAGAATAATGAAGTGATAGGCATCAAACCTAAATTTGAATTCATTAGAGTTTTTAATTCACTCATTTCAATCTTTTTTATCGCTCATCTTTTATGTGTGTTAATGTGTGTTATGTGCCTTTATGTGTGTTATGTGTGTTAAATATATGTGTGTTAATGAAGGTGATTAGCAGTTATTAATCAAGTAAAGTGACGTCAAGTGATGTCGAAGGATTGGAAAAGCAACTTGAGAAAAAATTTTCTACACAAGAAATTTTATCTGAAATAAAAATTCATTTTATCCAAAAGAAAATTGATAGTTCTTAAACTGAAGCCGGCCATTGAGAGTTGAATAATTTTTTTTCTTTTTTTTTTTGTTTGAAAAAGGCGAAATTTTTCAGAATGCTGAAAACGATCGTATCACTTTCACTGATTGACAATATCGAACGAACGATATGTAAATTTTTCTTTTCTTCCACCTCCTCATTTCTTTTTCATTTTCCGTTTCATTTTATGCATAAAAATCAACTGATCGTAAACGATGTGAGCTAATGAGGGAAAGATTTTTCATGGCATGCAAATTTGTAATTCGTCAAGTTAAAAGATTAAAACAAAATTGCAGTTCGTTATTGCACGCAGATTTTCCATCAGCTAATGGTCGTATGCGTTTGCTGAAGAAGAAATGTTTCAGTTATTGATTGTCGGATATGTCCTCTATGAGATTATTCGCTTATCTAATTTACCGGATGCCGGAAACTACGCTGTACCACAACAATCACAACCATCGAATCCGGTTTCTCTGTTTAAATTCCCTCAAAACTAGTATTACATTCGTTTTACCGGAATTTCAGTGATTGTCTAAAAAGGAAATTTCATTGGAAATAGCTATTGTAGAGCATTCGATGAATTTTATCAAAAATTTATCTTTTACGTAAAAGAAAAGATTTAATTCCATTAGGAAAATTTCAAGCTTATTTCATTATTTGATTGCAACAAGAAAAAAAAACTCCTACTTCATTTATCATCAATTTTTAGATGGAAAAGAAAGCGCAATGACTGAATAACATGGAAGAAAAAAAAAGGAAGCAACGAATGCATTCACATCTGAAATATAAAATTTAATTTTTCAAAAACGCTCAAAGATACTTTCACGTACATGTATTTTCCTGTCGTAGATACACTGACTGCCGTAGAATCAACTAAATAGCAACACTTCAAAACAAATCATTTGTGATAATGTGATGAAATAAAATGTGAAATGAAAATTGTTCAATCATTTATGTTATCTGAGAAGACGTTTAACATCTGTTTTAAGATTACTCTGATAAGATTCAGTGCATCATTCACTCAAATCAGTGCATTCTCATTTCGTCAATTCACGTCAGTTACTTCCTCAAAATAATTAATTAATTAGAATAATTTGTAGCAATTTTGCATGAAATTTTTTTAGAGAAGAAATTTGATGCTCACATTCTGTCAAACTAACTGAGTAACGACGATCATTTTGCTGTCAAATCGTCGTCTCATATAGTCTTTTGGGAGCTGTAAAGGTAAAAAAAAAATTGATGGAATGAACTGATATTAGCGCAAAAGGTAAAAGTTAAAAAAACACTGATCAGAATCACAAACCTTACTCGCACTGATAACGATCGAATTTATTAGAACTGTTTAATAGTCTCCAAAGTCTTGAAACGAATTCTTGCATACTGTTAGTTATTTTTGGATGGGTAATATGGGCTATCAGCTGATAGTTGTTGTTGATGCAAATAAGGTTTGTTGGGGGAGTTGGGGGCAGCGGTGGTGGAAGCGGGAGGGAGGAGGTGAGAAGTGGGAGTGGGACGTGGTGAGTGGGTGTGGGACGTGAGGAGTGGGAGTAGGACGTGAGGGGTGGTGGTGTTTTGTACGTCTCTAATTTAAGTGTTTGATTTAGGAGAGTGATGAGAGATAGTAGGAATTAACTCACTTGCGGGGCACGTTCTTTATTGAAGGCAATAAGCTTAACGTATTGTAATGTTACTTTTTCATACGTGTTCCAGCTCATAGAAATGTCGCTGATAGCAGACTTAGCATGGATAAAACGTGGAGTGCCGAAAACTGTACCGGATAAGGTGAAATTATCGTCAGAGGAAATCAGAACTTTGATTCAAGGTTAACATTTCAGGAAGTTTACTAATTAGGTATGGTTTTTACATTGTCTTGGATTTCAGCGGAGCTTTTTGACTAGTAGCGAAACAGTTTTAAATTCAGCTACAAAAGGTCCATTCTATGATTATGATCATTGCAATCATTGCGGCATTGGAAGAGTGATAGATCAAGTGATATTCACAGATTTTTTCTGTAATCTTCAGAGCGATTAGTAAATAATTTTCAGAAGGTGAAATGGAAACTAGTGAGTTATCTGACACAGATGGTGTAGCTAATGGCGGAACGCAACACAGGGTATCAGTTTTCTAATTCTCTTCATTTATTTATTCATTTATCTGTTTGACCCAGGTAGAGATTTTGTTTAATTCGGACAACTTTTGAATTAAAGTACTTTTTACCATATTATTCAAATAGGATATGCCATGAGTGTTTCTTACATTTGCTTCTTTTTGAGAGAGGTATCCGTGGTTCAAGTCCTGATATAGTGGACGAAAGTGTGGGTGATAGGTACAACCTGGATCAATACGACAAAAGTGATGATGAAAGGTGTGCATTTGGAAGTTTGCCTTCTAACTGGGTGATAGTTCTGAAAACCATGAGAGCATTCACGTGAGAAACACCGAATTATGCATTTACTGCAAAAAACAAAAATCAAGCGAGGAATTCAAGTAGAATGTTCTCGGTGCTAGTGGCATGTATATTTACATTTTCTCTGAGCCTGTACTGTCATAACTATATCATATTATAAAAAATAAAAGCAGCTTTTTAGCTATTTTTTTGTCTATTTAAAACGAAAATTTAGGTCTAATCCTCTGGCTGGAATAACAACATTTGCATCGCCTATGGAGGATCCTCACATAACGACTTATGTGAATAGTGATGAAGAAGATCAAGAAGATTTTGAAATTAAATCAGATGATAATCTTGTTGCAGTTGCTAAAGTTTATAAGGTATGGAATACCGTCGTTCACTTTTAAGGCTTGGCTTTGATTTATTGACCTTTTGTTTTGAAATGAATCGAACCCGCCGAAATCCTTAGTTTCTTTCCAATTATTTTGGCTTTTTTCAAGAATGAATATACGTTGGAAGTCTATTTATACAATGAAGCAGAAAATGATTGGTATGTGCATCATGATTACATTTTGGATGTCCCTCCTTTATGTTTGGAGTCGATATATTTTGACCCAGGAAGCGACGATAAAAAAGGAAATCTCATGGCTGTTGGCAGTATTGACGGATCAATAAGTATATGGGATTTAGATCTGGTGAACGCGGTGGAGCCCGCGGTAAGACTCAGCAAAACAAAGTCAAAAAAGTACTTTTTTTCAATTTTCTGAGCAATTTTCGAAGACTTATAGAGTGAACCATCTCATACTTATTATGTTTAATTATAGCTTATTTTGATACATTTTAGAAAACGACAAAAGCGTGATGGAAGTGCACAAGAACATTCTGGTGCTGTACTTTCCTTAGCATGGAATCACTTAACAGAGCATGTTTTGGCATCTGGAGGTGCTGATAGTTCCGTGATTTTGTGGGATCTTGAAGAAACGAAGCCTGCAACAATTGCAACGCATTTCGATGGAATGGTACTAGGCTTTGGTTTTTATTCTTGTTTTTGAAGTTTTGGGCATTTTCATGTGAATATTTGATATCTCTCTTAAAAAACCCGTTGTTTGCTACGATCGATTACTAATTTCTTGTAATTGTGAACTTTAAGGTGCAAGCAGTGGAGTGGCATCCAACAGAATTGGCTATTCTTTTAACAGGAACATTATCAAATCAAGTTGGATTAACAGATTGTAGAAAATTTGATGGTTTATCAAAGCAGTGGGAAGTAGGTGGTGAAGTGGAACGACTTACATGGAATCATTTCTCCCCATTTCATTTCTTTGTCGTCACTGAAAACGGTTAGTTAAATTTTCTTAGATTTTCAGTCATTAAGTATAATTACACATATGTATTGAAATTTGGTTTTGATAGTGTAATATCGTCGTCTATTATGTTATAGTGTTAGAGAGTATTGGAAAACTTTTTTGCTATTACACTTCTCTTTCAGGCCAATTCTATTATATGGATACACGTAAAAATGAACCTGTTATATCGAAAAAAGTGCATAACGGAGGTGCTCGTAGCGTAGTGCAGAGTTATTATACTAAGAACTTATTGTCTACATGTGGCGAAGATGGGGTGAATTATTTTGGTAGCTCTCAGTAGTAAATTTTTAGAACAAGGGATAATTACAAAATGTACTCAAACACAGATAGCTTTCTTGGTTCATATTGAAGCAGAGACCTTATCTTGACATTTAATTTTCAGCTCTTAAAGGTTTGGCGCTTGCAAGAAAGCAACAGTGATCTAGAGCTTGTTACGGAGCATAATGTGAACCTTGGAGGTCTTCATATATGTCGTTTTTCTCCGGATTCTGAAAGTATCGTTGCAGTGGGGGGTGAGAAAGGAGAAATGGTAAAAATTGTTGAAATTAGCAAATTCGAAGAAGCACGAACAGCTTTCACTTGATACTTCAACAAGTCATTCTTTTAGCAGTTATGCATCGTTGTTTTAGTACGTTAAAGTTTTTCCCACGCTACATGTTCTGGTAGGGTGTGTAAGTGCGGGTTTTTTTTTCAATGTAGCCTGTCTACACTGTGACATTGTTGTTTCTCTTGTCTGCCATATTTTTGAATTAAAGGTAAAAGCAAATGATACTGATGATACAATGAAGGGAGGCAAAATGATGAGAATTGGCATCATATACATAGTCATCCACACTTTATCGTTGCTCATTAATTTTTATATGTTTGGTTATCACCAAAATTTTTGTAACACTCATCTGTGCCGATTGAGAGCAAACTGAATTTATCGGGGGATTGCGAAATGCTTTTTATTAAATAGTCGTGCAATATTGCGCTAATTAAGAGGAAGAATGTTTATGTATATGGTGTAGATAAGAACTGTAAGAGTTTGATTCATCTGGTATTTATGATCTGAAATATTCAGATTGAACTATTGAGTGAGCGATATGTAATCATATTGTGCCTGTATATGAGGTATTATTTCTTGCTGTCGTAAAATATCTAATATCGTTGAAATCAATGTCTTAAAAAGGCAACTTATTATACATTTTAGTAATTTGGCGTGTCAATTTACAAGTGATTTGGAACATTTCGATACTATGAAATAAAGAATAGAAATTTCGTATTTATGACAATAAGCAAGCACTAATTAATGGAACTAACATGTCTTGTATGGTTTGCATAGGAACATGTGGTATTACATTGCTACCAGTTACTTTATAAAATTTGCGATGGGAAGCTAAATACTGCTTTCACTCATGAATACACTGTCCTGTAGTTATTGTGCTTTGGTGAAGCGGAATTATTTCTGAAATATTAAGACTTCCAAAAAAGACTCAATAAGTCACTCATTAACTACATGGATTAATGGGACGATTTGGTATCATGAACTTCCACGTGCAACAGAGCATCAAACTAGTAATCCATCGAATCAGACTTGGGAAATCATAAGGAATAGGCTATTGGATCAAATCTTAACCCGCTACCTTAGACTAAACATTTTTTAGTTTCTTGAGATCAGTTCCCTTCATGACAGATATTGATATTTGACCTCGGAGATTTTTATTCACATTTACATTGCCTATTAAAATTGAATCAAAAGGGTTGAATTTGAAAACATTTTGAAAATTTTGAAAACTTTGAAAATTTTTATTTGACCATGATTTAACATAGTAAATCAATCATATGTAATTGATACTTATTGGAAGAATGAGTACATAATTTGTCATTTAAAGCGAATTATTTGTTAATTGATGAATTAGAATGCGTCATTTGGTTTGACCCATGGAAGAATCAATCAAATCATTTGCAATTTCAGTAGTTGTTGATCTTTGCTGTAAAATAAAAGGAATGCAGAGATTGAAATTTCACTTCAACAAGGTATCTCTTCCGTGCTGAAACGATATGTGCGAGGTTGATTTCATTTATCTCATTTTTTATCTCATTTCGATGGATAATTTTACGCAAAATTGATAATAAGGACAACAAATCCAAACAGCAATCACAGCCTAAAAAATTCTGAACAATCCTTTATTAACATCATTTTCTTATTTAAATTGATACATTACCTTACAAATATATATATATATATATATATATATATATATATATATATATATATATATATATATATATATATATATATATATATATATATACATTCCTCCTGTCGCGGAAGAAAGTGTGACTCGATCATTGACATTTCCATCTTCCTCTCTCTCTCCCTTTTTTCAATTGCAAAAAAAAGATGCAATAAATAGTGCTGCAGTTGAGGAGCTCTTGCGGTCAACAACACTGTGAACTTTCTCATTTGAATGAAAGATGCGAAAATGAATGAATTTGCATAGCAAATTGCAAAGAATACTGAGTGATTGACTGCATGGAAATTCCATGTGTAATAGTAAGTTCTGAAATTCCTCACGCACACTACAAGTGTTTTCTTTAATGGTAGTAAGTATCGGGCGATAGCCGTGCGGTCTTTTCATTGCGATGTCAAATGTCGCATTCATTTCAATGTAAGCGTGAACTGTCCGCTTTCGTTCTACAAATCGTATTAACTGGAAATTGAACTGAACATTTATAATTTCGTCATTATCATTACTGCTACTACTCGCTATTACCATTGTTGTCATTATTATTATCAGTATTATTGATGGTACTGGTGCTTAAGGTACTCCATTACTATCATATCCCTAATAATAAATAATCAAAAAATAATAATTAATAATTAATTAATAATAATTAATAATAATTAATAATAATAATAATTAATAATAATAATAATAATAATAATAATAATAATAATAATAATAATAATAATAATAATAATAATAATAATAATAATAATAATAATAATAATAATAATAATAATAATAATAATAATAATAATAATAATAATAATAATAATAATAATAATAATAATAATAATAATAATAATAATAATAATAATAATAATAATAATAATAATAATAATAATAATAATAATAATAATAATAATAATAATAATAATAATAATAATAATAATAATAATAATAATAATAATAATAATAATAATAATAATAATAATAATAATAATAATAATAATAATAATAATAATAATAATAATAATAATAATAATAATAATAATAATAATAATAATAATAATAATAATAATAATAATAATAATAATAATAATAATAATAATAATAATAATAATAATAATAATAATAATAATAATAATAATAATAATAATAATAATAATAATAATAATAATAATAATAATAATAATAATAATAATAATAATAATAATAATAATAATAATAATAATAATAATAATAATAATAATAATAATAATTAATAATAATAATAATAAATGTTTGTATTTCATTGTTTGCATTTCATTTATTTCTCGTAAAACGATGTTTGTATTTCATTTATTTCTCATTAAACTTGTTGAAAAGTAGTAAAGTTTGCTTGGAAATGAAGAACTGAATTAACATTTATTCAAAATGAAAAAGAAAAGATTTATTTTTGCATAAACAAATAATCAAAAGAATGAAATCAATATTGATGAGATGTTTCATAAAATATAGATAACGAATATCATTTTTAGCATTAATTGGCACCATTTCATAAAATGGCACACTGAAACGTATTTTAGGCATTCAACAACTTCTCAAACAAAAGCGAAAGAGCTAATTCATTTAGCGTAGTAACGTTTAGGTTAAATTAAAAATTTCAATTCCAATACACTTACTTTATAGTTTGTCTTCTAATGCACACTACCATATGTTATCAGTGATTATTGCTATGATCTTATCATACTATTATGCTTCACCAATTTAGAATAAGAAGATAATTGTATGAGAGTGGATCGCACAGATTCTTCATGATCCATCTCATTCATGATATCTGTGAGAGAGGATTTGTGAGAGAGGAAAAATTTGACGGAAATTTATAGCAATTGATTTGTTTCTATTGCAAAATTGAGATTGATTTTTTTTTTTGCGTGGCTACTACGATAACAAAGATTTTGAGAAATAATTGCCTCCAAAATGTTTTGTAGCTATTATTGAATTATAAATTTATAAAATCAAAATCTATGGCAATAATATGAGAGAGAAAGTATTCGAGAATTTCTTCTCAGCGATCAAAGTTCACATTTACTGTAGCAAAAGAAATTGAAAATGCGACAGAGGCAACAAAGTGTAACAGTTAGAGAAATGAGCGAACAAGGCACATTATTTCACATTTGCAGTAATACAGTTCAAAAAACAAAAAAAAAATTTCCAAAAAAAAAAAGATTTAAGAAAGACAATTTGAAATTTCACAGATGATAACTTTGAATTTTAAAATAAGATGAACAATCACGATAAAGAAAAAATCATGATTTTGAATTCGAATAACACGTCGTATCACTGGATAGAATTAAGCATACAAAAAAAAAACAATATCGTAACGAAGTGCATACACACTTTTTCAGTTTTTTAGCTTCCGGAAAAATTCAACTCAATTTTAATTAAAAATTAAGCAGCAAAACAAGTTCATTCTAATTTCTTTCTCGAAAACTCCTATTTCAGTAAAAAAATTTTAAAGATAGTAATCTAAATTTATTTGTTGTCGATTCAATTGATTAAGGAATAAAAATTTAACAAATCAGTTGAAAGCACGATTTGACGGCTGATTTTAGCTTTTCGAAATATTCTAAATTATCTGGGTGTTCCCAAAGACTGAAATCTGTTTGATAATTAATTAGCATCTGTGCAAGCTATAATTATTCCAAATAATAGCAATAACTGCAATTAACACAGTCATACTTCAGTTGACAGACATGTAAGTATGAAGCATTTCGTAAGAATAAATTATTCAAATGCGCTTAAATTTTACAAAAGAACGAATCATTTAAACGGGCTATCGTGGGCTTAGAAAAGAAGCAAAAAGGGTTAAGAACATTTAAAATTGAGAAAACCATAATTTATGGAACTTTTCATTGATTACACTATTTCCTCATATATCCTTAATTACCAAACGTACATGCTTGCTTCTCATTAATGCTTCCAAAGCTAAAATCAAATAAATTACAAAAATCATTTTAGTCAAAAAAATTTGTCATTTCTGTATGTGCAATTTCAAGCCATTCAAAACTAAATGAAATTTAAAAAGCTTTAAATTTACTACTACAAATATTTCAAGGATTAGGAAATAGATATGATATCTCGATATATTTACTCTATTAGAAAGATGATATACATAATTAACATATAAGAAAAATTGATAGTTAATGTCAGTTTAACTTGAATTAGTGAAGGTCAACGGGTATGATAAAGTACTGTATGTTACACGTTGCAATACTAGAATTGAATAACGTGTCTCCATCATTTGAGTAAAAGTAATGAATGCTATTGCACTTACAAACATATTCTTTTAGAAGAGCTTGCGGAAAAAAAGCATTAAGGAAAAAAAACAAATCGAACTGAAATGAAATTCCATTATAAAAGAATTTTAATGAAAGAGACCATTTCAAATGTTAGAAAATTAAAATAAGAGAAAGAGAGAGAGAGAGAGAGAGGAAGAAAAGAATCATAACAATGTTGACTTGCTTCTCACAAAAAAAACTCTGAATTGCTAATTAACTGTTGTATATAATTATCGTATTAATATATATATATATATATATATATATATATATATATATATATATATATATATATATATACCATAGATCGATTCAAGATTTGGCAATCACTAGAAATGAGATGCAAAAATTTCAAAATAATAATGAAGAGAAAGAAGGAAGGAAGAAAGAGAGAGAGAGAGAGAGAGCGAAAAGACAACATTAGTGTTGTGATCATAAAATGAAAAATTTTGCTAAAACTGTTGCAAATGAACTTTTATTGTAATTATTTATCACCACTGCTGACCCACAAAAAAAAAGCCTTTGTGTTTTTTTATCAATTTCTCTCATAGTCTTCCCTCCTTAGTTTCTTCTATTTTACTTATTCAATTTTAAAATGCCACTGAGAGAATGGAAACAAATTATAAGAGAATAATATCAAAAATTAAAAAAAACTGAAACATTTGCACTGAAAATATTATACTTACAATAATTGTCCAATTGAAAGCAAAATATTTTCATTAGGAGGAAAATTAAAATTTTTTCAAGCTGAATTTTGATCGTCGCCAAAGCATAATTGTATTCTGAATTTACCTACGTTTCCTAAATTATTCAACACTCAGCTAATAAATGTTCAAAATCTGGAACTTATTATTCGATTGAATTTTTACTTCTGCCTCCCTCCTAGCAGTAATAATTTCGGTCATAAAAAGGAAAAAAAAGTAAATTAATATCTTATTTAGTGAAATTATGGAAAAATTTTAACTCTTAAATATTTCACAACAAAATTCAGCCATTTCCACAAAAAAAAGCATTTCTAACTGAAATTTCTATTATCAAAAAAGAATTGACATAAGTAACAGTGCGGCTACATTTCACTTCGACGAATAATTTAAGAGTGGAAAAAAAGAAAAAAAAAACATTGGATGTCTTTCTAGTTAAATATCTATATCAAAGCTAATTAAATTTTGTAAAATAAATAAAGAAAAATTCAAAGTGAATAAACGACAAAGAAAACACTAGCAAATATCCTTACAAATAATTTAAAAAAATATATTTAAAAATAAAATAAAATAAATAAAATTTTCGTTTTTCGATAAATGAATGTGAAAGACATTTTAATTATCATTATCATTTAAAAGAATCGAGAGCGCATGACGTAGAAGATGAACGGGAAAGAGAGAGAATGAGGGAGAGAAAAAATCGTTTGATTATCAAACAATAATTATTTCAATTTCAAAAAAAAAAAATATGGCAAAACGAATAAATGAAAGAAAAAAAAGAGTAAAAATTTTAATTAAAGAAAAGAAGAATTACAGCATCTTCTCATGGGCAAAATAAATCGTTTCCATTTCCAACTCCATTTCCTTCCTTCTTTTTCTTCTCCTTCATGTCATGAAAATTTACACAAATCGAAAAAGGAGCTAATTGTAAATTCAATTATCACATTACAATAATTTATCCTTTTATTGTCATCGAAAAGCAAAACAAAAAACTACGACAACTAATTTTGCCCATTTTCTTTTTGCTTCTAAAAAATTAACAAAAAAAAAAATGAATTTAACATAATAATAACAATTCGTGCACTTTTACAAAATCATCTAAATTGCAATTAATTTTATTTTGAATGGAAAAAAAAGCAGCGAGAGAAATCGATGCGACAACCTAACAAGTTATTCATAGTGAAATTACATCAACGAAAAATTATGAAATCATTCTTCCTTCTGCTAAAATTTCAACAACAGAAATTGCTGTCGCATTTTTATTTTTGTAACAATCATTCATCAAAGGAAGGAAAGTTTCAAATAAAAAAGCAAAACTTGAAAGTTAGAGAGAAAAGCAAAAAGAGAAAAAGTGAATGATTTTCTTACGGCAAAAAGAGAGCGAAGGGAAAGAAAGAGATTTTGAGCTATGCAAAAAAAGAAAGTGTCTCTGCCACCGCGAATATCCGTGTTGTTGCTATTCAAGTGCTTTGTTTGCTTTTGCTATAACTTAACTCTAATTTCATTTTCATTTTGTTCGATTTTTTGCAAAATTTAACTTTTAAAAGTCTGAATAATTGCGGTATTTTAATATGTGAAATTTTTGACATTTTTGGTATTAAATGCAAAAAAAAAACCTTTTTTTTTCTTTTGTTTTCGAATTATCAAAGTAGGAATTTGGAAAATTTGAAGAGAGTTGGAAAACAGTTGAATAGCTGACGGTCTTCACATGAAGACCTATCGAGATCAGAGACTGTTCTCGATGGCAGAGGCACAAAAATTTATTATTCTAATCAAAGTTTAAAAAAAAAGAGAAATAAAATTAAAGCGATGATAAGTTTCTTTTTCTTCTTTCCTGATTTAACACATATATGATAAGACTATACTGTATGCTAGATTTACACTTATTACGGCTTCTTCCACTTTTTGTTTTCAAAATTATTTGCGAAAAGAAATTTATGAAAGTGAGGAAAATGTCATTCGTTTGTTCTTAAACGATTAAATGTAGAATCGGTTTTCGAATCTGTTAAAATCTTTTCATCTACTTCTTACTATTTCTTAATTTCGAGTAATAAAAAAACGCTATTATTAAAATTTAAAATTTACTGGTCGAATTATTTTTCCGAATATTTTCAAGAAACAAATTGATGATGAGAAGTTGTTAATGAGGGATGGATGTGTGATGATCGATCGCTTTTTAATGAATCCTCATTCCTTGTACCGCACTTTCTCTCTACCTCCAGTCCATCGTACTAGCACTTCAGAAGGATGAAAGAAGAAAATTAATGGATGAAATTTGTGAAAAGTTCCAGGAGAGAACTATACGATCTTCCGGAATGCATTTTCGTTCTTCTTGTTTCTCTACAAATCACTGCCATATGCAAATTTTGATTTCGCTAAAAGCACATCTGAAAAGAAATACGCAAAAAATTTCACCATTCCTGTCTAAAGCTTCATCTTTCTACTTAAGCGTGTAATTACTCTTACTGTAAAATTGAAAAAATAAAGTGCAGAATTTTAAATTGCAGTTCAAGAATCATTAAAGTTTCAAGTATCTTGTTAAAATATAAAAAACTAAATTTATTGCATTTAAAAAAATTGCAAAAAAAAATAAATTGTTTGGTATTAAATGGAAGAAAAATAGAGAGGAAATAATAATAACTAACTGTTAAAATTCATTGCTATTGCCTACTCATCATCCGTCTCATCATCCGTAACGGATTGCCTTGTTCCGGTACCATTTTCAATTACATTGTTAACATTACCGGATTCGTTGCTAGCAACAGTCTCCGGATATTTGATTACAGACTGTATTAGCTTCAAGTAATTTGCAGTTGATGTTGACTGTGCAGCTATTGATGAAGTAGCACTTAGAAAATTTCGGTTTAACTTTTTCTTCCCTGCAAGGTTGTAAATGGTAATTGAAATTAATGATAGAATGAAACTTTCATGTTTCGTTACCAACACATTGTGAAAATTCAGCGGAAATGAAAGGAAGAGATTATTGATGAAGGATGTAACTAAATTTATTTTAAAAATTAATAATTCCATTAAAGAGGATTACATGTTACATATCTCCTGAATAATGCATTATTGCACGTCGTATCAAAACTTTTACATTTTTAAAGAGTGAAGAAAAATCTGCTTGCAGCATCGGTCATTTGCATTATTCATAATGACAATGTCAAATTTCATTACTAGCAATTTTACATATAAATTAATTTATAATTTTAAATTTTGAATAATTTTAATCTGAAAAACTTTCAAACTTCATTTTATTGTCACATCAAAATTCATTTTTAAAGCGTGAAGAAAAGTCTACTCCCAACATTTCCTCTATCACTTCTACCAGTTAATTAAATGTGAATCAAAAAAGAAATCGTTTATGCTAAGTGTTTCAACAAGATGTGAAGAAATGAACTGACAGCTATTTATGAAATTATCAGCTCACACTGATAATTTCAACCGATGAAGTTCTTGAAGATAGCATGACTGATAAGTTCAAAATATGTTAATTTAATCAAACAAAAAAGAAAAATTGCCTTCTTTAAATAATTTTCATTATCCTCAACAAATGTGTAATGGAGAAAGAGCATAGGTGCGGACGTGAATGCCTTCGTCTTATTTCACAGAAAAATCCTTCACCATTTCTTTTTTCTCACAAATGAGAAATTACATAGAAATTTTCAGCACTTTAACTTCATTTCTCCGCCTCAGTTACTCGTAGCATTCCACTTAAATTAAAATAATTTAGCAAAAAATTCTTCCTTACATTTTTTCTTCCCTAACGCCATTTTCATAGCTCAACACTGCAAAGTGAAGCGAATGTTACACTTCAAGAAAAAAAAATGGATAATCACTTTCATTGATTTTCAAAATTAGCCCTATTCACTCACTCCCACTTAAGCTCTTCTGCCTATCAACTACTCATCAATTTCTCTCTCAAAATGTCATGCATTCCTTTTTATTTCACACTTCCAATATCGTCACAAATCACTCTACAACACTACTTTACTACATTGGCGTATGTGAGGAAGATGGTAGAATTTCATTGCTACTTATCTGCAGTGATCAGAAATTAGTCATTGATCAGAAATGGAACACAGTAATAATAAATAATTAATAATAATAATAATAATAATAATAATAATAATAATAATAATAATAATAATAATAATAATAATAATAATAATAATAATAATAATAATAATAATAATAATAATAATAATAATAATAATAATAATAATAATAATAATAATAATAATAATAATAATAATAATAATAATAATAATAATAATAATAATAATAATAATAATAATAATAATAATAATAATAATAATAATAATAATAATAATAATAATAATAATAATAATAATAATAATAATAATAATAATAATAATAATAATAATAATAATAATAATAATAATAATAATAATAATAATAATAATAATAATAATAATAATAATAATAATAATAATAATAATAATAATAATAATAATAATAATAATAATAATAATAATAATAATAATAATAATAATAATAATAATAATAATAATAATAATAATAATAATAATAATAATAATAATAATAATAATAATAATAATAATAATAATAATAATAATAATAATAATAATAATAATAATAATAATAATAATAATAATAATAATAATAATAATAATAATAATAATAATAATAATAATAATAATAATAATAATAATAATAATAATAATAATAATAATAATAATAATAATAATAATAATAATAATAATAATAATAATAATAATAATAATAATAATAATAATAATAATAATAATAATAATAATAATAATAATAATAATAATAATAATAATAATAATAATAATAATAATAATAATAATAATAATAATAATAATAATAATAATAATAATAATAATAATAATAATAATAATAATAATAATAATAATAATAATAATAATAATAATAATAATAATAATAATAATAATAATAATAATAATAATAATAATAATAATAATAATAATAATAATAATAATAATAATAATAATAATAATAATAATAATAATAATAATAATAATAATAATAATAATAATAATAATAATAATAATAATAATAATAATAATAATAATAATAATAATAATAATAATAATAATAATAATAATAATAATAATAATAATAATAATAATAATAATAATAATAATAATAATAATAATAATAATAATAATAATAATAATAATAATAATAATAATAATAATAATAATAATAATAAATAAATAAATAATAAATGATAAATAATAATAAATAATAAATAATAAATAATAAATAATAAATAATAAATAATAAATAATAAATAATAAATAATAAATAATAAATAATAAATAATAAATAATAAATAATAAATAATAAATAATAAATAATAAATAATAAATAATAAATAATAAATAATAAATAATAAATAATAAATAATAAATAATAAATAATAAATAATAAATAATAAATAATAAATAATAAATAATAAATAATAAATAATAAATAATAAATAATAAATAATAAATAATAAATAATAAATAATAAATAATAAATAATAAATAATAAATAATAATAAAATAATCTACAGTGATTACAGTGACAATTTCAACATAGAGTAATCTGTAACTGATAAGAAATGGAATTGTGACAAGAACAACTGAGGGAAGTGAAGCGAAATAAGGAATGTGTCTATGTGCATGTGTGTGCGTGTACACTTCGATGCACTCCCTCAACGATGATCAATTTCTAAAATTTGACGAAACATTAAAGAGAGTAATGAATGAGTGGAAGAAATGACGGCCATTTAAATTATAACTAAAATGAATGTTAGTAGAGGAGCGGAAAAGAAAAAAGAAAAGTTTCATTCTAACTGGAATATTTCTACTGGAAGACGCACGGCAAATTTACTTTTCACAGTGACAAAACCAAAAAGAAAAGGAAGGAGAGAGATTGCCATTCATTCGTGTAATAAATTTTTAAATTTTTACTAATAATAAAATGGAAAAGTTGCAGTAAACATTAAATAAACCTGAAAATTACAGTAGCCAATAGCTCTCCCCCTCTCTCTCTCTGTCTCTCAAAAGCGAAAACTTGGGCAATATTTTCAAAAACATTTGTAAAAGATTGTAAAAATAATCCTTCTTTAGCAAACTTTAACAGCTTAATAGTGAAATTTTGATAAAATTAATAAGTGAATAATTTAAAAGTAACTAAGATTCAAGGAATATCGCTAATTTTCGTCTTTTTCTTCAACTACGAACAATAATAATAATAATAATAATAATAGTAATAGTAATATGAGTGTTAGTTAAATAATTGCTGCACACTATCAGCGTTATTTACATTTTCATATTATCTATAAAACAGAAACGACCACAACAGAAACAACAGCGACAACGACAATACGAGCAACAGCAACCGAAAGAATTGTTGAAAATTTTTAAAATGCAAAAATGTTAGCTATTGGGAGGAATGATAGGAAGCACTGATAACAGCACATTTACATTGCGGAAGAGAGAGACAGTTGATGAATGTCACTAAATTAGTGTTGCATTTTTGTCAAATAAGGTTAGCACAGAAGATTTCCATCAACCTGAAATGAAACAAGCATTTCAATAAATTTTGCTGCATCATTGATTTCTGAAAGCTTATCATTTGATAAGAGAGAATGAAAGTGATAAATTGTTGAATCATTTACAAATGATACTGTATTACTGTATCCAACTGTATTACTATCGAACTGCATTACTATCGACAGAGCAAACTTGTCGACAAAAAACAAAAAAAAACAAATATCCAAAAAAAACAAATATTGCAACAAATATCTAACTAGTCCTTTTATCTCATCCAGAAATTAGCTTTATCAATTTCATCGTCGCAGTCCCTATCACTGCTATTAGTACAATGAACAATGAACAGAAAATTGATAAGTTTGGTTTTACAAAAAAAAAAGAATAAATTAACAAACGCAGGCGTGCACGAAACAAAAAAAAAAGAGCAATCAATTTAATTTTTCAAAAAATTATGCTAAAAAAACCCAAATTGTTTTCATGAATTAGCTTCTTCGCTTAACAATTGCTAACATTTTGATGTGAAAAAAAAGAGAGACAACACAGGAGGAATTTCTAATTTCACTATTCCTTTCCTGCTTCTATTTAGCGAATTTTTTGTGGTGGAAAATAGTAAATTTAAGTTTAGGAAAAAAATGAAGGAGCAAGTGCTAGAGACAGAGATAGGAGGAGAGAGAGAGAGAGAGAGAATGGATGGAAAAAGTAGGCAGAAATGAAAACGTTTTAAATAAATCAAAATAGAAGTTCGAAAAATGAGTCCGATCGCTCAGTTTAGTTGGAATGAGCGAAAAATGAGCTGAGGAAAGAACAACCATTTAGTACATGCAGTAGCAGTAATTAATTACCGAACTGAAATGGTACACGAAACATTCCAACTTCTCCGTTCGTTAATATACTAGCACTGTGAAGGTGTGGATTAGTTGAGCGAAGGAAAGCTTGTTTAATTTTGTTCCATTTTCGGAAGTAAAATTGTTATAATTCAATGCGAAGTAATTGCATTGGTTGAAATTTTTCGTTAAATACTTTTTGAAAATCTTAAATTTTTTTTGTAATTTGGAAAGAGTTAGTTGTTACACGAAGCTAAATACTACTACATTTTGTATCACTTGAAGTTTGGATGTTTTCAC
Organism: Litomosoides sigmodontis; assembly: GCA_963070105.1. NCBI lineage: Eukaryota > Metazoa > Nematoda > Chromadorea > Rhabditida > Onchocercidae > Litomosoides > Litomosoides sigmodontis. Next base: position 1,888,519 of record OY718807.1, on the reverse strand, counting down.
AGATGAAATGAAGGATGGAATTTCAGATACGTTGGTGAATTACATACATACATACAGAGAGAGAGAGAGAGAGAGAGAGAGGAAGAAAGAAAAATCATAATAATACATCGAAATTTCCAGCCTTTCTAATGAGATCGTTAGAGAAAGGGATGAGACAAATCGTATACAAGTGCATCACTTAAACGTAGTTAATAACTTCAATATCGGTGACTTAAAAAAAAAAGCTTTGCATTATTAGTGTAGTCGGAGATTCATGCGCGTAACTATTTACCTAAAACGATTAAAAAAATTCTATTTTTAAAAAGCAAATGTTCCAATTGGTAGATTGAGCTGAAGCGGTTTAAAAACTACACAGTTTAAAAGCGTTTTTAAAAACTAAAAATTGAGCAATTGTTACCCAAAAAATTTACACATTTATACAAAACACAAATTGACACACACACACACACACACACACACACACGCACACACACACACGCACGCACGCACACACATACGCACATACGTAGGCATACGCATAGAAAAGTTTAATGTATTATTTGATTGGTAAAGACGAATTGTGTACGACTGCTTGTGTCTTATTGAAGCGCTCTTTTGGAAGAGTTGCAAAATCAAAAAAAAAAAGAAAACAAAAAAAAGGCACTGATCAATCAGTTCAGGACAGCTTTTTTTTTCATACTGGTCGCTGTCATCGTTGTCACCACCAGTCTGTGTCGTTCAATTGCTTCGTACGTGCGTGCCACACCAAGCATGTGTTATTTAATTTCCTTTCCTTTCTTTTTTTTTTGTCAAAAATCAATTTTTCATCAGCAAACACTGATTGCTACTGTTAATATAATACATTGGCATGCATTAAAATGATGTCGAATATTAAACAGGTCGATGATCAGCAAAAAGTTTTCCAAACATTTATTTAACTAAATTAAAATCAAACACAGGAAGATTCATCCTCCTTCAATGCTGCCTAAATCATTTTGCTTCATTATGTTTCCACAACCTAATTAATCACTCCTCTTTCTCTTCCACCTCATCTTCTTCTTCAACGAAATGAAATTGTACTTGAGAGAAAAGGGGAATTTTAAGCAAAAAAATTTCACACAAATTAAATATTAGATTAAAAGTTTTTTTTTTCTGGAGAGGGGATAAAATTTTACGAATTAAAAGAAACAAGAAACAAACAAACCATAAATTGAATCGAAAAATTCCACAATTTGAAGCACTGTTTATACAGCAATTTTTCTGAAAAAAATTTTATTTTTCTTTTTTTTTGATTTTTATCGAAAAAAAATATTTTCGCTGCAATGAATATAAGTCGTTAATACGAAGTGATAAGAGATTAAAGAAGCAAATGAAATAAAAAGTGTACTGTACTAATTATCTCTACTAATATCTCTAATAAATTATTAATGTGATACATTTCTAAAAGCTCACACATTGACATACCGTAAACCAGTGGTTTAACGTCTCTCCCTCTCTCTCTCCAAGTATTCCATGCTAGCATGCATGTTGGTTGCATACAATAATTAGTTCAATTAATACCTAATTACCGTATCACTCATTATGTACGGTAAACGATCAAAACCTCTTACAGTGCATCTAACAACTACAATAACTGTCTCCTCAAATCCGTCACAGTAATATATCGAATCAGGCACGATCAATCTATCGTATAAAACGACGGTAATGTAACGTATCCTAACAAAAAAAAAAAAGATAATAAGAACCTTAAAAAGTGTGTTCGTACGGTAAGAAGTGTTTCACAGAGGGTGATTTCATTACGAATTGATTGAGTGGTACATCCGATCAAATCAGCAACCGGTTCAGGTACGGCCCCAACTGAAAAATTCAGAGGAAATACATCCATCCTTTCTGCTTTTTTTTTTTCTCTATAAAATATGGTCGTTTCAGTGAATCAGCAAAATGAAATTGGCATTCTTTTTCTTCTCAGTTTGATTATGCATGCATCTATTCACATTGATAGGAATACATTTAAATATTATGATTTTCATACAAATCATTCATTCTCTCCTAACTTCTAATTTCAGTCAAATTGACAAATGTATGTTTCACATTACTAATAGCAAATAATTTAAAACTTTTAGCAAATTTAAGATTAAATATAAAACATTTGAGAAATCTCTTTTATAAAAACTGTATTTGCAGTACATTTGGGAAATTTACCACAAATGATAATAATCATTTATACTAAATTAAAAAAGTAAAAAAGTGCGAAATTTTTGAGTGAAACAAATTGTACGACATGAAATTTTACCTACACATAACCATATATAATATGAAATTCTAGCTATATTCACTGTTACTGGTTTACTTTATTTAACTGATTCAAATATGAGAGAATTTACTGTCTCCTCAACTCTCAAACAACAACAGCAACAACAACTCCCAATAAACCCTCTCCAAAAAAAAAAAATATTTGCAAAGAATGCTAATTAAATTTTCAATTTTTCAATAATTTCGAAAAATGTGTAAATGTGAAAGTGGGAGAGAGAGAGAGAGAGAAAAATAAAAGGAGTGGAAACTGAATTGATTTGCATAAAATGGATGGATGAGGAAAATGAAACCTTTCGCATCATGCACATGGGAATGTAGAATGAGCGGTCGACCACCTTCCAGCATCAAACTGTCATAAACATCGGTGCGACCACCACTACCACTACTCGATAGAAAACCATCGAAAGTGGTGGTGCTGGTGGTGGTGGTGGTGGTGGTGGAAGTGGTGAAATGCGACTCACCACCAGTATTTGTTTGTATATTGTTACTGGTAGCAATACCACCAACACCACCACCACCACCACTACCACCACCACCACCACCACCAACACTACCACCAGCACCAGCACCAGCACCAGCGGCACCAGCACCAGCGGCACCAGCAGCACCAGCAGCACCACTACTACTACTACTACTACTACTGCTACCACTCATTCCTACAAAATAATTCATTATTACTTTTTTTTTTTAAAGATTTTAGTTTTTTTCCCTTAATTATTCAAAAATGTGTCAAGTTAGACAGAATTATTTACATAGTAATAATATTTTTTTTTAAAAAATATTTGAAAATTATTTGTTTGTTACATGTTTATGACTATTTCATCTTCAGTTTTGTATGTTTGCTAACAATTTTGCAAAATTTAAATGATGGAATATCGTCTCGACCACCAACGAACGCTTTCGAGCAAAAAATTCTGACAACAAAATTGCAATTATTAGATTACCTTGACGGAATTTAATGGATGAGAATTAAAAACTCCTTCTGCATTAATCACTTTTACTCTTTACACGTAACACGTTATCAATTAATTAAAAATGAAAAGCATAAGGGATGAGGGAACCAAAGGTGGAAAAGGTATAAAATTTCGGTATACCTGAATGATGACTGCTAATGATGCGATCTGAACTGCTAATATAGCTGCTATAACGATTTGCTGAAATCGATGAAGTATTGCTACTCTGTGTGAGCAGTCGCTTTGATCTCTCCGCTTCCTCCAGGATCACTTCCAAATTCTCACCTTCCATATCATTTACCTCTGTACAACAAAAGAGTAATTGATGCATAAACTGATACACTTGCTAACAGTAATTATCTCATTAATACCTTCCTGATCACTGCAATCATAATGGATTCCAAAGTGAAATTCAATCAATTCAATTCAATTCAATTAATTCAACAAGTAAATTTTTTGTTTGTCAAAACGGAAAAAATATTTTCATAATTTCATGTCGTTCCTTTCAAATATTTCAGCATTATCTGTTCATTAATGTATTACGCTGCGAACAGTTTTAATTGCTAATTTTAGATAATAAAAACTAATTGAAAAATAAACATCTTTACGGTACCTTCCTCTCACACTCACAACATGTAATAAATGATGGAGAAATGTTGAAGCAATAAGCTATGACATGAAATTTTATGAAAAATGAATGAAATGTGTGAAACCTGGATAGTGTGTCCTATTCTTGTTCAACAGTTGCTTATCACCACTACCGTCATCGTCATCATCATCATCATCATCATCGTCATCGTCATCACCACCATCACCAACATCATCCTTCTTCATTATTGAAACAATAGGTGTGGGACCAAGTTTAATTTTCACTGTTGTTGCAGTGGTTCGTTTTGCTCCGTTCTCATAAATCAATGTTTCACTTTCGCTTTTACTATGACCTTCTGGTCTGAATTATTTTTATCTGAATTGTTTACATTTTATAATTCATCCATTGTTAACCCATCGAAATGCACAACATGAGTGTAAATGAAAATTAATGAAATGAAGTGTGAAAATTAATGAAATGAACCGGTAGCTATACCTACCTGGTCAGACTAGATGAGAGATGCTGATAACAGTGAGCACTGCTACTAGCACTATCACAATAATCATCATTCTTATCATCTGCAACGAATGATCTCGCTTCGCTAGCCTTATCATCACCATCAGTTACAGTTGCTGATAGCGTTTGAGAACACATTTGAGCTTCTGCTTCTATCCTATCAATGTATGCGTACTCATCCTGCAATTTCATTCATGGAATGAAATTGGAATAATTTCAAAGCAATTTCTTTTTTTTTTTGCTTAAAGTTTGAAGTTTTGCAGCTTACAGCTAAAATCATAGCATAACAATACATTTATCATCAATACTTGTAAATATATATATATACAAATATAGTTATAATAAAATATATATAAATATAGATATAATGCAGAATAATTACTGCATGTATTTCTGAAGTGACTGATTTCGCTCCTGCACAATGTAGCTAATAGCTAATAAGGTAAGAACGGATTTCACAGTCAGTGTTGCGATGCAGTAGGAAATGCTGGATGGATGTTGCAGGAGAGAAATGTATCACACTTGTACGTTTCATACACTTTTGTAGAACTTTTTTCTTATTTATTTAAATTTAAACACTCTTGTCGCTAGCTTCCTCCAACAAACATCGCTCATTAGACAGAGTGTACAGCACAACAAATTTCATTGCAAATACTGACCGATGGCAGAAAATGCAAAAAAAAAGGAGAAAGAAAGCATACGATAGTTTGATTGTTAAAGCTGCTACTTGACGGTACACATTGTCGAGATTGATTTCGATGCCGTCGTAATGCTAACATTGATCTGAAATGAAAAAAAAAATAAAATGAAAAGAAATTGCTATCGTAGTGCACAAATTTCAAGCACACAAATATTTTTAACATACCGAAAGGGTGCGCTACATTTTGCGCAAACTATTCCAGAATCTCTGGAATGTAATTCGAGGTGCTTTCGCAATTCAGAATCGGTTGAAAATCGCTGTGGACACATTTCACATTGCAACGGTGCTTGTTCCAATTCGTTGTGTTGCGAAACATGTCGCGTGAGATAGCCACGTGTCGGAAATTGTAATTTGCATTTGCGACACTGATAGAGCTAAATTATTCAGTGCTAGCAGCGCACTTTTTCAACAATACTTTAATTGTTCGGGTAAAATTTATAACTTTAAAATTGATATGAAAATTTGAGTTTAGATGAGAAATTAAAAAAAAAATGGTCCAAGTGATAAATGACCCATTCGCTGATAATTTAAAGTTCAAATGATCACTTCAAATATCTACCGAATGCGCTCCGTTTACTTTATTTATATGTAAAACGCAAACGAATTTGCATATTTTCGTTCATCATCAATTATGCCAAGCAACAATTTCAACTGCCTTTTACCTTATTTTTATTCTTCTGCAAATACTTATCGATAACAGCCTGATCTAACTGCTTCTTTGGCGCAACTGCTTCGCGCAATTCGACAACTGGTTGCTTCACTGTCATTGCTTCTGATTTGATTACTTCAGTTGGAGCATCAATTGATTCAGCGTGATGATCAGTTGAAGCAGTTGGAGGAGTGAGATTTGGCCGATTACTGCAATGGAAAAAATTCAAAAAATAAGAAAACGGGCAAAATTCTTAATTGAAATAATTAATTTGCTAAGTGTAACGCAATTCACACATCATAGAAATTTTCATTCACATCCAATACTGATCAAATCAAGTATCTGCTGTTTGATTTCGAGAAAAAAAGAATCAAATTTTAGGAGAGGAAGAGGAAAAAAACTAGCATACCACCATTTACTTATTTATTTGTGACCAAAATATCACAATTGAATTTAGGCTAAATTTGAATTCTCAAAAGAAACCATTGCTCAAATTATTGCAAGTTTTTCGCGGAACAAAGTACAAAGAGAGGGAAAAAAAAGAACAAAACTGACAACGACCTTTCTAAATATGTAAATTTCATCGCTGTGAGGAAAACAAAAAAAAAAAAACCAATCGAGCAAAACCTTAAAAAATTGTCAGAATTAGTTGAAGCAATCCTTTCCGACGTTTGCTGCACCGACGATTGTCGCGTGTCGAAGAGATCCGACTGATTCACTGCTAAACGGTACATCAAACGCTTGTTAAATGGTCTGCAAACAAAAGGTAGAAGGTCTTTCAAGGGAAAAAGAAGTAAGGAAAAATAGGAAGAAAAACACAAGTTGGAGGAAAATTATTCGAATTTTTAAGAGAGAGAGAGAGAGAGGGAAGGTGAGAAAGGGAGAGAGAGAGAGAGAGGAAAAAAACACTAACATATTGCCATTTTTGGTGCGATCTGGACATTTGTGTTGATAAAGATTTGAGCGAAACTTGTAAGTCTAAAAAAAAACAAGGAAATTTAACAGCTTTTTACATTTCATCTTCAAAAATAATTAATAATACAACAAGACAGGAAAAAATTTTAATAAAAAGATTGGATCGATTTTAAAACATTCAATTTTATCATTTACTCAATTGCGAAAACATATTGAATTTCGACAACAAAAAAAAAGCGCTAAATAACTTATAAAAAATAAAATTCAAAAACCATGAATTAATGCATTTATGATATTTTGAATGAAAATTAATGAAGATAAAATGAAAATGAGGAATTGATGACGAATTGATAATTTAATCGATTTGATCGATTCAGTAGCTCTTTCTTTTTCTTTTTTTTTTTTGTAATTTAATTTTCATTGTGATCGTAACGTGTAACACACACGCTCCTTCTCACTTACTCCTACACCTCAACGTACTGTAGCACATCCTTTAATTGGTAACAGTTCACAATCATCTAGCCTCTTTTCTACCAAAAAAGAAAAATTCATGCACACAACCTCCTATATTCATTTCATAAGTCAATAATTAATGATAAAATTTTTCTAAAATTTTGAAGAAATCACTCTCACCTTAGGTGTATTTGATTTCCTCTTCATCACTAGTCTATGCAGCTAATCCAGTTAGGCTCAGCTTAACTGTTATACAAGGAGGAATTTATGAATTTTGCAATGAAGTAATTTAGTGAAGCAATGAATGAAATGACTTATGCTTGCTCGTTTACAACGACGTAAATCCCTGTAGGGTTAAATTATGGAAGTGATAAGAATGAGAAATGTTGAGGTGTAGCTTTGCTCATCTTTTGATCATAATAGATCATTTAATACATGCATGGTACTTCTACTCGAAAACAAACAATAGCCCGCCCAACGGTCAAAATGACCAAACCTTATAGCAAAATTTGCATCTGAACGGACGATCATTGGAATGCTTTACGGCATGCTGCTTCAGATACCACACCGAGTTAAATAATTTGCCACAATCTTTGCATGCACATTGTTGATTCTTTTCTAAAGTTATATTAACATTGTCCACTTCCGTTGGACAAATAACAACTGGTGGTGGCGGCGGTACAGTTGCTTCTGCCTGTTGGCTCTGTAACAGTGAAGAAGAAGTTATTGTTTACTTTCAATACTACAAAAGCATCCCGATAATTTATTATTTAGAATAATAAAAAATTTTTGGGGAAAAAAAAACACGTATCTTTTCAACAACTTTCTTTTTTCCTCATTTCTACCAAAGTATTGACTGCTAACATTTCATGCCTAATTATTAATGGAATAAATTTTAACCTTAAAATTTGCAACTATTTACTACCACATTTTTCACATCCTGCGAAGAGGCAAATAAATAAACGTTATAAGACACATAACAAATATTCACTTAACGAATTGCTAAACAAACAAATGATAAAGTATGTGTGTGTGTGTGTGTGTGTGTGTGTGTGTGTGTGTGTTCAAAATTAGTGATAAAATGATATGGGAAATTTTTGACGAACGAACAAAAAGAGATGTTGAAATAGGGAAAAATTGATTAAATTTTGATTGAATTCTTGCTAAATTACCATTCGAACATCGTTCAAATTCAGGTATTGCTGTTCAACCTGCATCATTGTGCCAACCTGTTCTTCGATGTTTCGTTGTTGACAACAAAATTTTGCAAAAATTTGAACTCAACGTTTCCGTCGCATCTTTCACTCTATCACCATAAACAATCACCTGGCAAAATTCATTAAGTTCATTAAAATGGCGCAAAAATTGAGCGCATGAAAAACAAAGAAAGAACGAAATGCGAATCGTTGCTGATTTTTCATTGCATTCACAAATGCACTGATCAATCAATCGATCTATCAAAATCCATCGTTGTTCACCATCATACTACACTTGCTTTAACATTTTGCAGCAAAAGTTTGAAAACAATTAGAATCAATCACTCATATGCACATAAATAAGCAAGCAAACTTTAAAAGTGAAATGTTGAAATTGGATAATTACACAAATATTTTAATTGAAATCATGTAAATTGACACCATCACTTTTCGCCAGAAACATCACGTTAATAAAATCAACCAAAATTGCACTTAGCTAATTTAGGAATTACTACATTTCATGCTTCCGTGAACGATTGAATTCTCATGATGCTGCTCAATAAGCCTTCAAATTCAAAATTATATTGGAAAAGGAAAAACAAACAAAGTGCAAAATATTGCAATGACCAATGCGACACGCTGGACAAATTTAGCAGCAAATTTAATTAATTTTCAAAAAGTGATACTTTGAACGCGTACATTCCTCGGAACCACTACTGTACGGTCAAAATCATTAATAGGAAATCGCTATGAATGACATCTTCAAAACAATTTCTGTTTTTATTATCATCGCATGCACTGATAACCGCAGAAATGACCGGCCACTCATTGCAGGCCACTTCCCTCTTATTTATCAATCACATATTATCGGCGGTATTTTTCTGCCGCTCATCTGAACGGCGTGTCACTCGTGACCACTCTCGAAATGCTAGTAAAATATAGCAAAAATTAGCCGACAATTGACTGTACACTATTTTTGTCATGGAAAAAAGATCAAAAATCATACAACGCAAAAATTTTAATCATTTTGTAAAGCGAAATTATACTACAACGTGTGAAATCCAATTTTAGACAAATCAGTGCTAGTGATGAGTTATGAAAAGCATTAGTTTAGTGAAATTAATTTTGAAAATGTAAACTATATTAGAGAAATGCTATTGAAATTTTAATTGAACTCATTAACTGAAATCACTCTAGCATTATATGGAAAGTTGTCATGAAATTCCACACTGTTAGAATTCTGCAAGAAGAGATAATCTTCTGTAAGTGGAATTTTTTAAAGTGCAAAATATTCTCAATTATTTTTGCCAATTGAGTACGATAAGCTAGAAAATGAACATTTGAAGTGCTAATACAATTAGCTAAAAAATTAAATTTTTAACATTTAACTAAGAATTTTAATTAATCAAGTAAAATTTGATTTCTACACTTCGTTATTAATTTAGTTTACGGCGCATAAATAGCTATCACATTATACCTTTGCAAATATTTTTAAATTTTAATAAAATAAAAAATTATAAAAATAAAATAAAATTTGCTAATGCAACTAACGTATATGTACTTTAATTCCTGTGGCGTACAAACACACCTGATAAAAAGAATACACTTAATTTTTGAAATAATTTTTATTAAATTAATTTACAATTAATAATATGATTTCTTGGAATTAACACTGAGCAATTTGATTGTATTTTTAAAAAAGAAAATCTCAAAATATTTCATTCAAAATAATGAAATAATTGAGCATTCATGCATATTTTCACTTCCAGTCGAACTTAATATTTAATAATGCAAAAAAGAAATTATATGAATTAGTAATGTTTGACAATAATACATATTTCAAACAGTGAATTAGTAATGTTTGACAATAATACATATTTCAAACGGTAGCAAACAAACAAGGGAGGAAGAGAGAGAGAGAGAGAGGAAGGGAGAGGGAGAGAAATTCCGGATAATTTTTGGTTTAGGGTGCAAAAAAAAAAACGAACGAATATATTTTCGTTTCTTCGTCTGTTATTTTTTTTCCCTTTTTTATAGTCAGGAGGAAATGAAATGAAATGAAATGAAATGCAGCAGAGATGGAATGAATCTTCCAAAAGACATTTATGATGTATTAACTAATCAGTCATTCATTTTAATCTATCAGCTGATTGAGCTGTCTCTCAGTGATTATGGGAAGATAGCCTGCATTTTCATGATCGTATAAATGATAAAAGATGAAATAATTAATCCATAAAAGGATCCTTAATTTTACACTTTTTTCTTTTGGGAGCAAACAGGTTGGTTCATTGTTACGTTCACAGATGAAGAAAGTGTTTCATTTTGCGCCAGCCACCATAACCTATCGTTAATTTATCGTTGTATGTTAAATTCTAATTTGAATACAATCTTTACGGAATATAATACAGAATGCAGATGAATATTAATTTAGCTGAATATTAGTAGTGTAATAAAAAAAAAAAATTAATCAATTAAAAGTGAAATAGAAATGGAAATTGTTTCTTTCTTCAAATGATACAGCAAAAAAAATTTTTTTTTTGTCTCAATTATTTTGTGTTAAAATTTTTATAACTTGAAACATGATCAGTTCTGCGGAGCAAATGACGCCATTCCTCCTTCATCACTAATTACAGAGATAATTTTTGGACAAAATTTAATGCCACTCCTAGCAATCAATGATAAGGGTTATCTAAGGTCATTTTGGTATGAAATGAGCAAAAGTATGTGCGGTTGTTTTGGAGGACATCTCAGCGTAAGCAAAGCAAAGACAAATCTTTAAGACAGAAGACCACAAAGTGAAATTAGTGATAGATCCGATCACTGATAAGCTCTCACTTCCACTTCCCTCTCCTCCCCCCCCCCCCCCCTCCCCGAACTTCCTAACAAATTTACGCCATACGACGACAAAAGGGCATCTCAATTACAGTTCACGTTGCGGAGAGAAACGCGCATTCCATTCCAATTACCCATTCTAATGCATAATCCCGTCCCGTTTCACCCCACCCACTCGACGATGATTACAGTAAAGAAATAAACTAAATTATTGATGAATGAAGACGTATGATGCTATCGTCACTTGCGTAGGAGGAGATGTGATGAGGAAAAAGGAAAGGTTAAATAAGTTATCAAGATTTCACCTTCAAAACAATCAATCACCAACCTACCCTACCTTCAATCTATGATAAGATCAAATTCTGCTTCAAATTTGCTTCACTCCTAAATTATTCGTTTTCTTTTCTCCTAGTTAGAATCAAAACGACAAAAAAACAAAAGATGAAATGAAAAAGTGGTAAGTGCTAGAAAGCAAAAGAGAAAAATAAATGTGCTAATGATAGAAGTGAAGTTTAATGAAAATTTTACACTTCAAAATTACATCAATTTCATCATCAAAAAGAATACTTCAATAAAGCTGAGAATGTGTTTGAGGACACATTGAAGATTGAAAAAAAAAAAAGAAAAAAGGAAGGGTCCAGTGAATTGAGCATCTCATTTTAAAAGCTTTATGAACCCTCAAATTTGAAGCATTTTACCATACAGGAAAAAAACTACGATCCATTTCACTTTTCTTTTTTTTTTTAGATTTTTTCCCCTTCGTTTCCATTCCTTTTTCCTTTCTTTTTTTGTCGAAATATATTTCAAATTTTCCATGGCAAATTTTTCTCCCAAACTTTTCAACTGCTTTCATTCTCTTCACCTTCTATTAATATAGCCAAAATTTTAGGAAATAATTCCATTTAGGCTAACACACTTGGATCATTTCGCTCATTTATTGCAAAAAATTTGGCAAAAAAAATTTTTTAATAAATAAACAAACAAAAAAAAATGCACAAAATTTTGTGAGACGATTGAAATAACAAAAATAATTTATGTGTGAAAGAGAGTAAAAAAAGAACGATTACTATAAAGCTAAAAAAAAACTTGCTTACTAAAAGCTTCCCATAAAAAAAATTTAGAGATTAAATTTGAAAAAAATCTGAATTACTATTGAAAGAAATGAAAAGTAATTTTAAATTTTCTCTTCAATCAAAACTGCGAAAATTATACGTAAAATTATATGCTTTTCATTATACACTTTACATTTAAAGTGATGTGCTTTTCACATAAATTAATGCTTTTCACTTATAAGCTTATATTTCTCAGTTTGAAAATTTAACCAAAAATGAATTTCACTATTCCCAAATGACGGAAACAATGATGGAAAAAGTATTATATTGCGTGTGCGCATGCGTGCGCGTATGCGTGAGTGTATCCGTTGAGGAAATGAAAACACTATTCATCATAGTTTTGCTTACTCTCACAAACGGTATTCCGGATGAGGAACCGGATAACAACACATCTCGCTTCTTTTTCCTTTTCCATACATTAACGTACAACACTTTTCCCTCTACGACTATATCACATCCGTAAATGAATGAAATGTTCTACTTCATTTTTTTTTTGCAAGTCCTGCAAAAACAACATTTTTCGATTTAAATTATTAAAAAACTTTTTTTTTCATTTTAGTAAAATTATGAAAACTTTTTCCGACAACGTATAAGCAAAAAGAAAAACAAAACCCCAAAAATCCCATTCAACAATCAATTCAGCACTATCGAATGAGGACGAAGGAGAGAGAGCATGGGGAAAGCGTATCAGAGAGAAAAGTTGGAAGCAAAAAAATTTTTTCTTCCCTCATTCGCACTTTCAAATGATAAAATTTTCCATCGTGAATTTTACCACTCATACACTTTCACTCATTAGCAGCCTATAATTTCATTAAAAATTTACAAAAACAAAAAAGTTCCAACAAAGTGAAATTCTTTTCCCACACTTTCTTCCTTCTTTCAATAATCAATTTTTTTATCTTTTTGTTAGCTAAATTTTTCATGCATCAATCAAATATTTTTATTTTTCATTTTTTTTTCAGTTTCTTTGCCATAGCCAAGACAACATGCCTATCCAATGGTCATTGCGTGGGCCTTTAAGGCACAGCACACACTTTCCGCGAATAATTGAATGGAAAAGAAAAATGTGACAAGGATGGAAAAAAGATTGATGCAAAAGAAGAGTGTACTAAACTTGAAAAATTCATTTTTGAAATGCACGAAGGAAATATTTTTCAAATTCTTGTCTTTCGCTTTTTTTTTCATTTTTTTTTTTAAAATTTTCATCTAATTGTTATTCAAAGGATAGAAGTAATGAAAACGAGTGGCTGCCAAGACATTTCGTTTTGTCAAAAAGCTTTTTCGACAATATTGCAGTGGATATTTCAGGTGTTGAAAGAAAAAAAAATTGGTGGAAAAAAAAAAGCAAAAAATCAATTTCTGAATTAATTGATCGTTTGATTGTTCCGTTCAACCATAATAAAATCAAAATAATAAAATCAATGGAAATAATGCGCATTTTTTGCATCTTGAAACAATTTTTTATTTTGAAACAACAAAATTTCAAAGCATTTCTCATCCCTCAACTAAATTCCTTCCTAATTAAACATGTTATGGAACAGTTATTACTACTCGTTTTAAGTTTCACTATAATTTAAGGGAAGAAAAAGCACAAAAATGATTAATTGTACTTATATAAAATTAGTCAAAACAAAATTTTTCTTTTTACAATTAAATTTGATAATTTATTTGAAACAATAAAACGTTGCAATGACAAAAGCTACTGCACAACTGAAATGCAAGAGACTTATCATCTAACTTTGCCAACATTCTTTCATTCAATAATCCCATCTTTTTCAACGTCTAATATTTTGTGTTAAAATTGACGGCACTTACAGCAAACAGGAAATATGTTGTTCGATTGTTTCATAATGAAATTATTTCATTTCTAAAGTAATTAAAATGCATTTCAAATGGTCACTGTTGCCTCGCCAACCGCTAAATTAATCACTTCTTAGCTAGACGAAATGAAATTATCGTGGGCGGCAATTTGAATTTGATTAAAATAAAATTTTTTCTTCCATCTTTCGCTTTCATATTTCTTAATTTGATTTCTTTTATAGACAAACTTCTATGAGGATCAAAATATTTGGCGTGAATGTCTGTTATTGAGAGACAAAATTGACTAAGATAGGCTAACATGTGCCGTGGAATTTTCTTATAAGCAAGAAACAAATAATGCTTTTGTTAGCTAAGCATAAAGTAAAATTAGGTTAAAATAAAAAACAAAGGTAAAATTAAAAAGCAATAAGTCATACGATAATGCTGAAGTAGTTATCAGTTACCTTTGCAGTTCTCAAAAGCAGTCTCACATGAATTAATTAAAAAAATTAATTTTTCACCTAAAATAAATGTCAAATAAAAAGAGCTATGTGAATGAATAACAAAAAAAGCCGTCATATTTGTACTTTTCCAATTTTTAATTCAATCACTCGAAATTCCTCGCTTTTTTTTTCTTTTTGTTTAACTCTATAAATGTAACTTCAATTTTGCATTAGTTTCTCTCGATCGAACAACTGAAATGTAAAAATTTCATTCGAAAAGTTGCTAACATAGTTTGAAAAGTATTTGAGATTTGATTAAAATTTAGGTCAGATATGGTATTTGAAGAAAATGAGAATTTATGAGATAGCGGTACAGGTAAGTGATTTGACAAAAGGTGTGATTAAAAGATTTTTTATCAGTTTATCATCAATTTACAAGTGATATACTTCGTGGAATCATTTCCAGTCAACCTTTCTCTCTTTCTCTGCTTCCGAAAAATGATTTCTTCTGTCACTCAGCAAAAATTTCACTTTGCCGTACTGCACGACTGGTTTCACACTCAGATGATTAGGGGGGAAAAAAAAATTTTATAAAACAAAAATTTGATTGTAGCACGAAGCAATTTCCAGCGCATGCTATTCCATATTTTCGGTTTTTTTTTTTGTGCCACTGTTGACAAATGGAATTATTTAAAATTGATAAAATGATAGAAATTGATAGAATGAGTAAAAATTATGGTGCTAATAACTGCTAGAACCTATCAGTTCATATCATTGCTTTTTTTTTGCACTAAATCAGAAGTGAGGGAAAATTCGAAAAATATAACTTTTCCAGATTTTTGAGACAATTCACTATCAAATAATTATCGTACAAAGTAATATAGTATTAGCACAAAATTCAAACGTATACCTTCTTCACTTCATAACAATTTCGAAAAGCTATCGTTGTAAGGTAAAAAAAAAACTTTAATCAATTAACAAAAGAGAACAGAAGCGCACATCGTACACTGTTACTTCAATTAAAACATTAATACCAATACCGCTGAACAATTTATCATTAATTAAATGCCTTAATAACAATCGAATATAAAAATTAGCAGTTTGATAAAAAAAAAATAATGTTACTCTCAGAAATAATTAGCATACGCAAAGTGTGATTGAAATTTTTTTCTCCATTTAAAAATATTGCTTTCATTAGGTTGGCAAAAAAAAACCGATAATAAAATGAAGGAAAAAAAAAACGAGATCTTGGGTGGAGGGCGATGGTGGGTGGGAGAGAGGTTGCAGAAAAGATAGATTTTTAGAATTTTGTAATTGCGGTAAAATGGCATTTCTAATGGAATGAAGAAGGGTCTCATCCTCTCCAAATGGTTCATCATACAGGAGAAAGGTTGCAAAAATGCAAAAATGTTGATTAATTATACCCTAAAACAGTTGAATAAATCATTTTCAACATTTAGGCATCGAAAAATGAATGTACACGGGACCACTCAATTTCAATGTCTCCTCTCTCTCCTCCTTTTTTAGCCTCTTCCTTCACCACCCACTCCTTGTCTCTCTTCACTCCCTCCTTTCCTTTCACCAATTTCTACTCAAATTAAAATGATATCATTTTTTCATTTCAATTTCCAGCAATAAATTTATTACTTCCTATGAAATTTGCCAAAATATTTAACAAATTTACTAACAAATATTAAAAGATAAAAGAGAAAAAATATAAAGGAAGCAAAATTAATGATTCATTACATCCATTGTTTTATTGTATGTGAATGGTAGAAAAAAAAAAGAAAAAAAATGAAGAGAGTAAAATTATCAAAAAAAAATTTAATCCAATCCTTGAATGCAATTAATTTTTTTTTCTCAATTAAAGATGAAATGATTGAAATTATCAAATGAATGCAAATATTATTTAATTAGGGAAAACATTAAGTTGCCTACTTCGTTCTACGTGAATGCTCTACGCAAAACACGGTCAAGACGTCTACATATTGCGTTTGATGAAGCGCTAAGCACAGGTGTAGTAGCAACACGGAGAGAGTACTATGAATAGGAGTGAAGTGGTACTACTACACCTATATTATTTTAAAGGATAAATTTATTTTTTGTTTTTTTTTTTTTTAAAATGTTCTTATTTCATATTAAATAGATAATACAATAACTTTTTCATTTCATATCGCTAAAATAACTATGCAAAGGACTTTTTTGAATTATGCTAATTATGCTACTTTTTTGAATTATGCTAATTATGCTACTTTTTTGAATTATGCTAATTTTTTCTTTCTTCATCTGATAGGAAAATGCTATTATTTTACACGCAATGCAAATAATTTTTCCCTAATCATTTGTTTTGTCTTGATTTTGTATTTATCAGTCGTGAATAACAAAGTAAATTTTGCAATTTCAATTAACATTTCAAACAGATTTACAGGTGAAATTTGCAGGAGTGCTTTAAAAAGCACTAATTATAGTAAGCAAAGTTAGAATTTTCCACTAATTGTTTGCAATTTTCTTTTTCACAAATAATAATGTTAGAAAAATAAAACCTGCAAAAAAACGAATTAATTATCGTATGAAATAAAAATTCATCAAGCAAGGTTAATAAAAATAGCGGAGAGTTTTGATAATTATAGAGAAATGATTCGATCAAAAAATTTGAATTTCACTTCAATAAAGTTTCTACAATTTTCATAATATATTGGAATAATGGTCATCAATAATTAGCATCAGCTTCCACCTCTATTTCAATAACAAACAATTACTGACGTAGCAAAAGCGCTTAATGATACTGCTAATCGATCTGACCAATAATTTCCAACCATTTGAAATAATTTTATGCATATTTTATTGGGAAAAAAACGAGAGAAATTAAATTGATTAACAAATTGAAATTATCTGCTGAATTCTTGACTGATTTTTCATGTCAAAAATTCAAATAAATTTGCATATTTTACACTGCCCAATTTCATTGATGATGAATATTGTGCTGAAGCAAAAAGAAAAGAAAACGGAAAAAAAAACGAAGGCGGAAAAATTTGCTATCTTCAAATGTTTACTTCAATCTTTTCATTCACTCATTGAAGAATGAAAAAGAAAGAAAAATGTTAAATGCTTGCGGTTTTTTTTCCTCTCTCTCTCTCTCTCTCTCTCCCTCCCAGTGGAAGTGCGGCGAAATTACATTCCCGGAAGTTGGAAGATGACAAGTGAAGAAAAGAAAAACAAACCTTTGCTCTATGGTTCCGAGCCACTACTACTACACTGTTTGAATACTGGAAACCCAACCGGTAACATAAATCACAGAAAGTTTGATGATGAGAATACATTCAGTCTTTCCGGATGGCCGACCGGCCAACCAGCCAGCCTATCGATAAGATTTCCACAACGATCGTTGATCTTTGCGGCAAATATTATTTACTAATGCCTTCTATCTCTCTCCCCTCTCTTCTTCTCGTTTTCCAAAAAAAAAGGAAGGAAAAAGAAGAAGAAAACGAAGTGGGAAAAATTATTTATATTTGACAAAAATTATTTAAATTGATAGTTAAAAGATTAGATTTAAATAGAGATGATAATGATGATAATAATCTATATTGAAAAGAGTACAGAGCACATCAACGAAGAGCTTTTTCCGTTTTTTTTTTGGAAATTCTCATTTTATTAGGGAATTGATTTCTCAAGTTTATATTCATTTCACACATTTGAAAAAAAAAAGAGCAAACGAAAAAAAAAACAGCAAATTATTTATGCTAATAAAAGCACCAAAAAAATGGAAAAGAGTGAAATAGCAAAAGCATTTTGAACAAAATTTGAACAAATAATTCTTTTTTTTCGTCTTTTTTCTTCAAGTGAGAAAATTGAGAAAATTCTTGGAAATTTTAAATTTTAAAATAAAATATCACTCGTCATCGTGTTTTAGCGCATTAAGGTGGTGGAATGAAGCTAAAAAAAAGTTCTTTTGTGCAAAATAAAAAATTGTCGATAAACGGATGGAATTGACGATGACAGGGTGTATTTACACGTTTTTACTATTTACTTTGACGTCGTGCATCGGCAAAACATCAATGATGCGTGAAATACAAAAATTGTACAAAACATCTAAATCTAAAATTCACTCACCACAGAGATATTTTAATGCAGAAATAAAATAATACACGTAAAGATGGGAAACGTTACCTATCTAAAAATATTATTATCCATAGCATTCAATTAACTACATCTTATTTATTTATTGATAATTTGAAAAAATAAAATGAATAAATTAAAATTCATTAATAGATAATTTTTCACTTCTTTTCCATCACAATATGCCATTGTTTTCATTTTCACTAATTATTGAAATTCATCAAATTATTGAAATTCGCTAGATGTGATATATATCACTGGATGATTATTGATTTTTGGTGGATAAATGAAATTTTTTGCATAAATATCATCAAAAATTATGACC
The DNA here is from genome assembly GCA_963070105.1 of Litomosoides sigmodontis. Taxonomy (NCBI): domain Eukaryota; kingdom Metazoa; phylum Nematoda; class Chromadorea; order Rhabditida; family Onchocercidae; genus Litomosoides; species Litomosoides sigmodontis. Next base: position 1,869,628 of record OY718807.1, on the reverse strand, counting down.
AACCTTAAGCACTTCGACATCATATCGATTGCCGCGTCAAATTTTTAAGTTTTATGAAAAAAATTAACTTTCCTTCAAAACGAAAAGCATTCAGTAAATTTAATCTGTGAAAAATTGTGATGAAACATTGAAGAAAAAATAAAGGGACATATTTTGAAAGGATAGTGTTGTGCCAGCCACCGAAAAAGGCCTTAAAAATGAGTGGAAGAAAATGGTCACAATGAATTGCGATTATTGTTAGTGGTTAGTGTCCACTCACCCACACACGCACACACATATGTATATGTATATATATATATATATATATATATATATATATATATATATACATATGTGGTTATAATAGCATGCTTGCATGAAATACCTGTAATGACAGAGGTAAGTAAAATCATTGCGTGGGCGAGGCATCAACCGAATTTACGTGAAAAAAAGGAAATGAGTGATTTGTGGAGTGTCAAAATTTGAAAACACTTCCAATTTGCATAGGTAGATTGACAATTTTACTGAACGTGTCCTAAATTAGCAATTAATTATAAATCACATATTGCCGACGACTACATCTGATCAGCTGTTTTAATTAACATAAATATACCGCATATTACACATCTGGCAAATATGACATATAAATTAATTTTTCGATGCGCATAATTCACTCACGTCTATTCAGTCCATTCATTGTACAAATAATAGTTTAGCAGCAAAAATTTTTTTAACCCAACGTTACTAAGTTAAATTGTTTAAAATTTACAGCTATTATGCTATCAGAAAAGAGAAAAAAAATTCGCTACCTGAGTCATCAAAATTATGATAATGCATGGTTCTCTAACTTATCACTGATGATATATTATGGACATTTGATGTATGGTCAGTTCTGCTCAGGCATATATAGCTTATTTGCCGAAGGTAACATACCAATGATAGCAAAAGCTGATGACTTGACCATCACTTGAGCACTATATGAATTTATTCAAACAAAATTTATTTTCATTTGAAGAAAAGAGAAGAATGATTTGGCGATCTTTTTTCTTTTCACAGAAATTTGAAGATTTTGTGAAGGAAGAAGTTGAAAATTGATAGACAAGTGCAGTTTGCTTCTGACGTTTGAAAAATGGAACAAAAATGAGTGAGAAATTAATAAAAGTCAACTTTTATTATTTATGATTAAAATTTAAAATTAAAAAGAACGCAATGAAAATTTTCGAAATTTGAAATGAGTAGAACTGAGTGGACGAGGATAGATAGATCGATAGATGCGCAAATGACCAATAATGAAAGGTTTAGAGTATTTAAATGAAAGGCATTGGTCACATTAGCTTCATATTGAATGTGTCCACTAATGACGCAATTAAAGAGGGGGCGTTCCCTTGCCACTTACTTCCCCTCCTTCATCCTTTTGAGATACTTCAATATATTGTGCATTTATGATTCCCAAAGGCAGGATGAAGCTGTCAGTCAGCTGTTGCGGAATTTCGGACACTTCAATTTCGTCTAAATTTCGGTGAAGCGAAAGGATAGAGGAAAGGAAGGATGAGAGGAGAGAGGGTTGGAGGAGGGCATTATTGGGAAATATGGGGGAAAACATTCACTTTAAATGATAGAAAATGAGAATTTTTTTTAAAAAAAAGAGAGAAATGAAAAATAAAATAAAATAAGTGAATGTAATTTTAAAAAAAATGAATTAAATAATTTAAGCTCAAAACATTACGGTTAGTAAGTTGGCCTTTTCATGTTTTCTCTCATTCAAATGTGTTCATTGATGACAACATTTAGCACATCATCATTTCGAAAAGCATAGTATTACCATTTTAATTTAGTTCAAAAAAAAACAAAATTACTCCATGCTGCTAACATCGATTAGCAGGGTGTTTATCCTCAGATGTGTGGTATTTTTCTTTGGTCTAATTGAAATTTGCCCTAATTTAGCATTTATAAGTCACAAAATTGTGCTTCATAAAGGCCGCTTAATAAAGGAAAAAAAGAAAGGAAGAAAAAGAAAGGGAAAATTAACAGTGCGCATTCGTTGCGAAAAAAAAATCGAAAAATTTGAAGTAGCAAAAAATTTCAAAAAAAAAAATTTTGTTTAACTTATTTTCACAAAAATAAAATTTACATCAATTTGTTGCGTTATTAACATCGTTGCAGCGAGCAAAAATGGATGAGTTGGAGGCAAGAGCAGGAAGAAATGGACGAATGTGGACGGAAGATATAAAATTTCAAATTCACACATAACACACTGCAGTGACCATCGAGAATTATACCTTGGGCAGCTGTTTGAATTTAAAATTCAAAACCCTTGCTTGGTGAAGATGAACGGTTGCGACGAAATGAAGGAAGGGTTATTATTCATCTATTTATCAAACCGCTAATAAACATGTTTTTTTTCGTATTTCTTTTAAGCTTACTACACTTAAATATATTTCTGCTGGAAATTAGACTCTTTCAAGTTTTGTTACTTCGTATAATTTATAATTAATTGTTTTGCAAGAAATACGCATATGCGTGAAAATTTGAACTGAATAATAGGTTGTCTTACTGAACTTAAATAACTCTCTATGTTCATCACTACCATTACTCATTGAGGAAAAGAAGAAAAAAAAAAGGAATTCAAACAGTCTATTATGAATTTTGTTAAATTCGCGAGAAAACACACAGAGGAAGAGAGAGAGAGAGGGGGAGAGAGAGAAAGAGAAAGTAGTAATGAATAAAATAGACAATAACAAAAATGAAAAATAAAATAAATAAACTGAGAATGATACGTAGGTGGGCCGGAACGTCTTGGTAATTTTGTGATGGATACGGCGACGGCGTCCGAACGATCGTCTACTTCATCCTTTTTAAATGTTCCATTCATCTGCTCCGATCCATCCATCTATCTATTCACATATTTCTTTCCTACCTTTCCCACTTCCTCTCTCTCTCTCTCTCTCTCTCTCCGTCCATCTTTCTATATGCTTTTATTTTGCAAGCAAGAAAAATTATGCAATATTATTGAAATTTGTGAAAAAGATGGTAGACAGAAGAAAGAGATGAAAATGATTGAGAGACGGAAGCGGTAAGATACTACAACACTAGTACTGAGGAAAATTTCCACCGTTTGTGGCTGAAAAGAAGTGTGAAATGAAATTCTCGATATCCTAGCTAGCATATTGACCAATAGATAGATAGATTAGACAGATAGATGGATGCATAAACAGTAGGAAGTTGAAGGTAGATAGATGGAGAGATAGACGGATAGATGGATGAAGAAGGGAAGAATACTTTTTTCCAGCAGCAGTAACTCGACTAGCCTCCATCACAGTGTGCATGTATTTAGCCTAGACAATATCAGTTGTTACTGTAATTCAGTCATTAATTGTATTAACAGTAGTAGTAGTAGTTGTTGTTGTTGCTGTAATAAGTATTTTAAAACAGTGCTAAATGCTTGTACAATAACAGCGGCGCGTCACAATGCTTCTCATTTTTACTCCAATTTTTATAAAAAAAAAAAAATATTAAAATTAGTATCATCATCAAACACATGTACAGCGTATGTACATAACAACACATGCAACTTCAAATTGTATTTTGATTTTTGCAAATAAAAAATTTTAGAAATACAATCAAAAGAAGTGATGTAGCTGTAAAGAATTCCTTCTCTTGCGCACAATCAACAATAGGCAACTTTTTTAATTAATGAATTTTTTAGCATTGCAGTAGATTTGAAAAAAAAAATGAAACCTATCCTGTTCCTTCTTTCCTTTTTTTTTTAAAAAAAAAAAACTATCCCTAACCTTTTAACATATCGAGGATGGAAATGATTATCATTTTCTTTTTTTTTTTTTTGAAATTAATTAAATTTGTTCATATTCATAAGAAATCGTTGTTACATGCATAATTTATTCAGATCGAATGGTTCAACTAAAAGAAGCAGCGAAAAAGCTGTCCTTTGAATTCAAAAGCTATCAGTGGGATTAACTGATAACACACTATCAGTGTCAGCAGCAGCAGCAGCAGCAGCAGCAGCAGCAGCAGCAGCAGCAGCAGTAATAGTAGTAGTAGAAGCAGCAGCAGCAGCAGCAGCAGACGCCGTTCAACTTTGACGCACATTTTTTTTTCTTTCATTTTTTATTTGTTTCGAAAATTGAAATGATAAGCATAGAGAAAAGGACAGCTGTACTTGAGGAGATTTTTTTTTTCTCATTCCTAAATGATAAAAGATGGTTGACAGTGAACGAAGACGTGTCTACCTCTCACTCCCTCCTCCTCTCTCTCTCTCTCTCTCTCCCTCTCCTATTTTACGAAAAGAATGGAATGAATGTTGTTGTTGTTGTTGACCTCATCAAATGCTTGAAACTAATAAGAGCTGCCATTTTGCGCAAACACAAAAGAGCATGAAAATGCAAAAGACAATATGCGATGCTAATGTTGCATTGTCGAGGAAAATTATTACCGTAAAATTCGTTTTGCTTGAGAGCCATGTGTTTTAGCTCGCGAAATGATGGGAACTTTTCGAATCAAAGATCTAAATTTGTGTTGAAATTGCTGCGTAGGAGGAGAATTAGTTCAAATTAATGAGAGAGCAGAGTTTTGCCGTAGAAAACACGGAGAAAGAAAAGGAAGAGTGGAAAGGAAAGGATCTAATTTGCAAA